>LPNX010875419.1:105124-180668 GCA_001517045.1 Pseudotsuga menziesii | reverse complement strand
ATACCATAAGACATGATGTATTGCAAGCATATACTACTTTCAAGTGGGTTGATCCCTATCCCAACATCACCCACAGATCAAGAACCAGATTAGGGTTTCATTGCACACTTGTATAGGGTCATTTTACACCATGGGATTAATTATCATAGATTTGACTAGGTTTAAAAATGCCTCATAAAATTTAGTCTGAGCTATACAGGAACATTCCTCTAGACATGTCCAAATTAAGAGAAGAACAATAGATACTTCTTCTAAGGCCATTAATATATACTTACATTTAGAATAACTACCATGCATTGACCCAATAATACAGGTTGTGTTGTTAGAAATCTACCATGTTGGATTGTGCTCTAAATAACTTACCAGAAATTGCAAAATAGTTATTCCACAACGAATGCGATACACAATCGCATAATAGTTTTTGGATAAGGGTTCTTTTATATATATATATATATATATATATATATATATATATATCCACCTAACTTGTGTACAAACAATAACTGCCATATAATTTATATTAATCATGCAACATTGGATCATATGCCAGATCTCAATTTAAATTCCCGCTTGAATCTCATACATAGAGATTTAACATGAATTCAATAAAAATTTAGCATATACAAGTTTCTAATCACATAGCCAACATTTATGCAAATTATCCGTGAAATGAAATAACATAAAAATATGAAAACATCATTATTTCAGCCTGATAGTATTCCTGACATACAATTTTTTTTGAACTTAGATCACAAATACATAAAAACTCTTTATTCAATAAAATCAAGTCGTTCCCTTTTTCCAAATAGCAGTAAATGACTAAACAAAAATATGTTATTCCTGAGCCTTGAATATTTCTCTAATACCAAATGTAGGGAACCTATGAAGGCCTCCTTCTAACAACTCAATAAACACATACACATTCAAGACATAGATTTGAATAATAAGCATCATATTGTTTTTTGCATAACAAGAAATAAACAATCATTTCCATTATCGGTTACGTGATGATGCATAATATACAACCCAGTAGTTCTATATTAAAATCGAATCCAAACTCAAGCAACTCAATTTCATCAATTTGAATTTTCATTTAGACAATTGAAAGTTACCTATCAATCACTAGAATTCCAAGGATTGAGGTCAAAGTTGAAAGGTGGAGTTCCTATATAATCCACCTCAATGTTAATATTCGGTATTCCCAATCTGGAATGATCCACTAGTTTCCACCCTACAATACCCTAGGGTACTCTTCTTCCTCTATGACCCCTCAAGTTGCGATGGGGTTGTTGATACTTTGTTATCAAATTAACTATGATGTTACTCTTAATACTGAGGAAATACCATTCCTACTTGGATCATAATGAACCACATGTTAATATGTCACCTTCCTAGATGTTACAACCCAAGACGTACTCCAAAACTCTTGCTGGAAGTAAAATATGTGAATCTTGTGCTCATTTTCCTTCTTAAAAACCACCTACCTTCTTTTCTTATTTTCTTTCTTTCCTTTTTACTTTACTTCGTGTTTTATTTTACTAGAAACAACCATAATAATAAGATTAATATTTGTTCGGAATATGCTGACAGGTATAATTTGACACATTGATAATATTTTTTTCGTAAAGAATGTGTCATGATTGGAGTTAATCTAATAGTTACCTAATAATTTTAATCTAATCGTTAATTTAACAATTATCCAATATAACTGCAATTAGAGTTGACGTTAAGATAATAGTTGTAGAATATTTGGAATTAAGATTATAGTTGTATATAATAGTTAATTTCAAAGTTAATATATCAACAATTGCAGTTCAATTAAAAGTCGTGATTGGAGTTGAAATTATGCTAAAGTTGCATCATCAATGGAATTAAGTTAATAGTTGTATCTAGTTGTATCATCATTATTGGATTTTTAATTGCTAGGTTGAAGTTGAAGTTTAATTTTTCCAACTATCACGAAATGTACTTATCACATCTTAACTAAACTACTTTTTTTTAAATTGTTAATTATGAATTTCAAATGCCACCCATTGAATCAATCTAGAAAGTATACGTGTATCATTCCTATCCATATAAGCATGATTGCAATATTAATAGAGAAATTAAAGAACACCTTCAATTCCAAAAGAATATGTTAGCCTTTACTTTCAGAAAAACAAAATTGAATCATGTAAGATGTTTTCATGGTGTATTTATATGTATACACAAGACATAATACGAGTAATTTGGAAAATGACATAAAATCATTCCATACAATCATAAATTAATTCAAAGACATAAACCATGTTTCACATCATAGTGGTTGTTAACAAACTGAAATTGTTTAAATGTTGCATCTAGTAATCAACTTTCCATTTCCACCATCATGACATGGAAAACAAACATTGTAATTAGACAATCAAATATAACAGTAACAAAACTATATATCAATATGTAAATGATGAAATAAAACATGTACATATCACTCTTCATTTCCATTACCCTCACTATATTCTTTGGTTGGCATGCTAACACTGTTGTTCTAAATAACATGTTTAGAGATAGGGTTGTGTCTTAATATGAACCACAAATATCTATCAAATGCATCTAGGTAAAATAACACTTGACTGTAGTGTTTTGGGAAAACATAAGGCTCCTTAATTTCATCCCACATATTTCTAGAGTTTATACATATCAACCCACTATCACAATATTCCTTTACATTATTCTTGTTGAATGTGTCCCATCACCTACACCTAAAAATAACACATTAGAAAGATGAGAAGTCAACTTGAATGATGTCTTGTATCTTTGTGACATAATCCAATATCCCTCCTATCAGGTTTCAATAATGGTGGCTAGCATGACTAGATTGGTTGAACTCGACTTTGACTCCACAGTCTTGTGTAACATTCCCATCATCAACATCCTTGGTGTGAAAATGATGTCCATAATCCCACATAGATGGGAACGAATGCACCTGTAAGAAAATTTAACAAATGATGGTGTCATATGTTTAATGACCCAATAATTAATATGTTAAATATAGATGTTACAATTCAGAGCTTCATTATAATGTTATAAATGTACATAAATATTTTATTACCGAGTTGATGCACCTCATCTCAATGTTTAGCGCATATTCCTCTTTAGGTTTGTAATGACTAGATGCACCATATTTCTAATTGACTTGGTCTACAACCCAACTATTGGGACAAACCATTGGCATATTTTATTTTAAATGATCTAGAAAATGCATGCTTGTTGGCAAGGGGTTTGGGGTGAGTGAGTCGCGTAGCATTGCGGCAGTTGTGCAAGCTCATGCGGTACCGCGCAAGGGAAGATCAGTGTGCTAAGTGGGAAAATAACCACTTTTTGAATATTTTATGTATATTTTGACCAAGTTTTGTCGCAAAAGGTCAGTAGTGGTTAGAAGTCAGTTATGAGTGGACCCTTGATGTAAAGGCATAAGCCTATTTATAGATCTATTTTGGGGCAATTGAACAAAATAGTCGTGTGTGAGAAGTCGTGAACAATTGTATGTGATTACTTGTGTGATAGTAAGGGATATGATCTGGTGTGATCTCTTTTATGGAGACTTTTTTGTTTTGACTGTGATTCTATCTGGGCTTCTTCCTAATGTATGCATTCTTCAGTTTTGGAGAAGGATTGTGTAATGTGGCATGTTTGTGCAAGACTAATATATGATGTGATAAGTATGGCTTAATTCTTATATGTTGTTATAGATTTGTTATGACGCTGCAAACCTGTTTTGTTACAATGACATAATGCGATTCAGTCTTTTCCTGCTATATCAATGCGATTTGTTGGTTTTTAGTTGATGCAATCTATGTTTCTATTTGATGCACTATGATGTTCCATGAATAATGCTGTGATATTTTGATATTGTATGATGATTGCATAAATTATGATCTCCCTCCGTCGGATCCCCATATCCTCCTCTTCCACTATCAGAAACTCGGTTCTGACAACTCTCCCTTGAACGCCTCGGGTGAGACCTCATCTACTTCACAGACGTTACTGGATAGGGTAAAACCTGTCTAGGCTGGTGCTCAAGGAGATTGCACTGCAGGGCATCGATAGAGTGGGAACCCCTGTCGACGAATCTGACTCAATCAGAGATCGATTGATGGTTTGATCTAAAGTTGTGAGAGTTCGCTAAAGCCAAAAACCAGAATCCTAAGCTGTCGATGGGCCATTGGTTGGATAGATATATCCACGATGGTCCTCATGAATGGCTCTTTTATGAATTTCCTGTGCTCTTGCATGAATGGTTGGAAAATTTTGCTAAGTGGAAGATAAAATTTCAAGGAGGAGAGTCGACGTCCTGGACCCCAAAATTAATCCAGGCGTTGCAAGAAACCAACAACAAGGAATTGCAGGCAGTCAAGGTATGGTTGGATGGTATAGTAGAAGGATACATCACTGATTTTGCTGTTGATACTAATAAATATTTCAGCGAAGCGAAAAGGGAGTTTTTCAGTGGACCTCATGGAAAGTTGTTATTGTCGCTACAACTATCGATTAAGCAACTAGTCTGTGAAAAGGGTATCCTAAATATGGACCAATAGTAGTGGAACTTTGGTGTGTGGGGGATGTAGGCACTGCGACAGAAAGGGGGGAAATGCATAAGGAAGTAAGGGGTATATTGGCATGATTTCTGGTGAGAATGTAAAGGTCATTGAAGAAACAAGTGGTTGTACGAGGGGAGGAGAAATGTTTTGAGAAAAGAGGTAGAGGACAGGAGAAGACCCTGCTGAAGTTGAAGTGCGATACCGTGAAGAACAACCACACGGAATGAAGCAACCTTTTTGTGATGACGAGGACATTTAGGGCCAAGCTACACCCAGAAGAACAACAGGATCGAACCCTAGCAGTAACATGTCTACTCCTCCATGTGTTGGGCAATAGGGCAGACCCGGGTTTAATCCTTTTATGTCGCACCAACAAAAGACCCACAATGTTGGCCCTTTCGGCAACAACCTGCGCGTAGGTTGCAATCTCACCCGAAACAGCTATGGGGTGCCGCAGAATCAGGTTTCTACAAGCAGAGAGGGATATTACTGTACCTTAGCCTTTAATAACTTATTAATCAACAATTACACAGCTTTGCCATTCACTTATATACAACTTCGCAGACAGATAAACAACCGTGACTTGCTTAACCCACTACAGGGAATTCACAGCGAAGCTTGTTATTAGCAGTGATCTAAGTTATCAAATGTATACATCTATTAATGCATAAAAGACCACAGAAAGAGAAACAACACAAGAAACCACAACACCAGATATAACGTGGTTCACCCCCAGTGTAGGGGTTACATCCACAAACTGTGTTTTATTCAACTTGCTACAAAACCACAGTTTGATCTGCGCACTCAGCTGCAGATCCCTTCAGTCCTTAACAGCTGCGCACACAGCAGCAAGCCTCTGTGCACACAGCTGCAGATCTTTCCTTAATCTTCTTACAAAAACCCTTTGCGCACACAGCTGCAGAGGTCGTCCACGCACACAGCTGGGACTTAACCTTTCCTTACAAAATCAGCCTTAGCCTCGCCTTAATCTTTCTTACATCATAAAACCTAACCTTTCTTATTTACACAAGTGCCTATTTATAACGCACTGTTTACAAAAACATGGATTCAATACCATGGGCACCCAAAACCCAAAACCCTGGTCTTAAGCCGCGGGTTTATTACAATAGAGGACTTTAACTCAACCCCCGACACCCCTAAGACTATTTTGAGTCAAAGCCACGGAGTTACCCATCTTAAGGACCGTTGAGGTGCGCACCCCAACAGGCCCCTAAGACTCACCAGTGTCCCGTCCCGGGGCACTTATCTGCTCGGCTGGTGGTAAAATTTGCCTGGAGAAGAAATTGTGCGCTGGTTCCTGGAGTCCTTCCTGCTGGTTTCCAGCTGCCTACTTCTTTCCTTTTTGATATTGATGCTGAGTAAGGCCTTGTGGATCCATCTGCAACCCCATCCTTTGGTCGGGTTGGCGACACTTAACCAGCCACAACGTGGGGTCCCCTGGAATTGTGTGTCATGCTACATAAGATACACAGCTTCCATGGTTCTGCTAAGTCGGAAGATGTCGGGGCGGGGCTCCCCAGAGTCATTTGGCGAGGTCTTATGGCCTTCGTGGCTCCATGTTAGAGCAAATTTGTGCCTGCCTTCGCCTGATTTAGAGAAAACTTATGCCTGCCTGTGTACCTAAGTCGAATACGAATGTACTGGTGGATTACTCAAAAGGTTCTACAGACCTCTCTCTCTGAACTCTCGTACTAGCTCCTAGACTTCACAATTGTTTGACATGGCTCCAGTCGAGCAAACTCCAAGAAGTGCTTCGAGGAATATTTCACAAGCCAATGTAGCTTACTTATAGAATTCCGTTATAGAATCTATCATCATAGTGTAGTAATGACATCAAATCTGCTTGAATACCAGAAATCTCGTCACACCCAGCCTGAGATTTTCCCAAAATCTCATAATTACGGGTATGGAGAGTAGCTCATGTGCCGCCGCCGTCAAATGCATTTTGTCCCAACCATCTCATACTAGGCTGCGACACAGTTCCAAGCTACGACATAACAACCACTTTCCACTTCGACACGGGATGACCCTACGTCCCCTGACCAACCTTCGTCTTCCCATACTTTATCCTTTAGACTACGACATTCCACAGTGTGGCGAGGAGCTTCTCTGATGGTCCAGTACCCAATTTCATCTATTCTGGGTACGTAGAATTTTCTTTCTTGGTGCTACCTCCGATTCTGAGGACTTGGCCTGTCCCTGTACTTATTTAGATGACTCCCATTTATCATAGAAGGAAAGAGTTCTCCATTTAACTTAGCTAGTTGGACTGCGCCCCCATCAGTAAATTTCTGTACTATATATGGTCCCTTCTGATGTGTCTTAAACTTTCCTGGGAATTTCATGAATTTGTTGTCATAGAGGAGCACAAGATCACCCTGCTGGAATTGTTTCTTCTTAATGTGTCTATCATGCCACGCTTTTTCACGAGCTTTCTGCACTTGTTGCTGGAAACCTGCAATAAATCTATCCTCTTCGAGTTCTAATATATGTTTCAGTCTCTCTGTCATTATGGCTAGGTCATCCATCTCGGTGAAGGAAGATATTTTGAGGTTGGGAACAATGTATTCCATGGGCATGAAGGCTTCTTGCCCATAAACCAGTCGGAAAGGTGTATGGCTTGTCAACTTTTTGCAAGTAGTTCTATAATCCCATAGCACTGCTAGAATGTGAAGGTCCCAATCATTTATGTTAGCATTACAAATCTTTGTCAAAGCATGCTCCAGGATCTTATTAAAAGCTTCGACAGTCCCATTTGCTTGTGGATGATAGGCTGTACTTTTTTGATGGTATACTTGAAATTCTTCAATCAGTACTGCAATAGTTTTATTTAAGAAATGTGATCCTTGATCGCTCATAAGGACGCGAGGACACCCAAACCTGGACAAGATGTGATCGAAGATGAATTGCGCAGCTATAGCAGCGCTACAGTTCTTGACTGGTTGGGATTCATCCCAACGGGTAAGGTAGTCAGTTGCTGTAATAACATATCTTGCGCCAGACTTCTTCGTAGGGGGGTTGATAGGGCCAACAAAGTCAATAGCCCATTTGTCAAAAGCTTGTAAGGTTACCTGCAGAACTAGGGGCATTTCATCCCACCAAGATGGTTTTCCTGTCCTCTGACAGACGTTGCAGCTGTGGCAATATTCTCTTGCATCCTTTTGAACGGTGGGCCACCATAAGCCGGCTGTCAAAATCTTCTGTGCGGTAGATTTCCCTGCATAATGACCTCCTGCTACGCTAGAATGTGCCTCGGCCAGAATCAGGGGTCTTTCATGCTCCAAAACACACCTGCGCAGTATTTCATCTGGTCCCATCTTGTACAGCTGGCCGGCTATTAGGGTGAAGTCCGCTGCTCGCACGACCAGCTGCTTTTTCTGTTGTGTTGTCATTTCAGCGGGTGGAAACCCTATGGACAAGTACTGAGAAATATCCTGGAAGTAGTCATCGACTATGTGGATGGCAAACAGCTGCGCGTCAGGGAGGCCCTCATCCAAACTGGTGGGTTCTTCACCCGACTCGAGCCTCGACAAGTGGTCAGGTCCTAGGTTCAGTCTCCCAGGTTTAACTATGATTTCGAAGTCATATTCTTGGAACAGAATCAGCCATCTGCATATTCTTCCTCCTAGCACAAGCTTATCAACCAAATATTTTAAATCAGAATGGTCAGTAAACATCTTAAAGTGAGATCCTAACAGATAATGTCGAAACTTCTGTAGGGCATACACCATAGCAAGGCCTTCCCGCTCTGTTGTAGTATAATTTTTCTCTGCAGTGGATAATTTTCTACTGGCAAAAGAAATAGGGTGGTCGATCTGACCTGCGCCTGGTTGAGCCAATACCACCCCTAGAGCAATGGAGGATGCGTCGACATGCACATGAAATTATTTGTTCCAGTCAGGAATTACGAGAATAGGGGCAGTGACCATTTTTTCCTTCAAAATATCTAAGCTTTCCTGGCACTGCGGTGTCCATTCGAACTTACTATCTTTCTTCAGCTGCCTTTCCATCGGAGCAGTAATCTGAGCATATCCTTGGATGAATTTCCTGTAGTAACCAGTGTGACCGAGTGTCGTGCGCAGTTGTTTGACGGACTTCGGGGGTGGAAGATTTACAATAATAGCTATCTTCACAGGATCCATCATCAATCCCTGCTTACAGACAACATGACCAAGGAGAATTCCAAAAGGGGCACAAAAGATACACTTTTTTAGATTCAAAGAAATCTGGTGTTGTCTACACTTGTTTAACATAAGTCTTAAACTAGTGAGGTGGTCTTTTAATAGCCCAAAAATAGTCCAATCATCAAAATAAACTTCTAAGAATTTATGTATATATTCCTTAAACGCAGAGATGACGACTCTAGAAAATATAGCAGGTGCATTCTTCAGCCCAAAGGGCATGACAGTATATTGAAAGGATCCCATTTTGGTAGCAAATGTTGTCTTATGTCGGTCTTCTGGAGCAATTCGGATCTGATGGTAGCTAGAAAATCCATCAGTGAAAGAGTATATCTCTTGACCTCCAACATTGTCCAGCACTTCATCTGTAAAGGGGGTAGGAAAGGGATCATGTAGACAGGCATCATTTAATTTCCTTAGGTCGACACAGATTCGGATTTCACCCTTAGTCTTCTTCTCCTAGACCACCATAGGACTGACCCACTCAGATTCTTCAACAAGCTCAATTATCCCTGCGGCGAGCATCTTATCCAGCTCCACCTTAACCTTTTCTTTATACTTCAGATTCAATCTATAAGGACGCTGTTTCACAGGTTTTGCATCGGGTTTCAAAGGGATCTTCATTACGCCAATATCACCCAGGATACCCTTCATTTCAGAAAACTTTGTTGGAAAGAGATCTTGGTACTCGTGGAGAAGTTGGGTTACCTTGCTGACCATTTCATCATCCCAATAGTCGCCGATTGTAGCGAGCTTAGGCTGTTCTTCGGATCCAATGTTAACTGTGCATGTCTTTAGGGGCTGATTTACTTCCGGGGCTTCGACGGCTGGTCCTTGCACCTCGCAGCATCCTCCTAACTCAGGGATAGCGATATTGCGCGGGTCCTCATCCTCCTCAATGGCGAAGTTATAACATTCTAGTGCGTGGGATTCCTGCACTGTCCAATCCGGTCGTCGTTCTACTAGTTCTCGGTCATCAAAGACCTTGGTATGGATGATCCTGATAGCTGCATCTAGAGCTGGGCAGATATCATTAGTAGAAAAAGTATGTATAAAACTATGGGTAAGACAGTCCCAACTTACAATATCTAGGTGGAGCTCAGCTTCCTCGTACCAGTTCTTATCTATCGGTGCCAGTGTATAGACGAATCTATGTGCCCATTCATTCTGAGGTACATACCTCCACGCCTCATAGCAGTTTGCCAAATGTGCTTGTGAACTAGATTTTCCATCAAACTTGCTTCGCACCTCCTCAGGCTGGTCCTTAAATCTCAGGCGAAGGAGCCTCTGACAGGCTTCCCAGCTAGGAATCTGCGGCTTATGGCTCTTCCACCATCTGGCTGCTATGAATCTGAGTGCGGACTCTAGAGAGGTCATTTTCTGTGACTCAGGTATCTGACCTGAGAATTATACGATAAACGGGTCAGGGTCTGTCGAACCATCAAAAGTAGGGAGAGCGCTTGGTTGTGAACTGAGCCATCTGAGGGATTTAGTAGGTCTGGTACTGCTATGTCCATGGAGCTCATATAATCGGTTCTACCAACTCTCTAAGTCATCCTCCGAGTTGGTCATACAGGAGCTACCAGACTCCCAACCTGCGGTAGGAGGATCCTCATAACCTCCTTCCTACGCGGTGATAGTGCAGATGGGCTCCACATCATCCTGATCCTTTTGTCGGAGTGGTTCTGTGTACCGTTCCCCTTGTGAGGGATCCAGGGGTAGGATGACTCTCAAGTCTTTCCCTTCAAATATCATCTGTCTCTTCTTTAGGTTAATAACTGCAGCATTTTCCATTGCCCATTCAATTCCTAACAAGGCTGGGTAGGGGTTGCTATCATCAATGATCTCAATTACTTCGAAGTCCACTACAGTACTGACCCCAGCAATATCTGTGTGGACACGCAGGAATCTTCCTAGAGGCACAATCCTTTGCTAGTTGGCTAGCCTCAACTGGATAGGGGACCAGGCGAGGGGGGGTTTTCCCATGTGTTCCCAGGTTTGTTTAGTTAACACATTTACGTTGGACCCTAAGTCCAAGATAACATCAGTCAGATCGTATGCTCCTATCTGAGCATTCAATCTCATTTCCCTACCGGTTCTGTTCACTCTATGAATAGTTTTATCTTGATCAGAACTTTGCTGAGGTCCGCAGGAAGCAATGACTTTCTGTAACTCAGTTAGAGCATCCTGATCTCTTAACAGTTTGAGGCAACTCTGTAAAAAGGAGGATAGGGTACTTACATTATCCCATGGGGATTCCTAGGGCCACGAAGATAGTTGTTGAGGTTGTGCAGGTGCAATGGATGTGCTAGGGGCAGCAAAATCTTTCTTAACTTCCATAAATGTCTCTTTCTCTTGTGATATCAAATGCTGGTATTTTCGCAGGAGCCTTACAAACCCAAGCGTCGGTAGGCTGTGTTTCTGTATCCTGTGGGTGTGTCGTAGCTCCACTCCATGTGACAACATTGATAGTTGCGGTAGGTCTGGGCTCAACTGAAATCATCTGGATATTCCACGTAGGGGCACTCTGTCGTGCCTGAATCTTAGCTATGAGCTGCGGGCACTGCTTAATCACATGATCTACCGCGCGGCAGTACCGACATGTCGTAGTGGGGTTCCAACAGTCGCAATCCAAATGCCTAGCTTGGTTACAATTGTAACACACCAACTGGCCTCGGCCTCTTTCGGCCATACCACCACGGCCTCTAGAAGAACCTCTACCAGAGGCACCCCCCTGGTAACCGTAGCTATCACTACTTGGGCCTTCATTGTGCACCCGGTAGGCGTCGTAGGTGCGGCACTCATCCTCATTATGACCGACAGACTTGCAGAAATTACAGTAGGGGTTCTTAGGTCCCTGTCCATACCGTTGCAGCATGTAACAGTTCTCGGTTCGGTGCTGACCTGTCGTTCTGCAGAGCTCACAATATAGGACTTGTGGTGGAAATGGGTTCGACGCACCTGTATGCAGGTACTTGCTTACCAGAGGGCACCGTTCCTTGTCGTGACCTTCAGTCCGACATTGCGTACACCAAACCTCTTCGTGATCGGGTTTTCCCTTCTTCATCTCGTGAAGTTCCAGGGCCATCGCTACTAGCTGCGCTTGGATTTGAGCAATACAAGAATCATCTCCGATGAGGGCAATCTCTAGCTTCATTGCGATTTCTAGAGCCTCTTGCTGGTCAGCAACCTTCTATTGCATGAGTGGAGTTCTGATATGTGGTAATAAGGCCGCGATAAACCATTCCTTGTGCTGCACAGTACTAATGGTAAAGCTGACTTGGTTTAGGAGAACTTTGAATCTCTGGTCAAAGTCCCACACGGATTCGTCGCGCCGCTGTTGAATCTCTTTGAGTTCAGTGATGCTCTGCGATTCCGATTTAGGCTTCTTAAAATATTTGGTTATGGCTGCCTTAATCTCATCTAACGTAGGGCTCTGAGTACTGGAGAATTTCATGAACCAGGTCAAAGCCCGGTCCCGGAAAGAAGTAATGAGCTGCGTGGCTTGCACATCCGGGTCTGTAATTTTCTTCGCATTCCATACTGCTTCACATAAAAACCAGAACTGCCCGGGGTCCTCTGATCCCGTGCCTTTGAATATGGGGAGCTTAATGTCATCAACCAGGTGGGCCATAGCATTTCTGGGAGGGGGACCGGACGTTGATGGGGAGGGATTTACAGGGATAGACTGGCCTATGGCCGGAATACTTGGACTTGGTTGACTGTCAGACTGCGATGGAATTTCAGGGGTAACAGGGCTGCGCTGCGGGGTGACTGGAGGGTTTCCAAGTGAAGGGTTTTCTTCAGAGTCTGACTCTTCAGAATTTACGGGGGAAGACACAGTAGCCTGACCTAAGGAATAGGAGTCAAAATCTCTTTTGTACCTTTTTCCACTTCGCAGCAAACCACTTTGCTCGTCGAAGGTATTATCACTTGCAAACATATGTTAGTACTGCTAAGCTAGCAGTCTAATTCAAACAAAAATATACCCTTTTCAGCCAATAGTATTTTAATCCGCAAGCTTAATGAATTCAAAAACTTACCACGGGGACCTTTGAAGAACTGCCATTCAGCTTCGCTGAAGGAGGTACTTGTGTCAATGGAAAACTCTGTCACGAAGGCTTCCAATGTTCGTGTCGTCCAGAAATCAACAGCGTGGGATACCTCATTGTTCACGTGTTGCACAATATTGACCCTTGTGGGGGTCCACGTGGGAACCCGTCGAGCTTGGAAGTTCGTCCTTCTCTCTGTTAACCTAGACAACCACTGGTGCAACTCTATGTGGATACTACCAAAGAAAATTTCATAAGCATCACAAAAAACATACCTTTGTAAAAAGTCACGTGCGCTACAACGCGGGTTTGTGTTCTCTTGTTGCACGAATTTTAGGTAAGTCTCAGCAAACCAATCACCGATTTTCGTCACAGAGGGCCTCCAGAACATAGCCCTCGAGGTACGACGTAAACCCCTCTTGAGCAGATACTGAGTGTCCCGGCAACGGAACCAATTTGTTGGGCAATAGGGTAGACCCGAGTTTAATCCTTTTATGTCGCACCAACAAAAGACCCACAGTGTTGGCCCTTTCGGCAACAACCTACGCGCAGGTTGCAGTCTCACCCGAAACAGCTATGGGGTGTTGCAGAATCAGGTTTCTGCAAGCAGAGAGGGATATTACTGTACCTTAGCCTTTAATAAATTATTAATCAACAATTACATAGCTTTGCCATTCACTTATATACAACTTCGCAGATAGATAAACAACCGTGACTTGCTTAACCCACTACAGGGAATTCACAGCGAAGCTTGTTATTAGCAGTGATCTAAGTTATCAAATGTATACAGTTATTAATGCATAAAATACCATGGAAAGAGAAACAACACAAGAAACCACAACACCAGATATAACTTGGTTCACCCCCAGTGTAGGGGTTACGTCCACAAACTGTGTTTTATTCAACTTGCTACAAAACCACAGTTTGATCTACGCAATCAGCTGCAGATCCCTTCAGCCCTTAACAGCCATGCACACAGCAGCAGGCCTCTGCGCACACAGCTGTAGATCTTTCCTTAATCTTCTTACAAAAACCCTCTGCGCACACAGCTGCAGAGGTCGTCCACGCACACAGCTGGGACTTAACCTTTCCTTACAAAATCAGCCTTAGCCTCGCCTTAATCTTTCTTACATCATAAAACCTAACCTTTATTATTTACACAAGTGCCTATTTATAATGCACTGTTTACAAAAACATGGATTCAATACCATGGGCACCCAAAACCCTAAACCCTGGTCTTAAGCCGCGAGTTTATTACAATAGAGGACTTTAACTCAACCTCCGACACCCCTAAGACTATTTTGAGTCAAAGCCGCGGAGTTACCCATCTTAAGGACCGTTGGGGTGCGCGCCCCAACACCGTGCACTACTCCACCACAAGGAAGGAATGTGCATTCTATGTCGACGTTCTCGACGTGTGAGCACCAGTCTAGTAATAGAGTACCAGCAGGAGGAAAAAGGTCCAGAATGGCAGGAAACAAAATAAAGTTGCCAATATTCAATGGAAATGGCACCGATGATCCAAATAAGTATTGGTTCTTATGTGAAGCGATATGGACTGCTTAGTAAACTATCAATGATGATGTCAAGAAAATTCATCTAGCCACTACTCTGAGGGGCTGCGCATTGGAATGGTTTATGGGATTCAAACGGGTGCCTCAGGGAGGTACTGCAAAAACATTGGACAAGATCAGAACAGGGATATTTGAGGAATTTAAGAAGCCAAAGTCTGAAGCTGATTACATTACTGACTTGAAAGAGATCAAACAATTCCCCAATGAAATAATTTGGGATTTTGATCAGCGATTTAAGACATTAATGGCTCGGGTGATTTTTCAGATGAGCGATGCTTGGCATAACGAATGATTTATCACAGTGCTTGTCCTGCATATCTGACAACCATTAATGCATCAAAAGATTGTGACGTAGAGCGAGGCTCTGGAGATCGTGATGAAATTGGAGGCATCGCCAGTAAGGGAAACCGCCATTGGAATGAATCAGATTCAAGCATAGTTGGCCAATTTAATGCTACGATTACAAGAAATAAAAAAGGCTAAAGAATATTGCGATGATATTTGGTGCACCTGTTGCCATGCAAGCGATCATACCAAGGATACCTGTCCAACATTTCAGAACTATTTGCTGTCAGGAGCCTCGAACCCATTGAGTGGTGCTGGCGCACCATGGTGTCGCATCTGCCAGGTCTATGGGCATCGACACGAGAACTATGATTATATGCAAAAGATGGTTACCTAGGTGGAAATTTTGTACTGCACATTTTGTCGGTCAGTTGGACATGATGACAAAAATTGCCACGCTTATGATTTGCTCCAAGAAAGGACGTATGATTCATACTTTGTGAAAGGAGAGGACCCTTAGATAGTGCAAGCATAGCCACAAGTAGTACAACCAAAAGCAAAGATACCGTATACACCACTACCTCCGTTGCAGTTTATCCCTACACAACCACAACAACAGATTATGGCACAACTCCAGTTCATACCATAGCCACAAGTGGTGGTACAACCACAGTATAACCAAGCACCGCAACTCTAGTATAATCAGCCACAATATGTTCAAGCTGTGCAATATGTCTAGTAGCAACCTAACCCACTGCAGCAAAGAATGGCCCAACCGCAGTATCAACAAGGAGGATTCTGAGGAGGATTCCGTAGAGGGTTCAGAGGTCAAGGAGGAGGATTTGGATACAGGGGAGGACGAGGTTGTGAATCAGTCCAGTGCTACAGCTGTGGGGTATTTGGGAATTACCAGAGGGATTACCCTCATGCGCAGTGCACATACTGTGGAGCCATCAATCCTAATGTTGAAAGTTTCCCTTAGTTGATTGCAAAATGGCAGGCAGGACAAATTCCTCAGTTACAGAATGCATAGAATCAGAATCAACCTGCATTCCAAGTATAGAACCAACTGATAATGCAAAACCATGTCCCACCGCAGACTCAGACTCAAAACCTTCCTTAAACACAGAACCAACTGATGAATCAACAATTGAATCAGAACTCACCTTTGAACCAAGGATTGACAGTTGCCACTATTAAGGTTGAGCCGCAGATGAAGGATGTCGACGTTGGGATTGTCACTTGCGTTGGTGCAACAACTGGAGATAATGGACCACATCTACAAGTTCGTCTTGCTGGTAAGAAGAAGGTTGCATTTGATATTACGACAGAGAAAGATACCTTCTTTGATGCAAGAAACGAAATCAGGAGAAATCCAGGTAAGTTACGAATTGTTGATATTCCATTTGCTTTCGATCCATCTATAGAGGCAGGACCATCATGGTAGTATGGTACCTTGCACAAGTTTTTTGATAGTTGTCTATCATTGGCAAGGGAATCAGACACGATTGTCGAGCTCGAGGCATTATTGCACCTCCCAGATAAGATAGTGAAGGGTTTCACTATGAATTCCTTTAAAAAAGGGAAGACCGACAAGGAGATGAGGATGAATGTCGAGATTGGAGATTATGAGGTTAACTTAATCATTTTGGACCTTGGATCAGATGTAAACATCCTGACAAAGAAAACCTAGGAATTGATGGGAAATCCAATTTTGGGATGGTCGTCGATACAGCTTCATTTAGAAAACCAGGCGAAGGTTCATCCCATTGATCGTGTTTCAAACTTGGTTGTTGACATTGAAGGTATGAAAAAACGTGTTGACTTTGACGTGATAGAATTTGTAGGAGATGGTGGTTCCTATCCTATGCTGCTAGGAATTGGATGGGATAATGATAGCATGGCAGTTATGACATGTTATGACATTTGAAAACCAGGATGTCAAGGTCATTGCTCCTATGGACCCTCAGGAAGGACGGCGGTATATCGAACCCGTAAAGGATGAATTCGGGAGAAGTTGGGATCATGCTTATAACATCTCTGAGGACTCAGTATCCAAACTACTGTCAATGGCGAAATTGGATGGTGCAACGCAAGTTCTGCGTCCTTCAACTTTGACGATGCTCTAGAAAATTGGCAGAATCGGTTGCATGAGGTATCACTTAGAAAATGCGGGTTGATTACATAGTCTCTTCGACATGTCATGACTGAGACTGTCGAGTTTCCCATCTATGAAGGAGTACCGGGACTATTTGATTTCTTTCAATAATTTGAAGAGAAAGTGCTTGAACCACAAATGATACTGGCGCTTGATGTAGCACTGAAGGCTACTCCAACTCGATGGTGGGTGACACACAAAAAGATGATCCACGACTGGGAACATTGTCGTAGGTTGATGATGGTCCGCTTTGGCAACATAGAGGTCTATCATGCTAGGAGATATGATGGAAGAAATAACCCCACTAGTCATTTGATCTAATGTCAGATGTTATGGACATTGCAGCCCAAAGATGAGTGGGTTCATGCTTTTGTTCATCCTCTAGATGAGATGCCAAGATCCTGGTATGTGGCAGCAGAATTGCACAGAACCATTACCACTTAGGAGGAGTTGTCAGTTTTGTTTGTGCAAACGTTTAGCTTCTAGGATGCCAACCCCAAGGTATGCAATGCTTTGCACATTATTCACGATGTAGTACTAAAATTCATCCCTGTTGCATACCCTATTGATCCTCATGCAAATTTCTCCATCCGATCCATGATGACGTGCTACAACTTGTCTAGGGAACCTAAAGACGATGACGAGCTGCGGAATGTTAATATTCTAGAGTCTGAAGGAATCAGCGATGTCATAGCTCCTGACATACCAATGGACTCGATGAACCAGCCGTTGAGGATTTGGAAAGTTGACATTGGAATGACAGGGAATCCTAAATTTGCTAATGTTGGAGACTATTGGGGCGAAGAGACGATGGCCAAAGTCACAGATCTACTGCATAAATTCCAGGACCTTTTGCCAACATGGTTTTAGAAATGAATGGAATACTCGGTGACTTGGGGGGGAATGAAGATTCCGCTCAAGCCAGACGCAAAACCAGTACTCCAGAGGCTGTATAGGATGAACCCACAATACAAGGATCTCATGAAAGATGAGATCGATAGGATGCTCAATGCTGGGATCATCGAACCTGTAGAAGAATTAGATCGATAAGCTCGATGGTGGTCCAAGATAAGAATATTGTTGAAATACACATTTGTGTCGACCTATGAAAGTTAAATGATGCATGTGTACATGATCTGTTCCTGACCCCTTTCATAGATGAAGTCCTGGAAGGTGTAGGCAGCCAGGAGGTATATTCCTTCATAGATGGATTTTCGGGATACCACCAGATCCGGATGTGAAGGAGGATCTCCATAAGATGACATCCATCACCGAGTGGAGCTGTTTCCAATATACTATCATGCCATTTGGGCTGAAGAATGCACCCGCTCTATTCTCCTACGTAGTTGTCACTATATTTAAATATTTTATTCAAAAATTCCTGTAGGTATATTTGGATGACTGGACCGTCTATGGCCTGGTTAAAGACCATTTGGACAATTTGTGATTGATGCTGGAACTGTGTAGACAACATCAGATTTCATTAAATTCAAAAAAATGTATTTTATGTGCACCCTTTGGCATACTACTTGGGAAAATCGTATGAAAAAATGGTCTGTTGGTAGATCCAGTGAAGATTGTGTTGATCCTCAGTTTACCACCGTTGATGAATGTAAAGATGCTCCGAGCAACACTGGGGCATACACTATGATTAACGATCCCATTGAAAAGTTGTTAAAGAAATACGATGCGTTTGAATGGACTCCAAAATGTCAAGGAAGATTTGACACCCTGAAGGCCAAGATGGCCTCTGCACCAATATTGATTTTCCCTGATTGGAATAAATAATTCCATGTGCATGTTGATGCCTCTCCTACTGTGTTAGGAGTTGTTCTTGTGCAGCCAAGTGAAGGCGACTTGGATCACCCAATAGCATATGCCAGTAGAAAGTTATCATTTGTTGAATGGAATTAGACCACGAACGAAAGGGAAGGCTTGGTGATGGTTTATGCTCTGCAAACATTTAGGCACTATTTGTTTGGTGGACACTTCAAGATGTTCACCAATCATTCTGCTTAGCAATACTAGTCAATAAGCCTGGGTTGGGGGGGAGAATCTGTAGGTGGTTGCTTTTGTTCCAAGAGTTTGATTTTCAAATAGTGGTAAAGCCAGGATGGTTTAATGCTGGCCCGAATCATCTGTCATGCGTTGAGAATGGTGAAGAACCAACCAATATTGATGATGGCTTGCCAAATGCACAATTGTTCCTAGTTGAAGTTGCAGATGATCACTATGCACCAATTGTTCAGTTTTTGTCTATTGGTATCGCCCCAGCAGACATGTCGATTAGCCAAAAGAAGTAGTTGGTCATAAAATCCTTTGATTTTCAACTAATTGCTAGACAACTGTATAAAATTGGATCGGATGAAATATTATGACGGTGCATCTTACCACACAAAAAGGGTCCCATTCTAGAAGAAGCACATGCAGGAATCGTGGGAGGTCACTATGGAGGCCGCGCTACTGCACGAAAAGTGTTGTGTACTAGGCTATGGTGGCCCACGTTGCATAATGATGTCGTATACTATGCAAGGAGATCTGATGTCTGCTAATGGGTTGGTAAACCATCACAGAGGAATGAGATTCCGCTAGTACCAAAGGTGACTCTGCAACCATTTGATAAATGGGTTGTCGACTTTGTGGGTCCTATCAATCCGCCAGGTAAGCGCACTGGCGCCCGCTATATTATTACTGCAATTGACTACCTGACTCGATGGGCGGAAGCTGCACCAATCGTTGATTGTACCACTACAACAACAACACGATTTATTTTTGAGAACATTGTGACGTGATTTGGGTGTCCTAGAATCCTGATGAGTGATCAGGGAAGTCACTTTGTCAACGAGATGGTAAAAGCGCTAACTGAAGAGCCCTGGATACAACATAAGAGGAGTATGCCATATCATCCACAGGAAAAGGTATTATTGAGGCCTTCAACAAAATTTTGGAGACAACATTGACCAAGGTATGTAACGATAACCGCGATGACTATGACTTCAAAATTCCTGCAGTTCTATGGGCCTATCACACTACTTGCAAACGGCTAATGGGTCAGACACCATTTAAGTTGGTTTATGGGCAAGAGGCAGTCATGCCTATGGAATATATCGTTCCCAGTTTGCGTATTGCTGCAATGATGGGTATGGATGGCACAGGGGCATTAGAAGAACGTGCTACATAGTTGATTCAGCTTGAAGAAGATCGTTTCATCGCAGGCTTCCATTAACAGGTTGTGAAGGATCGACAGAAGGCATGGCATGATCACCATATTAAGCATAAAAAGTTTGCGACAGGAGATTTGGTGCTATTATATGATAGTAAGTTCATCAAGAATCCAGGTAAGTTACAAATGCACTGGTTAGGTCCCTATCCAATTCAGTCCATTACATCTAGCGGTGTAGTTCAGTTACAATAGTTAGATGGCACAGTGTTGCTGAAACTCATCAACAGGAGTCGCTTGAAGCCCTGTAGAACGGGGCCAACGATGCGCACCACATGAAGTATTGAAAAAAATAAATAAATGACTTTAGTTTAGTAGTGCAAGGTGAGCCTTGAGGGAGAGGGTGTGCAAGGTTACAATTGTTAGCGGCATTCGGCTGACCCTTTGTGACAGTTGTCGACCTGTGGGGTGGTCAAATCAAGTAATAAACGTAGGTAGTTAAACCAGTTGGCTGGTGGCGTTTGTTGAAGCAACCCGCATTAATGGGTGATATGACCATTAGAAGCATAAGATCATCGATGGATTTGGCGTCATTAATACTTGATTTGGCAATAATGATGAAGTTAGATCTGGTAATGATGGGTTTGGAATTAGAAGTGTCTATAAAACACTGCATGGGATGTGTCAGATGGAATTATTCAATTGCAAGAGAAGAGATAGAAGGTGAATTATGTGCAGAATATTGAGTGGAGTGTTGAGTGAAGTGTAGTTTGATCTGTTGAGCGTCTTTTTAGGCTTTGAGGGGTAAGGGATGTTGAGCGGCCTTGACGCTATTGAAATTTCAAGTGAGTACAAGTCCCCCGTTTGGCCCACGGTTGTGGAAGAGGAAGTCATGAGTATGCAAGTGGGTTCATCATCCATTCCGAAGTAGAAGCAACAGATGCAGCGACCCAGTCCTACACCACCAGAGAAGAGGAAAACCCACACGTCTGTGAAGGTGCACGAAGAAGGCACTGCACAGATTGAGCCATCGAGCTTAGGAGCTATTGAGTTTGTGGCACCTCGGGGTGTTTGGATGAATGATATTTTGGGGATACGTCGCTCCTGTGTGTCCAGGATCCAAGCCACAGCAGGTGTCGAAGAATCAGAAGTACCCGCCCAAGTTGCCAGCGCTGCAGGAAGGGATGACATGCTCAGTTGACATCATCCCTGCATTGATCAGGATAAATTTTGATGATCATGACCTGCTTTTGCTTAAATATGTTCAGAACAAGCCATATGAATCTGTCCATATGACGCTTGGTGGCCTCATTTTGTGAATTCCGAAACCATGGGCCAGTGGATTAGAAAAGTATGGGTTATTGGGGCTCATCAATATGCCCCATTTTGTTCGTTTTAATGAAGCACATGCATGTGTAAAGCAAATTTTGGCATGTTTCCATGGAGGGACACTTTGCCTGAATATGCCAATCCCTATCACCGTCGACTTGATTGCAAGCATTATTGGTTTGCTTAAGGTTGGGGAGGACCCGACGCAATATATTCATGGAAGAAATACAAATAAGAGACTTGCAAAGTAGCTAAAGGAGTGCTTTGGGTTACAATGGGATGGTCATGCTTATCGCATTGACAGTATTGAATCGCAGACGATGCGCATTGGTGCAAGAATTTTGGCCAGCAAGTTTGCTCACGGAAATTGACCAGTCCAATGCAATTTGGGTGTTGTTGCATGTGCCCAAAAATGTTCTAAGGGGGTAGAAATGAATTGGTCTTTATTTTTGTTGAATCAGTTACTTGAATATGTGCTTGCTGCTCAGACTAGATGACCTTTTTCTTATAGTTGAATTTTGATTCTCATCGCTCTTTTTTCTTGGATGGAACCGGAGGACTACCAACCGATGGTGGTTGAGGAAGTCAAGGTTTTCTATGGTGCCCGCTATCAGAACCTATGGTGGGTTGAAGAACCTAGTTGCCAAATAGATCATGCTATTCATTTCTGGATCTGTTGGGAAGCACTGCAAGCTGCCATCGTTTCTATCCTGAGAGTTTCTCCCTATGCCATGACCAAGTATCAGCGGATCCTTAGGTTTTCTTTTGGACCCCACTCCATTCATAATGAGGCCAGGAGGGACCCTGATCGGTAGTGGCTACCATTTCCTTATAAGGTCACCATGAAATATTTGGATGTGATTGTGCAAGACTGGTCGAGAGATTGGTGCGTCTCGGTGAGTCAAGAGGAGCTAGATAAGGAGCTACCCCCAGAGATCCCTAAAGAACTTGCCCCACCAAAATTGAGCACCCATGACTCTGAAAATGAGTCATCAATATATCCTGAAGATGCAGCATAGTGTATGCAGGAGGATACTCGCACCAAATTGCATCATGAGTACGAGGCGGGTAGTGGTACCAAATCAAGGATCGAATACCAGCTGTAGCAGCTTGCCAAATCCATCACGGATTCATCTACGACTGCGAGTATGATGATACACGAATAAAACCATGAATAATTTGGTGCGGTAAGAAATAGACTAGAGTCCATTTTTTATATTGTTTCCAAGCAACCATTGACAAGACCTTTGTTGCAGGATAGCCTGTCAATCAGCACTGAGCCCCGCGATAGGAATGTGCAAGTTCCCCCGACTGTGATCAACGCTGACAATGAAGAAGTTCACTAATAGTTGCACCCAATCCAGAGCACGACTTTAGATTTGAACAAACTGTATGCTACAGCGTTGGTCGAGTTGCATCATGGTGCCTCACTGGAGTTGGCGACACGAAAAAAATATTTGGCTGAGGGCTATGTCAAGGCTCGGAATACTGCTGCGAATCTGCAGATGGAAGCAGAGGAGCTGCACTAGGTCTACGTGTAGTTGGCAGAAGAGAAGTTACAAGAAATCAACTAGCTGAAGGCAACACAGGCTGAGTTGCAGCAGAAGGCTACTAAAGAGATTACCGACCTCAAGAAGGTGCAAGACCGCCTGATTGTTGAGCAGGCACAGTTGTGTGTAAGGTGTAGCGCAGTTGAGCAGGCTATTTCTGATGCCTCCCAAAACATTTTTGACAACACCACAGGGCTCACCCTAGTTGAAAAGGCCAAGGGATTGGGGCAAACACTGGTTTAGCTTCAGGACAATAACTTATTGCTCCAGGCCTAGGTACAACCCACAACGTCATTGAAGAAGGTTACGAAGCGCAAGACCTCCATTGAAGAAATTTCCACTCAGTTTGGCACCATGGAGAGAGAGGCTAAAACTATTATGGAGACGACCACACAGTTTTGATAAAGTATTTTTCAGTATGAGCAACTTGATCAGCTGACTACACAGGTGCAAGAGGCAGAGGGTCAGTTGACAACCCTGAAGACATCATTGAAGGCCATGCCATTGATGGTGTAGATCACCTAGGCCACAGAGCTGAAGGATCTACAATAGCGAGTTGCTAGGGCATAAGAATGCCAGCAAAAGCCCACTAGTAGCTTAACGAATTCCAAGAAATTGGTGTCCAGTTGGCTATTAAGGCTGTCGCCACACTCCAGTTCGTTCAAGAGAATCGACTACTAGTCGACAGCAAGGCTAGTGAGGAGCACCCCTTCCAACAAACTTTGACTAATTTTCAGATCATTGCCAGTAAATTCCAGCTGCATGTTCATGAAATTGCGCAGTAATTTAAATATTTTAAGGACAAGACTTCGGCCCACACCCTGTCGACTTAACGTGGCCCAAAGGCGAGCCACAAAACTGTGTTGGGGGCTTGTTGGAAAGGGGTTTGGGGTGAGTGAGTTGTGCAGCATTGTGGCAGCTATGCAATCTCATGCAGTACCCCACAAGGGAATATCAACGGGCTAAGCGAGAAAATAACTGCTTTTTGAATATTTTATGTATATTTTGACCAACTTTTCTTGCAAAAGGTCAGTAGAGGTTAGAAGTCAGTTATCAGTGGACCCTTGATGTAAAGGCATAAGCATATTTATAGATCTATTTTGGGGCAATTGAATAGAATAGTTGTGTGTGAGTAGTCGTGAACAATTGTATGTGATTACTTGCGTGATAGTAAGGCATAAGATCTGGTGTGATCTGTTTTATGGAGACTTTTCTGTTTTGACTATGATTCTATCTGGGCTTCTTCTTGATGTATGCAGTTTCTGGTTTAGGAGAAGGATTGTGTAATGTGGCATGTTTGCGCAAGAGTAATATATGTTGCGATGAGTATGGCTTAATTATTATCTATTGTTCTAAATATGTTATGATGTTGTGACCCTGTTTTGTTACAATGACATAATGCGATTTAGTCTTTTCTTGCTATATCAATGCGATCTATTGGTTTTAAGTTGATGCAATCTATGTTTCTGTTTGATGCGCTATGATGTTCTATGAATAATGTTGTGATATTTTGATACTGTATGATGATCGCATAAGTTATGATATCCCTCCGTCGTATCCCCATATCCTCCTCTTCCACTATCGGAAACTTGGTTCTGACAGCTTTCTCTTGAACGCCTCGGGTGAGACATCATCTGCTCCATAGACATTGCTGGGCAGGGTAAAACCTGTCTGGGCTGGTTCTTAGGGAGATTGCACTGCAAGGCGTCTATAGAGTGAGAACCGCTGTCGACGAAGCTTTGTTGGTGGGCTTCGCCAAAAATGATTCTACCGTGCAACCACATAATTTCATTTTTATTAATGACCCATTTCCTCCTCTTCTCTTCATACAATGCAACCCATGAGTGTGTTTTCTTTGTGTTATTTAGAATGAATTTATTGGTTGCATCAATTTCTAAAATTATTCTTGTATTCATGGAAGCAAAACCACACTCAATATGTATGGAATAGAATATAGATTTTGAATTTTTTTGTGAATAGTTACTATGTGGAAATGTGAAGATCGAAATATAAGTGACTTGCTTCTTATCATGTTCCTTTTTCATTTTGTTTCCAGTAAATCCCCTTCCCTTTTGTCCTCATCACATTCATCATCCCAAATCACTATACCTAGTGTGTGGTCGATTTGCTTGATGTACTCACTAGAATAATAGAAAGACTCATATACTATGTAGTACCCCTCTACCATAGAACCCTTGGGGTTTTCCCTCTGTCGAACAAATCCATTCAAATTTTTCATATAACTCCCCAAGAAGAAAATCCATCAACATGAGACCACCTCGACTAATTCAACTTCATCGACTAGATGAATTAGAAGATGAATATACAAGTCCATGAAACTCAATGGTAGTTCCTTCTCAAACATACAAACAATCTCTACTATCTATTGATGCCACCAAGGAATTCTAGCAATGTAAATATCCTTTGATGTGATCCATCATACAACTGAAAATAGTCTAGATATGGCACACCACGGGTCATCGGTAAATTTATGGTTCACAAACCCATGCACAAACAGCTGCTAATGGCAGTACAAAGTAAACAGAAATAATTAATTTCATTTTAACTTATGTGGTGAAATATATAAAAAAATAATAAAAACATTTTTGGACATTATACGTACCCTTAGAAGGTTGAGATGGCCATGTGATTTCAAACCTGTCAACCTTTTCGTCTCTTGTGAAGCAGCATCGTAGAGAATACCCATACAAAGAAGATGCCTTCATTCCCAATATAACTTCCTTTTCCAAATTAAGACCTTATTTCTTCAAAATCCACGGGACATCGCATTTTTTAGATGAAAAAGAGTGGTCATCCTCTCCTTTATTTTCTTGTCTTGGCCAATTCTTCTTTTTAGTATTTGAAGAAATAATATACTTCCTAAATTTCAAATTGTCACTTTTTTTGGATGATATGTGATGCCATAAAGAACATGAAACATTTTTAAATATATTCATGGGATCTAGTATGTGGGAAATATTAAGATGCTCCCAATATGGGAGCTCATAAAATATCAATTTCATTTTCATCCCTTTGCGAATTTTATCATCATAGGTGTCAAAGAATTCAATATTATCAAACATAGGTTCCCCATTTGAAACGAACATATCTGCAATTTCCTTCTCCTTTTCTCTGCCATATTCCATAAACCGACTAGATGGTGTCATCATTTCAGGCGTTTTGGTTCTCTTTGGTTTACCATTGAAAGTAGATGTTTCTCTTCTATAAGGGTGGTTTTCTAGGAGGAATACCCTAGAGAATTCATACACTAGCTTTCGTAGGTATATGTACCACCTATCCTTCATATAATGTCCACAAAATTTACATACACGATAACCTTTTGTTACAATACATGTGTTGTTATGGTATACATCATGCAGTCAATGCTGAAGATCAATATAGTCACATCATTAAATCTTCCAAAAAAATATTGTTTTGAATATAAAAGAATAAAACAATATATTTACTTGATAAACATCCCAACCCTGGATAATCATGTGTGTTGTACTCACATATGCCATACAATACACGTAAAACCCCTCTTTGATGGGATGGATTTCAATACATCATATACCTGTAACCCTTCCCATAATTCCTTAAACTATTTAATAAATGGTTACAGGTAAACATCCATATTCTTCACTTGTCTTCTACCAAGGACTATAAGAGCCAACATAAGATGTTCATTCTTTATGGACAACCATGAGTGGGGGGGGGGGGTATTGTTATTGATCACTACTATAGGAAAAATAATATAGGTGTTGTCTGGTTGTGAATATGGGTTGACTTCATCAATGGATATTCTCAATCTGAGGTTGCATACTTCATCCTTGAATTTATCGGGCCATGTATCCTCTATATGCTTCATGGATATTGAATCTATTGGGATTCACAATACTCCTTCCTCACTTCGATGCAATGCATGCCATCCATACAACATATCTATTTCTTTTCAGTTAAAGAGCCTTTGAATCCTTGGGATTATAGTCATGCGCCTCAATATATTAGGAAGACGATGTGCTTTAGCCTTGTTATTTGATTATGTGTACCTATCATGCCTACATTTTGGACAAATCTCTTTGTTTTCATATTCACATCTATATAGAATATAATCATTGGGACACACATAATATGATATGTACTCAACAACCAACATGTTCAACATTTTTTTTCCTCTTTGGAGCTTCCATGCAAGACCTTGTCATTCGGAAGTACCTTATCTTTGAACAACCTATAGTTAGTGGGAAATACAAATGTACATTGTCATTTAATGTTAATAGAATCGATCATTTTCAATGATCATTGTGTAAAAATATTACTCAAAATATAATGTAGTTGATGGTCAATTACCTCAACATCACTGAGAAACACCCCTCATACATTCCATACTTTGCTTTCAATTTGTACACTAACATTATTGTCCCCAACTGTGCAGACTTTGACTGGTCAAGTTCAGAGAGACGTGTGGAATTTGTCGATTTAAGGATTTCAAAGAAGGATTCAGTGGTACGAGCTCCATCTCCTAGCTCGTTGTCCTAGAATTTATGAAACAACATTGCATCCATGGAACTCATTTTTCATAATAACTCATCCATACCAACATCTAATTCATTGCCTCCTTTTCCAACATGTGAATACCTATTATCACTGTAGGCATTCCTTATTGGTGAGGATGGATGCAGTGGACATTGAATAGGTGGTTAGTTCAACCATGATTGGTATGCTTCCTCTCCAAGTTGCACTCTTTTTTCAATATTCTTTTGATTTGACATTGTACTGGGTGCAACAGAAGATGTTAGGCAGGTCCTTCATCATCAAAATCCTAATTTAAAAATATTGAACATTACATCAATGATGTTAGTAAGTACCATGCAATTGGTTTGATCCATTACTATACAAAATAGTTATTATTGAAGCATGAGAAACATTTTCAATACAACATGATAAGTTTCAAACAATTTATAAAGAAAACATTCATATTGAGTAATAAAATAACATCAAATTAATTTTAAAATTGAGCAACACATTTTAAAATTCAATTTATCAGTTAGATTAACAAATTATAAAACATAATTTCAAACTTAGCAATACACTAACATGGATCCCATTGTAAATTGAGAAATACAATCAATCAGTGTCTTTTTGTCTTACACCCCAAGGGGACGTCTAAGTGTAATCCCAATGCAATACATCTCTGATGAATGGTTGGTGGTCCAAAAACATTGTAGTTTATTAAAAACTTGTCAACAAGAGAAAAACTATGTATTGCATGTACACCAACAAATATTGACACTTTCCTTTTGATAAAGAACTTGTTGTTATTGAAGTGTTCTTCAAATGAACAATTTGTGAAAAATAAAGAGTACCTAGGACTATTTATGAACCTTGCAATATTCCCATGGTCCATGGATGACCATCTATATATAACAGGTTCTTCCTATTAAAGTTTCCATAAACACAACCATTCATGCACATAGTATACATGGAAACACTATGCTTGTATTTAACAATATTCAAGTAATCAAACCAACAATAGATAGGACCAAAAATGGCATAAGTTATACCAATTGTTTGGGAGGAACAAGTACATGTGAAAGGATAAACAACCCAAGATTTGCATCATCAATATTATACTTCCTAATCATTAAAATGATTACCACAAAAGGATAATTTGGTCCTAACATTAGGAACATGCAGAGAATATGGCCAAGCGTTGGAATAAGAAGTTTGATATTTGCTTTGGAAATTCACACGAATGCAGAAATCATCGCTACCTTCCAACAATTGGATGATCCTTGATATGTACTTGGACAATTTTGCTCTCAACTCATGCAATTTTTTGGATATTCTAGTAGAGATGGTTTGGGTGACATTCAAATAATACTTTTTATCACTAGAAATTTCAGTTGAATGAACATAAACATAGGGGTTTGTCAAGTTAGGATGGTACATAGTATTTTTGGCTTCCAAAATTTTCAAAAAGAGCATAGGGAAGTGTTCATGTGTGTCTTTTCTATATCACCTATTGGATACTTTAATACAGTAGGGGTTATTAGACCATAAAGATTGATTAATATATCATTGGTTTAATGGGTGAGTGTGACATGCCAAGGCTTCTCCTTCAACCCTTGACATTTTGAATAGCCACAAACTACTGGGGTGTCTTAAAATATTTCTATCTCATGATGAATTATTTTTGATGAACTAGGATTGTAGATGAAGATGACATGTTACGATTTGAAAGATAAAGAGAATTCCCATTTTCATCTACAAACCACTTGTGGTATCTTGCTCCTGATAAGATCTTACATAGTTTTGAAACTAGTGGAATGTCTTGTGCATCCAAACTCGAACCTGAATTGGGATCTTGCAATAAAGAATAAATTGATATTCAGGTTCACATGGATAAGTAGCATAAATTCAAATAAATAGTCAAAATATAAATAAAAACTGAACTTACTAGGGATGGAAATGGAGGATTCGTCAAACTTTAAACATAATGAAATGATTTGGAATCTAAACAATTGGCCATTTGACACTACAAAATTTTCACCCTACATTTACTCCAAATAAACAACCAATATATGTCTCTACAATCCTAAATATTTTCCAAGGACTATATTCGAATCTAACTTCCAATATAGTTTGGAAACCATTCTCTAATAACAAGGCGAGTTTAAGTAACGTATATATACTATGAAATATTGTAATTGGTGCCATTGAATATTGAAAGAAAATTTGAGATGAATATATAGTTTTAAGTGGAACCACAAAAACCCATTATTTTTTTTAGAAATGTGTCTATTCCAATATGCATGCACTAGTGTGCTCAAACAAACTAAATGCATTAGTTCTCAACAACAATAAAAATAGCATGAAATATTATTCACAAAACCCCCCTCGGGAGAAAATATCAAGTACATTTGGTAGTAGATATTTATACATGTATTACACACAATTATTCAATACACCGTGTTTCATAAACACAACTGCACCAATGCGTTACATGTATACACACACCGATGAATGATATTTTTTTCAAGTAGAGGGATATTAGGGTGTAATAAAGATAAAATAGCCGTGAAATATCCTCCACAAAATATCCTACAATATAAAATATCCACTACATTTGGTAGAGGATATTTATGCATGCATTTTACAATAGTTTTCATTTCGGCGTGTTTATTAAATACAAGTGCATCAGGGAGCGTCATAAGTATATCCTCACTAAGTCATCATATTTTTTAAATTTGTGTGATATCAACGTAGTTTATAAAGTAACACATCGGTTTTTCATGGACATGGGTGCATCGAGCTGCTGAAACTTCAAAATTAAAAAAAATCGCACAAGCTATTTTTTCCCTAAACTGAAAAAATGGTGGCAAATTTAAGTTCAAAAAATTATTTATAAAGTGTGTTTAAAAGAAACAAGCCTAAACATTAATTCATTATTTTGCCAAATATATCAGGGGAAAGATTTGGAACAGAGACTTACACAAAAGGTGTTTGGAGAAACTTGGTTATTCTGAAGATCGAGATTTGCGAGGTATGGTGAATGAAACAAAACCCTGCATAGTAAAACTTAAATGTAAATATTATTTTTAACCTTATGATAATATTTAGAAATTAAGTAGATTTATAAAAAAAGCTTCATATGTACCTTCAATGTTGCAACCCTTCTCTTCTCGATTCTTCTTTTCGTTTGTTGTGGCTGCAAACTTTTTCAATAGGGTTTAAATTGCTCTATTGTTTCAAAAAATTATGATTGCACCTTTTAACGATTATAGATTTGTTGAATTTGTGAATATATATAGAAATATTAGGGTGAGTTGGGCTATTATTTGGATCGAATCTGCAACCATGTCAGGCCTCAATTTTTTTTTTCCAGTTTTCTAAAAAAATTTAAATGCATCAAAATCAATGCATTTGGTTTTCCAAAATGAATTGTTGCGCATATCATTATGGCACACCACTAGTCAGATTTTGCACATAATTTTTTCTCATTTTTTTGTTTCTCGATTGTCTGTTATCTGTGTGTTTAGACAAAAATAACACCGATCATGGAAAGAACTTCTTGTTTTTTATTTCAATAAAATGATAAATTATTTTCAGTCGTTCATGGTGCACTTGTGTTGATATAATTCATCGAGGCATATTGTTTTTGTAATGCACAAGTGCATCTATGTGTATATACACATCGATGCATTTAATTCTATAAAATGCACTAATTTCATACTTGTTTTCTATTTTGAAGGTCTGTAATTTAATTCGATAATATATTGATAGCTTTTTTTATAATGGTCCAAGTTGTTTATTGATAAAAAATTCACGGTATGAGTTCAATGAACAAAAGATTTAGTCAACGTGATGGAAGCAAATACAAGATTACGAAGAAGGAAAGTGGTCCTAATTAATTTATGTGTTTAAATTAATTTATTTGAGCTACCAATTGCAGCCAAACTGCATGTATGCATGAATTGACCACTCCCTAGTACTCTACCTCTAGTGAAGATAGTGCCATTAGAGGAAATTTGGGGTCTAAAATGGGCCTTATAAGAAAACATGCCAAAATAAGTTTTTGTGAGTTGGAATTCAAGAACCAATAGAATTTCAATAAAATAAGTCAACCATAATGGTTGAATTGAAATATTTGACATTAAAAAAACTACTTTTTTTGTTCGTATTTTCGACATATCTCATTGTGTTTTTACTCAAATTTCGATCGGGAGAGCTCGTTGGATGCGGAATTTGATTCTGCATCCAACGAGTACCCACACTGCATACTTTTGACGGACCTCGCTACCCCAAAAAAAAGAAATACCTAAAAAAACGTGATGATGATGTCATCATCACGTTTTTTTCCCCAGGTATTTCTTGTTTTTAGGATAGCGGGGTCCGTCAAAAGTATGCAGTGTGGGTACTCGTTGGATGCGGAATCAAATTCCGCATCCAACGAGCTCTCCCGATCAAAATTTGAGTAAAAACACAGGGAGATATGTCGAAAATACGAACACAAAAAGTAGTTTTTTTCTTTCTTACTCCAAAATTAATCAATATTATTTTATTATTTTAACTATTATTTTACTATTTTCCTTAGGAGGCCCATTTTAGACCCCAAAATTCCTCTAATGAATGGAAGTATTATTTTTTCTTGACCAACAAATATGCCCACAGACAAACATGAACACATATCCAGAAGTAGACTTGTGGTCAAGGCTATCTCCATCCCAATACGAATCTGTGAATCCTACAAAGTCTAGCTCAGAATCAACAGCATAGTGAATGCCATAGGTTATAGTACCCTAAACGTACTATAGAATCCTCTTGGATGCCCTCCAATGAAGTTAATGAGGTTTCTGCATATACCTTTATATATCATTCATGGCATAACAAATGTCAAACCTAGAATGTGTCAAGTAGAGAACACTTCCCATCAATTAACGGTAGAGAGTAGAATCCACCTGTGGATTAGTATTTCCCTCTTCAAGATTGATTCCTAAGAGGAAGGGAAAAGTTTATGCCTTAAAATAAGCCATATTAAACTTAATTAACAGGTCTGAAGAATATTTTTATTGTGTCACCATAATCCCATCAAAATCTTGAGTTATTTCTAGCCCCAGAAATTGCCTCAACAGGCCTAGATCACTCATCTCAAAGGCTTCATGTAAAGCAGTTTTTATAAAGTTGATTGAAGCAAGAGTGCTTCCTGTGATTAGTAGATCATCAAAATACATAACTATAATCAGAAAATTACCTTCATATTTCTGCAAGTACACATTTTTATTAGAGTTACATCTTTTAAAGTTCTGTGATACCAGAAAAGATTCCATTTTGGTGTACCAAGCTCTTGGGGCCTTTTTTAAGCCATACAAGGACTTTTACATCTTGCAAACTAATGATGGAGCGGATGTATAGCCTTCAGGATGTATCATATATATCTATTATTTCAGTTATCCATGAAGTAAATCACTTTTTACATCCATATGGTCCACCTCCCAGTGCTTGGATCCAGAAATGGTCGAAACTAGGTGTATAGAATCCATTTTTGCCACTGGTACAAATCTCTCAGTGCAGTCCACTCCTTGGAATTGGGAGAATCCTTTTGATACCATACATGCTTTTTGTTTTCATTTTTATCCATCTACAGCAACCATTTTCCGATAGACCCATTTTCATTGAACAAGTTTCATCCTAGGTGGAAGGGAAACTAGCTCCCGGGTTGCATTTTTTCGGAGAGAGTTGAACTCTTCATCCATTGTAGATTGCCATCCAGGATCATTCCGAGCATGATAATATGAATTAGGATAATATCCAATAATCATGTAGCACTTCTCATATATCAATGAATCATTTCAATAAAGAGAAATACCTTCTCTTTGAAAATCTGATCGATTTCTCCTTGGATCAGCAGGATTTCTAACATCTAACCTGACAGAAGAGAGAGTCTTTTGGGCCCATTTTGGTAGATGAGTGGGCTCATTTGGATCTGTTTTAGAACCTGGTATATCATTATCACTGATATCAGACATAATATATGAAATATAATAGTTCACACTTCCATTTTCATCTCTAGAATCCTCAACAGAATGAGAGGGAATTTCAGCAATTTCTTCCTCTACTAGTTTCACATCTTGGAGAGGTTCTTCGAAGCAGAAACTTCTCTCTATGAATATGATTTTGGTTCTGATATTCAAGAGTTTGTATCCCTTTGATTCCTCTATATACCCAATGAAAATTCACTCAATACTTTGCGGTTGCAAATACTTTCTCTTATCTAGTGGAATTCGAGCCCAAGCAATGGACCCAAAAACTCTGAAATTGGACACATCTGGTTTGTGACCAAAGTATGCTTCAAAAGGTGTTTTTACTTTCACATATGAATTAGGAACCATTTTATGAATGTAGGAAGAAACATTTGTAGCTTTATCCCAAATATTTACAGCCAAATCTTTAGCTTCAAGCATGCAGGTTGTCATCTCTTTTAGAGCCCGTTTTTTCCTTTCCGCTACACCATTCTGCTGAGGTGTGTAGGGAATGGTGTGTCGAATATTGATTACACTTTTATCAAAAATTTGTAGCAGATCAGATTCAATGTATTCACCTCCATTTTCATATCTGATATCTTTGATCTTTCTCCCAGAAGCATTCTCAACAGAAGCCTTAAAATCTATGAACTTTTCAACAACTACATATTTTTTCTTGAGAAAATAGACCCATGTGAATCTAGACAGGTCATCAATGAAAGTGAGAACATACCTTGATCCATTCATTGATGTTGTATGCATTGTACTGTTGATATCAGAATGTATTAGCCCCAAAATACATGTAGCTCGGCTTGCTTTTCCCCGATCAAATTTATGCTCAGGATGCTTGCCAACAATGAATTCTTTGCAGATCCCTTTGGAGGATTTAATTGTAGGGAGGCATTCCACCATGGAATGATTTTGAAGTTTCTGCAAGTATTTTAAGTTTATATTTCCAAACCTTTCATACTACAACCGGCTGACCTCATTCCCATGAGTCAGAAGGGCGTTAGGCTTTGAATCAGGCATGAATTTGGAGAACTCATAGGTCTTAGCATAATGATTCACTATACCTTTAGCAATGAGTTTTTCGGATGCAATATCTGAGATATCCACCTCATTCAGACTGAATAATACTCTTTTGGAAAAACATGTGTGTGTCATTTGATACATAGACACAGATTTGAAGCCAAAGAGGGAACATAAAGAACATTTTTGAAACTGTCATGTTCTAGGTGGATGGTACCCTTGCATTGTGAGGAGATTTGAGAGTCATATCCCATGTGGTTGGATATGCAGTTGTCGAATTCTAGTGATGAAAAGGATTCTTTGCATGATACCATATGGTTCAAAGCACCATATTCAATGAGTAGAGATCTAGGATTCGAAACATTATCCATGAGAGCATGCCCTCTTTTGAGTTAATTGTTTCGATCTTGATTATCTTTCTTCCTTGCACCTTCAGAAAGATTGATGTTGTTCTTCTCAATGAGAAGAGTCATTTGATCAAGTTGTCTCTTCGTGCAAGAGATTTTAGGATGAAATCCTCTTCCACAATAAGAACATTTGATATTTTCTTTTCCTTTTTGCTTATTCTTTCTTGAGCCTGAGGGCTCATCCAGTTGTTGGTGTTTCTCATTTTGCTTGGGAAGGTCAAAATCTTTCTTTTGGTTCTTTTTATTCCCCAAGACATTCAAATATTTGGTTCCTCCAACAAACAAGGATTGATATTTAGAGGATCTGATGATTACCATTTGGATAAGCTTCTCATGCTCATTAGTGAGAGACTTAATGAATTCATTGAGGTTTGGCATCTTCCAATTCATAATTGTAAACTTTTTGGTATTAAAGGTGGACATAAAAATAGAGTAATATGCATCGATTTTTGAAAGGATGGCCAGGATAAGTTGATCATATTCCTTCTCAACTTTACACTGCTTCAATTGGAGCACCGGGTGCTTAAATTTGGTAAAGAATTCGTTCATGGTATCAAAGTTTCCCAGGTTTAGAGATATCAGTTTATTCTCCAGATGATAAATTCTCAAGTCATCTTGCTTATCAAAAAGAGTATCAATTTGTTACCATATATCCTTGGTAGTATTCAATCTAGTGAGGTGGAAAAGAAGATCCTTTGAAATTCAGAGGCACAGAAAACCATAATCTTCACCAAGCTTATTCCAATATTTTGTTATTTATACTAGTGCATTCAGCTCTATCTTTGTGCCCATGGTGACTCTCTAGAGTCCTTTGGAGCACAATTGTATCTCAATGTCCTCCTTGCACTGATGGTAGTTGAAAGGAGTGAGAATATTACTTGAAGAGGCCATTATGTTGTTGTAGAAAATGCAATGAAAGTGCTTTGAGAAACCTGCAATCACACAAAAAATACATAATAAGTTTGAACAAACTGCACTTTTGGAGTTTTCTTCACACCTGTCTTAGTCAATCAAGCAAGCTTGATCAACAAGGTTGGGCTTCCATGAATTATGTGGTAAACTCTCCACTTCTAGTGCAAAGCTAGAATGTTTTTGAGCTTTTTGCTCAAATTGCTTCTTAGATCCATCAAGAAACCTGTAGAAGAATTGCCTTTTCCTGCCATGGCTTTGATACCATATTAAAATTGGAGTCACATCAATCTATGAATCAAGACACAAACTTACAATAGATTTCATAAATCAATTTTACTTAGAAATGACATGAAACAATGCAATAAGGAGTTGCAGTTGTATAATTGCTATCATTAATCAAAAGTAGTGATACAATATCATACAATGGCATGAATAGACATGCAATTCGAATCCTAGAGAGTTCATTCGAATCCAATAAATGAGAGTGGCTTAGTTGTCAGTTAGAAACCACTTGGCACACCAGTTAACCACCTAACACAACCTTAATTGACTCTAACTGAAATGAAGGCAGTTTAGACTAAGCCTAACTAAATAGAACTCAAATGCATGTCAATCAATAGGTGAGGGTGCATATCTAACTTTAGTTAGGTGAGATCAACTGAACTGAACTAAACTGAGACACCAAAAGTAGGTGGAGGCTCCTTTAATCCTCCGATTAACTGAATTTAACCAAAAATAGGATAATTGATGAGGAATGCACCTTTGCAGCTCCCGTTTAACTAAAAGTAGGTGGTACAACCATCATTTAACTTACTTGGGGCTCTTATGTCATGCTAATCAACCCAAATTTTCTCCTAGATTGAAGGAGGAGAGTTAGTTAGGCTCCATGATTGAAGGAGAAGACCTAGTTAAGCTCCCTGATTGAAGGAGGATGATCAAGTTAATGATGCAGTCACATATTTGAGTCAATAACTTAGGATAAGTTGTAAATTAGGACAAATAATCCAAATAATGATGTGTGGGTTTGATAATGACTCCAACACAAATTTCCTCATGTGACAACTCGTTTCTTCTTGTGACAATTATTTAGCTTTGGATGCATTTCTTCCCTTGCGACAGACAAAGAGTGTGTGCCACCATTTTTATTCTGCGACAGACAAATAGTCTATGATAACTTTTATTTTTTATCGATAGATGGATTGGTTGTGACACAAAATAGAAAAAATTATAAATCTGCATATTTTTTTTTCAGTTGACCAAGTCATGCCTATCTTGGTAAGGATTTAACCGAATTCCCTTCAACATTCCTTTAAAAGGTGCTCCATCTAATTTCTCTAGTTGTATTTCTCCTCCTTTAGTGATTTTAATGACAACATAAGGCCGTAGACAATGTGTTTTCATCTTGCTAGGATTATTTAATAACTTACTATCATAAAGGAGGACAAGTCCTTTGACCTAAAATTTCTTATTCTTAATGTGTAAGTCATTTCATACTTTATGTCTTTCGTTCTCAACATTTTGGAGATAACCTACGGCAAAACATTTTTCCTCCAACTACACAAGTTGCGACAATCTTTATTTGATAGTAGCACTATCAGTGGTTTCAGTAATTGCAATAATCCTTAAACTGGGTACAATGTATTCCATGAGAATAACGGGCACTTGTCCATAAACTAGCCGGAATGCAGTTCATCATGTCAAGTTCTTACAGGTCGTGTGATATTCCCATAGTACTATGGAAATTTTTTGGTCCCAGACATATCTTTGAACAATGCAAATATTTGTCAATGTGTTCTCCAGGATCTTGTTGAATGCTTCGACGACACCATTCGCTTATGGGTGATATGGTATTGTCTTCCTATGTTGGATATAGAATTCAATTAATTATTAGATAAGCTTATTGACAAAGTGTATTCCCTGGTCACTTATCAAATCATTCAGGCATCTGAATCTAGTGACAACATTGTTGAACAAAAATTTGGCAGCAATCGCAGTAGTACAATTCTTTACTAGCGCTGCTTTGACTCATCTAGTCAAGTAATATGTCATAGTAATAATGTATCTTGCACATGTTCTCTTTCCTGGTGGGTCAATAGGTTCGACCAAACCAACAACCCATTTGTTAAATTCCTATAAATTTATCTAAGGTACTAGTGGAATCTCGTCTCGTCGTGACGGTTTTCCAGTTCTCTGGAAGAGTTGCGATAATATTCTCTACAATCCACAAGCAAACTGGGCCACCATAGTCCCACTTGAAATGTCTTGTGCACTATATATTTTCCAGTATAATGGCCTCCTGCGACACCATCATGCGATTCATTCAATATCATTGGTCGCTCTTGTTTAAATACACATCGATGAAGAATTTCATCTCGTCCAATTTTATATAGTTTTCCAGCTATCAATTGGATATTTGCATCTCGCACCACTAATTTTGTTATCTGCATAGTACTAAATCCTTCTGATGCATATCTCGCACTCAAGAAATGTATAATATATTTGAATTTATCATCAAACAATATCGTGATCACAAATAGTTGTGCATCAGGAAGAATATCATCAAGGTTCACATGTTCTTCTTCACTTACAAGCCTTGATGAGTGGTATGGTCAAGAGTTTTGTCAGCCTGGCATAATAAGAACTTCAAAATCAAATTCCTAGAAAATGAGGAGCCCCTAGAAAATATCCCCCCCCCAAACACTAGCTTGTTCACCAGGTGTTTCAACATTGAATGATATGTGAACATCTTGAAATGTCCACCTAACAAATAGTGTCTAAATTCTTGTAGTGCATACAACATTAGTAATCCTTCTCTTTCAGGCGTAGTGTAATTCTTCTCTGTTGTTGAAAATTTATTTCTAGTGAAGGAAATAGGATAATTAATAGATCCTTCACCAGGATGCACAAGTCGTTGCGTAAGTACAACGCTGAGTGCGATAGATGATGCATCGACATGTACATGAAATTCCTTCCTCCAGTATGGAAAAATTAGTATATGTGCTATGACCATCTTTTCCTTTAGGAGATCCAAACTTTCTTGGTATTTTTCTATCCACTGGAACTTAATATCCTTTTTTAACAATTTTTCCATAAAGCAATTACCTATGCATATCCTTTGATAAATTTTCAATAGTATCCTATATGTCCCAATGTCATTCTCAGCTGCTTCACTTTCGTAGGGGGTGGTAGGTGGATGATGATCACAATTTTAGCAGGTTCGACCAGGATTCCATCATGACAAACTACATGGCCCAACAGAATTCCAAATGGGGCACAAATTATACAATTCTTTAAATTCAGCAAAATTTGATACTGATGAGAGTGTTCCAGCATCATTCTGGAGGCTCTCAATGTGATCCTTTATGATCCCAAACACTGTCCAGTCATCGAAGTAGACCTCAATAAACTTATGAATAAAATAATTGAAAGAAACCACTACTATCCTGGAAAATATAGCAGGAACATTCTTGATTCCAAAGGGCATGATTGTGTATTGAAAACATCCCCACTATGTTACAAAGGTTGTCTTGTATAGATCTTCCTTCACGATTCTGATATGATGGTATCTAGACAACCCATCAATAAAAGAATAAAATTCTTGATCTCTGACACTTTCTAATACCTCATTTGTAAACAGAGTTGCAAATGGGTCATGTAAGTAGGCATCGTTCAACTTTCTCATGTCAATGCAGATGTGTACTTCACCAATAGTCTTCTTATCCTGCACTACTATCGGGTTGATCCACTCATATTCTTCAACCAATTCTATGATACCCACATCTAACATTCGATCTAATTATGTATTGATCTTCTCTGTATACCATGTGTTATCTCTAAGGTTGTTTCACCTTTTTATTTTAAAATTTTTTATGATTTGTTTTTATTGTTTTAATTTTGCTTTGTTTTATACCTTATGATTGATTGATCGCCATTACGGTTTCTTTTATTACCTAGAATCATCAAAATATTCATTCATTTGCCATGAGCCTATGTATGTGCAAGAGATTGTATGTTATATGGTGAATTGTTATAGCTGGCAGCATTTATCCAAACTGGCAGCATATCATGAGCTGGTAGCATTTTACTTACTGATAGCATAATGTAAAAATGGCATTTCATTGAAAATTTTATTGTTTATTAATGCCATGGAATGTAAAGGGTAATAAACTTTGGTTATATTCATAATTATGTGGCATTCGGTATGGACATTTTTTAAAAATGCACCTCTGTCCACAAAATGATGAGTTGTATGGTGGCATTTATGAAAGGGTACACCTATTGTCATTTCGAAATTTGAACAACTCGTGCAATGAGTGCTAGTACTGATCGTGGTAGAATCAACTTAATTCACATTTTTCCCCAAAATATATCTCATTATTCTGCTGGTCAATTGGAGAAGGGTATTCGCAGGCCTGTTGGTATACTGTCAAACTTCATTGGGTATGAGCAGCAGCATTAGAGTTTGAAATAGCTAGGGTTTGCTTTCAAACTCTGATAAATATTATGTTTAGGGTTTTGGATTACATTATATACTCTTCCCCGCATTTCAAGGCAAGCTATGGCAGCAGAGAATTTCCTGTTCGGGACAGTATAGCGTGAAGGCTTTGTTCATTTGCATTACTGACAGAGGCTTAAGGGTGCATCATTGACAAGCCAGAGCTAGCATGGAGTGAAGACTGTCCACAGAGGTAATTGCAACGAAGTTTAGTGGATGTGTTGTTTTGTATGAGATTTAAAGCCCAGTTGGTCTATACATCAAAGTTGCAATTTTGTTTAGGTTTTTCAATGTCAAAGGGACTAGACGAGGAAGAACCAGAGGTTATAGTGAAAAGAAAACCTGGTGGTCTCATTTGCAGGCTAGAACCAAGTAATACAGACTGGATAAAACAATTTCCCAGGTTTTCCAAGCTTATGTAGAAGTCTGGATGGTTTAATTTTTGTGAGAAACTGCAAGGTTACCATTCACAAGTGACCATGCTATTTATTGAAAATTACAGAGATGAAAGGGTTCAGCTGCAAAGCCTAACTGTTAGAGTAAATGAGGATTCTGTTGCTAAGGCAATAGGAATTCCTGCACAGGGTGAAAAATGGTTCAAACAACAAGATTGTCAAGGTAATTTCAGTGAATTTCTAATCCCAGGAGGTGAAAAGCTAGATTGGAAAAATGGTGTCCACGTTAGTAAAATGAAGCCAGGATGGAGGGTTCCTTTGGAAGTGATACAAAACTACATCACTTGTGATGGAAGATATGACAGAGTATTAAAGTGACATATAAAATTGCTAATTCATATTCATGGAAGTATACAGGTAAATATCCCATTTTACTTGTTAAAAAGCCTCCAAAAAATGATTTATAGGGTGCAAAACCATCCCGAGCATACAACTCGCTCTATTTATCACCAAGGGTTGATTAAATTATTGATTTTAGCTCAATTACAGAAGGGAGAAAGAACATGGTAATATCTGTTAGCAGAGCTAGGGTTTAAGGATAACCCTAAAGAAAAAGGAAAAATAATGATGGATGTTACTGAACAGCCAATAATAAGTCCTGAGAAGCCTGTTCAAACTGTTGAGAATGAACAAAAGCATACTGCTGAGAAAACCATCCAAGAAGGCTTGTGCCCTGAAGCCTCCTGCACAAATGAAAACCCAGAGAAACTCAGTGATATGCTGAAAACTATAGCTTCAAAGAATAATATTTGTAAACAGTTATTCAAGACAGAGAAGCCAAGAACGAGGCTGAGGAAGAAGATGCAGATAGAGAAAGAGGCAGCACATGAATATGCCATGAATGTTGTAGTGATAGATGATGCTGGTAGTGAGGAAATAGTGCATACAGCAGGGGACCAATACTGTGTAGATAATGAAAAGTTTATTGATATTCAGGGCATAGCAGGCACTATACCAAAAGAGTTTTTCACAGACAAGCAGGATGTTCTAAATGATGGTTCAACATCAAAAGGTCTACAGGAAGGAGTCCACCTAGGAGAAGAAGACTTGGAAATATCTCTTGAATTAAGCCAATGTAGGAGGTCTTTGGAAACATATCAAGAACAAACAAGATATTTGCAAGACATAAATGAAAAATTGATGGTGGCCAACAAAAGACTACGTGAAGACCTGGAGGACAAAGAGGCAGAATACCAAAAGCTGCTGATGGTTTCCAAAGATGTTCTAAGGGAGAAATGAGCCATTCAAAAACAGTTGGAGCAAGTCAAAGCTCAAATCAAGGAGGACAATAAGGATGTTGAATTCGCCAGACTATAGAGGCGTTCACAGGTTCTTAGTGACCTAGCTACACTAGCAGAGGCTTCTAGAAGCCTTTAGAAGTTAAATTGTTTTTTGCTTTTTGAACTTATGTTGTTATTTGACACATGTATTACACTTGTACTTTATTAATTTTTAAAGGGGATTGACTTCCCTGTTTTTGAGGAGGTTCGGTCCTTAGATATAGGATCTTATCGTTATTTTAGACAAAAACATTATTTTGTATTTAAGGAGGTCTCGAGAGGGGACTGGGGTTGGAAACTTTTGTAGTTATGCATGCCCAGCTTTAAATCATTGTCTGTATAACATGAATACTCTATAGATTCGATAACAGGTTCTACTTTGAATGAGCATGATTTTGATTTGTCTTTGTATGTTATAAATTGTATTTCTTATGACTTATCATGTATATGGTCACCTTGATTCCATTACAGTGATGCTTATATTGAAATGCATTTATCCTTATAGTTTTTAAAAACAGATACAATTTCCTCTCATGACTTTGGATCGTAGTAACTGAAGTATTGAACCTTGTATTTGGTTTTATGTTATACAGTTCCTGTATTTTGTATGATTTCCTCATAACTCTGATTTCACACCAGCCTAACTCTTCAATAATGTTTTGATTTTCTTATAGATCTTATATTGTACCATCTTATTTCATTCAAAATTGTGTGATCTGTACAAAATAGCCTTGAATTCATACTAGCCTAGTTCTTCAATGATTGTTTGATTTTACTTACAAATTTTATGTTATACCAGCCTGTTTCATTGATAGTGGTGTAACTTTTCCAATATATTTGATTGCATATCAGTTTGGTTCTCAGTTTGATTTCATTGATTTGTACATTCTAGAACAAGATTTCGTTAAGCTTGAATCCATGTAGTCTAGGTTCAACTTTAGGGATAACATCTTCTGGCGTCGTTGCCGGGGAAGGACAAAGGAAAGGATATCTTCCTTGGGTAATCGACATCTTCATGAAACTGATTTTGCAGGGTGAACAAAATCAGTCAAATCTGATATAGACTACATTCAGTCACCTTTTAAAAAGTTACAGTGGCTTCAAAGAAGATAGGAACTCGAGGAAATCCCTCATCCCCTCTAAATCCAGGAGTCTCAGATCCTGAGCAGTTGTTAAAGGAGGCTAGGAGAAATTTAATCTCTACTTCATCAGAAAAATTCAAACATCCTGCAGCCTTGGAGATTCCCGAATCTGCATCTATTCCAATTCCTCCTTTGAATCCACATTCAGAAAAAGGAAGAGAAGAGTTGGACTTGTTATTTACCCCTTCCCAAATTGACAATTTCCATGTCTTTACAAATCCTTTGCTGTCAGAGAAGGTTAATCTTGAAGCATTGCGGACAGGAACCTCTTCTTTAGTTTCAGCCCATACTCCTTTCGTTAAGACTATCCCATTGAGTCAACCAAATCCTGGTAGTTTGTGTCCCTCGTCACAACAATCAAGCAGCTTTCAGTCTAATACAAACCCTAGAATGGCTCAAAATCGAATGGCTGCTATGGTAGCAACAAGGTATGCCCCACTTGTTTTACCCCAACCTCTCAATGCTCTCCCAGCAGGAGATTATCAAAAGTACCTTCCAAGGTTTAATGGCCAAGGAGAAGCCACTGCAAAAGAACACTGGGATACATTTTGTAGTTATGCAGACAATCAAAATTTTGAACATGAGGATGTTTGGATGAGAGTATTTGTTCAGAGTCTAGATGGTGAGGTTAGAAAATGGTTTAGGGAATTACCACCAAACTCCATAGATGGCATAGATGCTTTGGACGAAGCATTTATGAGACAGTGGGGGGACACTAAAGACTATTTGTATTATATGACAGAATTTGGATCTTTAAAAAGAAAAAAGGATGAAGCTGTGGGAGACTTTTCCAAGAGATTCAACAAAATGTACAGTAGGATTCCAGCTGAAATAAAACCTACTGAGACAGCCGCAAAGTTAGCTTATGCAAATTCATTTGATCCTGAGTTTTCTTTGCTATTAAGAGAAAGAAAATATGAGTCACTTCAAAACATGCAAAATGCAGCATTAGAAGTAGAGTCAAATATTTTGGCCTCAAATAAACTCAAAGAGGAAACAGAACACCAAATGGTGGACAGAAAAGGAAAGAAGGAAATCATTACATCCAGCCATACAGGAAGGTCATCAAATAACAAAATGGATGAAATGAGTAAAATCATAAAAAGTTTGTCTGCTAAGATTGACAGGTTAGAAATGGGAAACAAAAATCAGAATAAACCCATACCTGAAGCTGATGGAAATCAGAACCAGTTTAGAAGACCTTTTGCCCCTAGGTTTTTGCCAAGAGAAAGACGAAATAATGATATACAGAGAGAAAGACGATAAAATGAAGAACAAAGGATTCAGCCTCATTTTCAAAACAATAATGTCAGAGATGATGAATCATATGAAATAGATGAAGGGGAGTTAGATGATTTGGAAACAAAAGAACATAATATTAGTCAGTTTGATGATGATTCTTCCTCCCATTTTCTGACTAGATCTGATAATCAATATGCTTCAGAAATAGACCATTATGAAGGAGATGATTATCAGATGTCTATTCCTGAGGTTTGTCAAGAAATACCACAAAAATCATATGGTCTAAGATCAGGGGTAAAACATGCAGCACAAACTAAAAAAGTGGTGAAAGCTCTTCCTCTTAAACAAAATATGCCTACAAATCATAAACAAATTGTAAATCAGAGAAATGATGAAGTTGTGAATCCTGAAGAGATTAATAAATTTGTAAGTGGTTTAAGTTTTGAACATGAGCTTAATAAGGTGAAGATCCCTGTGCCTTTAATAGAATTGATTAAAAGTAAAGTTTACAGGGAGGCATCTTTTAAAACCTTCAGAAATGCAGTGCCAATTCTACTCCTATCACATCTGATGAGATCAATTTGCAGGATGAAAAACCTACTATCATTGTAGGGTCAAAAACTTTTGATCAGCCTGATGATAATTCTAAATATCCTCCTCCTTTTTATAGAACCTTTTCAATACATGATCAGCTATTGCATAATTGTCTGCTAGATTCAGGAGCTTCACATAATCTCATGCCCAAAACAGTCATGGAAGATTTAGGATTGAGTGTTACTAAACCATACCATGATTTGTATGCATTTGATTCTAGGGTAGTGAAATGTATTGGGGTAATCAAGGATTTGGTGGTCAATTTAACCCAGGTACCCATGAAGAGTGTATTGATGGATATAGTGGTAGCATATATTTCTCCTAAATTTGGTATGTTGTTGTCTAGATCCTGGGCAAAGAAAGTGGGAGGAACTCTGCAGATGGATCTCTCATATGCTACAATTCTAGTATTTGGGGGAGAATTCAGAAGACTTTACAGAGAGGTGCAAATGGCATATTTGGTAAGTGACAGTAGACACCCTTATAATAATCATCCTATCTATTCAATTGATGAAAACTTTGGTTCTTGTATATTGCAATTGAATGATGAAACTGAAGGGGTTTTACAGGTGCAAAAAGATATTCCATTTCAGGTAAAGAAAGAGGAACTAGATGGATTGTGGTAGATGTATTTTTATGGTGCATCAACTAAAGAGGGAGCAGGTGCAGGAGTATTATTGATTTCAGCTGGAGGTGAGGTTATTTCCCTTATGTATAAATTGGAATTTAAAACAACAAATAATACTGCTGAATATGAGGCCTTGATTCTTGGATTAAGAGCAGCAAAAGACTTGGGCATAAAAGAACTTGTTGTATTTGGTGACTCCGAATTAATTATTCAGCAAGTAAAAAGCATTTACCAAGTAAAGCAATATTTATTGAAGGTCTATAGGAATGAGGTCTGGGATCTAATTGAAATTTGTTTCATAGCCTTTAACATCACCTTTGTCCCAAGAGAATATAATGAGACAGCTGATTCCCTAGCTTTAGCAGCTGCTTATTTTAAGGTTCCAAAAGTAACTCATCTGAAATATCCAATTGATGTAAGGTATAGACCTGCTGTCCCAGATAATATTAAACATTGGACAGTCTTTAGTGATGATCAGGAAATAAAAGAATTTCTGGAATTGGTAGGTGAATTTTAAGATGATACTATTGATCATGAATATGATTCAGAATGGGTAGAAAATGAACCCTGCAAAAATAATTCAATTGCTGATCACAAAATTGTTGAATTAAAAGGGAATTTCATTCCTAAGGGACCTGTTCCTTTAGAAAGATTGTTTTCAAAGGATGATACACTGATAAAACCCACCCTGTAGACTACTGAATAAAATGTTATGGAGTATAACATTGGTTCTAAAAGTCAGCCTAAGATGATAAAACTATCAAAATTGTTGTCAGATGAAGAGAGAAGAAAATATCTTGGTTTACTAAAAGAATATAAGGACATTTTTTCTTGGTCATATCATGATTTAAAAACATATGATACCAGCATAATTCAGCACAAAATCCCTCTAAAACCAAACACTAAGCCCTTCAGACAGAAGCTTAGAAGGCTTAACCCAGCATTGCTGCTAGTAATTGAAAAAGAGGTGAAAAAACTATTAGATGCAAAAATTATTGTGCCTCTAAGGTATTCATCTTAGGTTGCTAATTTAGTCCCTGTATGGAAGAAGAATGGAGAGATAAGATTATGTGTAGACTTCCGGAACTTGAATAGATCTTGCCTCAAGGATAACTATTCATTACCAAAGATAGGTCGGATTTTGCAGAGGGTTGTAGGTGCTCACATAATTTCAATGATTGATGGATTTTTTGGTTATAACAAGATTGCAGTTCAGCCAGAGGACTGAGAAAAAACAACATTTACCACGCCATGGGGAACCTTTATGTATGACAAAATGCCCTTTGAGCTCATGAATGCAGGTGCTACTTTTCAGAGGGCTATGGATATAGCTTTTGTGGGTGAAAATGAAAAGTTTGTTGTGATATACCAAGATGACATCAAAGTCTTTTCTAAGTCTGATGAAGATCATCTTAAACATTTAAGACAATTTTTTGTTAAATGCAGAAAGTTTGGTTCATCACTAAATCCTAAAAAGTCTCACTTTTCCCTGACAGAAGGCAAACTGTTAGGACATATTGTTTCTGCTGAGGGAATAAAGATAGACCTAGAGAGAGTCAAGGCTATCTTAAAAATCAGCATTCCTAGAAATAAGAAAGAAATTCAATCTTTTGTTGGAAAAATCAACTTCTTAAGATGGTTTATTCCCAATTTTGTAGAAATAATAAAGCATATCACTCAGATGCTTAAGAAAGATAGGGAGGTTAAGTGGTCTAACCAGGCTAAACAAGATTTTGAAGCCATAAAACAAGCATTAATAGAAGCCCCAGTGTTGATGGCTCCTGATTATACAAAATATTTTGCAATATTCTCATTTGCATCAGAAGACACTATTGCTGCTGTATTGTTACAAAAGAACTCTGATAATTTGGAACAGCCAATTTCATTCTTCAATAAAACATTAAGAAACTCTGAGCTGAAATATAATATAATGGAAAAGCAAGCATATGCCTTAGTTAAGGCTCTTAAATTCTTTAGAATATATGTTTTACATTCTAAGGTTGTGGCATGTGTCCCAAATGCAGCAGTTAAGGAGATTCTAGCACAACCTAACAGCGAAGGAAAAAGAGGCAGATGGATAGCTAAGGTCATGGAATATGACGTAGAAATTAAACCAACAAAGTTGATAAAGGGACAAGGATTAGCTAAACTTCTAATAGAGTCAAATTGTCAGGTTTTGAATCTTCATGTGATGGCAGAACAGTCAAAGCAGGTTATGGCAACAGAGCACAGTAATCAGTAGATTTATAATAGGTATGTTGAATCTGATTGGTATAAAGATGTTGTGTATTTCCTTTTTTATTTACAATTCCCTCTCGAATTGAACAGGAATGAATGCAGATCGTTAAAACTAAAGGCAATGAAGTATGTTTTAATGGATCAGATTTTGTACTAGAAGGATCCAGGAGGAATATTGTTGAAATGTTTGGAGAAATACGAAGTTGATGCTGTGATTGCAGAATTGCATAGTGGAGTTTGGGGAGGACATAAGTACTGGAAGGCAACTACCTTCAAAATCCTGAGAGCAGGATATTACTGGCCTACCCTTTTTTTTCGATGTATATCATCAGGTCAGATCATGTGTGGAGTGTCAGAAGTTTGCAGGTAAGCATAAGCTTCAATCCTTACCTCTAAAGCCTATTTCTATGAATGGTCCATTTCAGCAGTGGGGATTATATTTCATCGATGAAATTCATCCTCCCTCTAGTGGACAACATAAATGGATCCTAACTACTACTGACTTTTTCACTAAATGGGCGGAAGCAGTTCCAACAAGGAGAGCAACAGAACAGATTATAATTACTTTCCTTCAAGAAAACATTCTGAGTAGGTTTGGATGCCCTAAAAAATTAGTTACTGACAATGCCCCTGCTTTTAAATCAAATAAGATGATGAACTTTTGTCAGGAAAATAATATTAGCTTAAAACAGTCCACACCATACTATCCACAAGGAAATGGATTAGCAGAATCCAGCAACAAAAACATTGTAAACAGTATCAAGAAAATGTTGTTTGAAAACAAGCGGAGTTGGGATACCAAACTAAAATTTGATCATTGGGTTGATAGAGTAACAATTAAAAAGTCAATTGGGACATCCCCTTTCCAATTTGTTTATGGTATTGATGATGTTTTCCCTGTTCAATTAGTGACCCAAGTCATTAATTTTATGCAAAAAATAGAAGAAGAACCAGATGATATCAGGAGAAGAATGTTCCAGATTGTGTAGTTGCAGCAGGAGAGGGAAGCCATCAAGGATACAGCTGAGAAACATCAAAGAAGAATGAAAGACAGCTTTGATAAAAAAGTTAAAAAAGAAATGTTTGTAGTTGGTGATCTCGTTCTTAGATGGGATGCAAGAAAGGATGAAAAAGGTAAGCATGGGAAGTTTGAAAACTTATGGATAGGACCTTTTTCAGTCATAAAGATCCTTGGAAATAATACTTTTGTCTTACAAAATCTGAAAGGTGAAGAGATTGCAGGTCCAGTCAATGGACGCTTCTTAAAGAATTTTTACACATATTGAAAGACAAAGTGTTATTGTGCATAGTCACTGTATATATAATTTTATTTCAGATAAGTCTCCAGCCCAATAAGACAGAAGTGACCTTACCAGACTTTTGAAGGCACTGGTAAGCATGTTCTCAAAGTTTCTCGGGAAAACTTTGTCCCCAGACAGAGCCAGATGTTATCTCTAAGGTTGTTTCACCTTTTTATTTTAAAATTTTTTAGGATTTGTTTTTATTGTTCTAGTTTTGCTTTGTTTTATACCTTATGCTTGATTGATCGCCATTAGGGTTTCTTTTATTACCTAGAATCATCAAAATCTTCATTCATTAGCCATGAGCCTATGTATGTGCAAGAGATTGTATGTTATATGGTGAATTGTTACAGCTGGCAGCATTTATCCAAACTGGCAGCATATCATGAACTAGAAACATTTTACTTACTGATAGCAGAATGTCAAAATGGAATTTCATTGAAAATTTTATTGTTTATTAATACCATGGAATGTAAAGGGTAATAAACTTTGGTTATATTCATAATTATGTGGCATTCGATATGGACATGTTTTAAAAATGCACCCCTGTCCACAAAATGATGAGTTGTATGGTGGCATTTATGAAAGGGTACACCTGTTGTCATTTCAAAATTTGAACAACTCATGTAATGAGTGCTAGTACTGATCGTGGCAGAATAAACTTAATTCACATTTTTCCCCAAAATCTATCTCATTATTCTGTCGGTTAATTGGAGAAGGGTATTCGCAGGCCTATTGGTATACTATCGATCTTCATTGGCTATGAGCAGCAGCATTAGAGTTTGAAACAGCTAGGATTTGCTTTCAAACTCTGATAAATATTATGTTTAGGGTTCCGGATTACATTATATACTCTTCCCTGCATTTCAAGGCAAGCAGTGGCAGCAGAGAATTTCTTGTTTGGGACAGTATAGCGTGAAGGCTTTGTTCATTTGCATTACTGACAGAGGCTTAAGGGTGCATCATTGACAGGCCATAGCTAGCATGGAGTGAAGACTGTCCACAGAGGTAATTGCAATGAATTTTAGTGGATGTGCTATTTTGTATGAGATTTAAAGCCCAGTTGGTCTATACGTCAAAGTTGCAATTTTGTTTAGGGTTTTCAATGTCAAAGGCACTAGACGAGGAAGAACCAGAGGTTATAGTGAAAAGAAAACATGGTGGTTTCATTTGCAGGCTAGAACCAAGTAATACAGATTGGATAAAACAATTTCCCAGGTCTTCCAAGCTTAGGCAGAAGTATGGATGGTTTAATTTTTGTGAGAAACTGCAAGGTTACCATTCACAAGTGACCATCGTATTTATTGAAAATTATAGAGATGAAAGGGTTCAGCTGCAAAGCCTAATTGTTAGAGTAAATGAGGATTTTGTTGCTGAGGCAATAGGCGTTCCTGCACAGGGTGAAAAATGGTTCAAACAACAAGATTGTCAAGGTAATTTTAGTGAATTTCTAATCCCAGGAGGTGAAAAGCTAGATTAGAAAAATGGTGTCCACGTTAGTAAAATGAAGCCAGGATGGAGGGTTCCTTTGGAGGTGATACAAAACTACATCACTTGTGATGGAAGATATGACAGAATATTAAAGTGCCATCTAAAATTGCTAATGCATATTCATGGAAGTATACAGGTAAATATCCCATTTTACTTGTTAAAAAACCTCCAAAAAATGATTTCTAGGGTGCAAAACCATCCCGAGCATATAGCTCGCTTTGTTTATCACCAAGGGTTGATTAAATGATTGATTTTAGCTCAGTTGTAGAAGGGAGAAAGAACATGGGAATATTTGTTAGCAGAGCTAGGGTTTAAGGATAACCCTAAAGAAAAAGGCAAAATAATGACGGATGATACTGAACAGCCAATAATAAGTCCTGAGAAGCCTGTTCAAACTGTTGAGAATGAAGAAAAGCATACTGCTGAGAAAACCATCCAAGAAGGGTTGTGCCCTGAAGCCTCCTGCACAAATGAAAACCCAGAGAAACTCAGTGATATGCTGAAAACTATAGCTTCAAAGAATAAGATTTGTAAACAATTATTCAAGACAGAGAAGCCAAGAACGAGGCTGAGGAAGAAGATGTAGATAGAGAAAGAGGCAACACATGAATATGCCATGAATGTTTTAGTGATAGATGATGTTGTTAATGAGGAAACAGTGCATACAGCAGGGGACCAATACTGTGTAGATAATGAAAAGTTTATTGATATTCAGGGCATAGTAGGCACTATACCAAAAGAGTTTTGTACAGACAAGCAGGATGTTCTAAATGATGGTTCAGCATTGAAAGGTCTACAGGAAGGAGTCCAAATAGGAGAAGAAGACTTGGGAATATCTCCTAAATTAAGCCAATGTAGGAGGTCTTTGAAAACATATCAAGAACAAACAAGATATTTTCAAGACATAAATGAAAAATTGATGGTGGCCAACAAAAGACTGTGTGAAGACCTGGAGGACAAAGAGGCAGAATACCAAAAGCTGTTGATCGTTTCCAAAGATGTTCTAAGGGAGAAACGAGCCATTCAGAAATAGTTGGAACAAGTCAAAGCTCAAATCATGGAGGACAATAAGGATGTTGAATTCGCCAGACTACAGAGGCGTTCACAGGTTCTTAGTGACCTAGCTACACTAGCAGAGGCTTCTAGAAGCCTTTAGAATTTAAATTGTTTTTTGCTTTTTGAACTTATGTTGTTATTTGACACATGTATTACACTTGTACTTTAGTACTTTTTAAAGGGGATTGACTTCCCTGTTTTTGAGGAGGTTCAGTCCTTAGATATAGGATCTTATGGTTAGTTTAGACAAAAACATTATTTTGTATTTAAGGAGGTCTCGAGAGGGGACTGGGGTTGGAAAATTTTTGAGTTATGCATGCCCAGCTTTAAATCATTGTCTGTATAACATGAATACTCTACAGCTTTGATAACAGGTTCTACTTTGAATGAGCATGATTTTGATTTGTCTTTGTATGTTATAAATTGTCTTTCTTATGACTTATCATGTATATGGTCGCCTTGATTCCATTACAGTGATGCTTATATTGAAATGCAATTATCCTTATAGTTTTTAAAAATAGAGACAGTTTCCTCTCATGACTTTGGATCATAGTAACTGAAGTATTGAACCTTGTATTTGGTTTTATGTTATACAGTTCCTGTATTTTGTATGATTTCCTCGTAACTCTGATTTCACACCAGCCTATCTCCTCAATAATGTTTTGATTTTCTTATATATCTTATATTGTACCAGCTTATTTCATTCAAAATTGTGTGATCTGTACAAAATAGCCTTGAATTCATACCAGCCTAGTTCTTCAATGATTGTTTGATTTTACTTACAACTTTTATGTTATACCAGCCTGTTTCATTGATAGTGGTGTAACTTTTCCAATAGCTTTGATTGCATATGAGTTTGGTTCTCATTTTGATTTCATTGATTTGTACATTCTAGAACAAGATTTCCTTAATCTTGAATCCCTGTAGTCTAGGTTCAACTTTAGGGATAACACCATGGATTCAGCTGGTATGGTCACTGCTTCATAGGATTTGCATCAATATTTAATAGTATCTTCATCTCTCCAAGGTCTCTGACAATCCCCTTCAGCTGTGAAAAATTGTAGAGAACGGACCTTGGAATTAATGTAGTAGGTCGATGATCTTCCTAACAGTTTCATCATCCCAATAATCTCCAATATTAGTGAACTTTGGATTCTCTGGAGATCCAATGTTTACTTTCTTTATTTTTAATGGATTTAGGAACTAGTTACTTGAAATACCAAATCCCTCCACCACGCGAGTACCTTTATATTTTGGGATGTTTGTGTCTCGTGGGTCATCATCATCAGGTTTTCCCATCACATTGTATTACTCCATCCAGTGTTGGACTGTTGTATTGCTCTAATTAAAGTTTTACATCGACATAGGGATATATTCAAATATATTCATCTTAATCACTTGCAACACAACATCAATCAAAGGATGATTATTGGAAAAATTGAATGTGTGTATAAATCTAGTAGCTAGTTCATCTCATTCAAGAGTCTCTCATCACAACTCAACCAGGGTGTACCATTTCCTTGGTATCATATGCAATGTATGAAAAAAATGATGGACCCATTCCTGTCGCAGGCATGCCTCCCATGTCGCAGGATATTATTCAAGTGCTCAACGAGATTATTCAATATTGTGTACTTCTGAGTAGTATAAATGATCTTCGTCTTTTCCCAATATGATTAACACTTTTTTCTGGTCACACCTCTTATTTGGGTTCTTCGATCAAAGCTCTCAATTCTATGACAACATATTTATCTTGGATTAGTGTTAATCAACTTTCAAAGAATTCTTTTAGTTTACTAACCTTTCTTGTCAGTTTATTTTGGAGTAGCTGGTCAAATCTCTCAGGAATCTCCAATATTGGTCTTATGAAAGTAAATGGTTGATTTTTTTCAATGAATTCTTATGGCATGTCCAAGAACACTTCCTTTTATTTTTTGATGTTGAATGGTGTTTTCTTTTGTGTTGTTAGTCGCACCTGTGGTTTTCCATATAGTGCTACTTGATCTTCTCCCCTCGCAGCACCTCCTCTTGTTATGACAACTATATGTGGTTCCCTTGGTTCAAAATAAATCTTCTGGATATTGTGATTGGGGTTTGGAGTGGGATTCTACAATGGATTCTAATTTCCCACATTCCTAGCTTGCCACTTTGAAATCAAATTCGGATATTACTCGATAGTATAATCAAAATATTTGCAATACCAACATGTCATAGTAGGACTCATGCAGTCCCTGGAAAAATGTCTAGGCTTCCCACAATTATAACATATAATTTGGCCTCTCTCATGACATAATCCTCCTCCTTTTCATCGACCACTAAAATTTCCACTCCCCGGGTTTAGGGTATTATTGTTGTGAATACTAGTTCTGAGGGATTGAACCTATGGATATTGAACCTGATCATGCTCAACCTGCAATAGTTCATCATTCTTCATTAAATAGGTATCAATTTTTTTCTTCTACAGAAGGTGATATGATCTACAATATTTCTCATCATGGCCTACTGATTGAAAAAACTTGTAGTATAAACTGGTTGGTGCACTTACCATCTCCTGTAAGTAAAAACACTCTTCCAACCAATGGCCTCTAGTATGGCATATTCTACACCAAGGCATCCCTTATGTATTTATCAAGCTTGATGCTCCTGACCAGACATAATTCATATATGTTGGGAAGTTGTCTTTGTGGTGTCCCTTTTTTTTGCATTTGGTTTACCAAAGTTCTTCTTGTACTTCCTTCTCTTTGTTAATATCTTGAAGTTGCAACATAATTTTGGATAGTTGCAAATAGATTTGCATCATTCTTACACTAGTTTATCTGATAGATGTGGATTTCAATTTCATAGCCAATTCATGATCCTCAATCTGCAACACAATATTTTATTGCAACAAGGGAATCCGGATGAGCAGTAACAATGTTGCAATAAACCATTATTTTTGTTGAACATTTGACATATGGTAACTTACTTTGGCCATCAGCATCTTAAATATCTGTTCGAATTCCCAAACAGATTATGTAGGAAATTGTTTAATTTCTTTAATCTCTATAATGCACTGCAACTCAAATTTGGGATTTCTGAATTCATCTATTAGTCCTGATCGGATTTGATCTAATTTTTATGTGTGACTCCTGTCAGAACCACAGATAATTTCATATAGAAATACAATGCTCGACCCCTAAAGGTTGTTATCATTTAAGCCTTCTTGATGGCTTCATCTTGGACTTGTTGTATGGTCCACAGAGCTTCACATGGAAACCAATGTTTCTCTAGGTCTTCTAACCCATTTTCCTTAAATATTGGCAACTTAATGTCATTCCCAACCATTATATTCATTCTGGGAATCCCTTGTCTGTTATTCCCATGACTATTGTTACTTTTGTTAACAAAACCACTGGGAGATGAGTTTCTAGATATTACCTTCAAGGATGTTCATGGGGTAATGAGTATGGTGTACTCTCACTCTGGATATGGAGCTTCTTCTTCTTCCACTTTTTCAGGTATAGGCTGGTATTCCTCTTCCTCGTCACAAGAAAAATTTTCAAAGTGGGATGCCAAATCATAGTCCTCTCCTCCGGTGATACTGCAACTTCCTCTTTTGGTCATAGTCATTCTCCTCTTTCCCGAACAAAATATTCTTCCACTTCTTAGGCATCCACCTTCTATTTCAGTCTCACTATCACCAGGAAACATCTCAGCTTACTCTGCTCCATTTTTCTCAAACTTCTTTTGTGAAATATCCGAGGTCTCTATACATAAATCCTTATTCACTGGACTCCATTCTTAATATCCCTTTCTCATGTACAAGCATCTTGATCCAAATATTAAAAGACTTCAAATAATGACCTATAGGTCCTTGCAAAAATTTTATTTCTGCCTCACTATATGCTTTTATCATGTCGACAACAATTTCAGTGATGTATCCTTCCAAAATACTATCAACCCAGAATTCAACTGCCCTATATATGGGGTTCTAACACTTTTCATTCGTTGAATCAGCTGAGGGCTCCAATCTATCGGGTCTCCCCCTTAAAATTTTATATGTCGGGTTGCTAGCCTCAACAACCACTCATACAACAAAACATAAAATTCACAAAATAAAATCTCATAAATATATGTATCGAGGTATCGCTACAACCACTCGGTCAGATTCAACCAAGATCCTTCACTTTCTTTCTATGAAACTTCGAGTGCCTTAAAATCCACCCATTATTGAATTTTTGGCTTCATCGGGTGCCACTACATATCCCCACCAAAATTATTTACAATCTCAGCAACGAAACCATTTGTTGGATTTCACCTCTTATCGACCCATGTTCAGATCCTTGATCATCAACAAAGACCCAGATATCGGCTCAATAGAGCAGGGCTCAAACAACATCACCTACAATGCAGATGCAGTCTCACCCAAGATATCTTATGGGGAAATACTAGAACCAGGTTTCTGCAGTTAGGTGGGGTTTTCTAGTCTCGTGATACCTTATCATAACACTTGACTAAATATGGGGATCATACTTCTTATCCCTTGTCTATTCATTCAAGATACCAGTCTAATTACTAGTTGACACATATCATAATAATCAACATAACAACCTTATCACATATTCATTCAATAATCAATGTGACAAACACATAGAAGGGGTTATTCATAAACAAATGCAATGTGACATATTCATATTTAGTTATTCACAACATGCATGCAATAGACATAAGCACATTAATCAATAACAAACAGAGGAAACAGTTAACGTGGAAAGACATCTAGGAAAATTTAACCACAAAGGAGCTCTTCATCTAGCATGAGAAATATGTTAGCACCTTTTGTCTATGCACTCTTCTTGCAGACTCTTTTCTAGGTATTTTTTACAATTTAGACAGACTTCTCTCCCCTCATGCTCTCTGGTTTTGGGTCTAGATATTTCCTCTCTTCTTCACTCCTTTGTCGATCCACACACATCCTGGATCATTCCTCTAGATAAAAAAATCTCCTCTTATATTCTCTACCTACATAGTGGCCTAACCAACCAACCAACATCTTAGCTAACAAAACAATCGATAACAAATGTCAGTATCGCACACAGCTTGGGGTTTCCCCTTTATAAGCTTCTACTTATCATAATCAACCGACTCTGTTATGTTAGCCGACAGGATTTTTCTAGTCTCATACATTCAGCTACAATTGAAAATAGGCACTATCGACCCAAAATAAAATTATGCTTTATTAACAAAAGTGTGCTTTATTATAACTAACTCATTTCCCACGATCAGTCAAGCCATCCTTTTCAACTGCTTTTATCTTCTTCTGTCACGATTTATTTCATCATGGCTACTCTTGTCACCAATATTTACATCATGGATGATTCTACCACATATTCTCTTCCATCACAACTCTTCTTCCATTGCAAATCTTCTTTTCTCTCTTGCGACCGAATTCTTTATCTTCCAGAGCAGAATTCTGGCTGAATTCTACTTAAATTTTCCTAGGGCCAACAATCATGCATGTTTGTTTCCCTATGGATTATCTTTCCAATTACTATAACCCTTCTCATATCTTATATTAGACCTAAAATTTACAACCTTTTAAAATTTCCAATTTTCCCCAATTCTATAGTTCTCCTATAGGTGTATTTAGTCTCAGAGACCAACTTCAATCACCTATACAACAAAATCTAGGATAATCAGAAAAAAAACTTCTATGAGGTGATTATAGTAATAATGATAAATTGTTAGATCTTTGATCTATTGGAGCCTCCACTTAATTTTTATAATTTTCTGGAATTGACTACTTTGACTTTTTGCACTTCCAAACTTGGTTTAGTTTCCAAAAATTTGTATCTCCCAAACTAAGAATTTATGGAAACAAATCCTCTAACCAAATTTTTTTCATCTTAATGAGTAGGTAAAATCTCAATCTCATAAATTTTTAAAGTTTTGACTATTTGAATTATCGAACCATTGATCTACAAGCATTGAGTGCAATTGAAAGGTATAATTGTGCAATAATATGGAATGAAAAATGTACAATGAACAAGACAAATTTCACAGAAAAGTGATCAGAAATGCTCAGTAAATTACAACATTAATATTCATTAATTCTAGCAGTATACAGTAGTGTTACATAAAGGATAATTCGAATCATGTGGATAATATTCGAATCTACCAACTCAATCCTAACTGACTGGCTAACTAGGAGTGTCTAAATCACTACATGGGAGACACTAGTCTAACTCATGATAACTAAAGAAGTCTGAAAATCAATTGAACTAATTAAACCAATTAAACTGACAAGGTAGGCGAATAAAGGCTGTAGTTCCCCATGCATCCATGCATAACTGGTGCTAGACTGACAGAATGTGATCTAACTGAATGTAACTGGAGATAAACTCAGCATAATTACCTACCAACTTCAACCAACTGATGGAGGTTGTTAGTGGCACTCAAAGTGGATCCTAAAGTGTAGGGATTGTCATTGGCAGCACTAAATGGCACACTAGAGGCAGCAATGGCACCAAGATCATGGTGGCACAAAACTCTAGAAATGAATCCTAAGTTAGGAAAATGATCTAATAGATTATATCTGGACAAGGGAGTATTATAAATCCTAACACCACCCCCCTTAATCCTAACTTGGACAACTTGGGCCCTGGAAACAAGGCCAAAAGTCATCCATTACAATCTAAAAGAAACAAAATTTCTTAATAAACCAAGGGAAATGGGGAAAACCTCATGGGAAAAACCCTATGAGAATTTGTTCTACATCATGATATAGGAGCCCAAGGGACTCTCACAAATTGAATTACTTGCAAAAACCAACAAAAAAGCTTGAAAGAGGAACAATTTTACATACATAGTGTGAACACAAACTAGATATTATTGAACTGTCTCACATATGAATGTGTTAAGAACAGGTTTATATTACATTTGGATCAATTCGTGAGGACTAGGAAGCCAAATCTGAGTGTACATGTGAAATGGCCAAAATTGGCCTCAATCTCCTCTAGGTGGACCAAACAAGTTACAACTCAGCCCAAACGGTCACAAATCTCTGTGAGTACGTGGATGAAGTGTGCTGTGGAAATCATGACTCGATGGCATGCATGGGTGAAGAAGTAGAGGTGAGTGGGAGGCTCAAGGTGGACAATAAATGCTCCAACAGTCCAAAAATTGGGCTAGAAACGCCCCTAGCGCCCCTAGTCAACCAAATCTCCTCAAAAAGAGGAATGGGAGTGCTCCTATCATTAATGAGGGCACACATGTGAAGTTTGAATAAGATGGAGTGCTCCTTTAGGTGTGAATAGACCAAATTAGCTGGTTATATTGTTGGATTAACTTCCCTAAGTCCAAACCATAAGATATTACTTCATAAATGCAAATAAAAATGACTAAGGCTATAGACTAAGGTACTAAGTGGTGGATTACTATTCTAACACCCCCCCTAAACCATAAATTAGTACAACTCATCAAAATATTATTGGAGTCCTTGGTAACAAAGGCTCAAGTCATCTCAATACAAACAGAAATTTATTTCTCCATGTAAAAATGAGGAAAAAGAGGAAAACATCATGGGACAAACCTCCCCTCTAAAATGGACATGGGGCTGAAAACCTACAAACAATAGCATCAATCACCATCCATCACTCACTCCAAGCAAATATATCACTCCAAGCAAATATATCAAGTGACTGAAGGTATTCTCAGTAAAACTCTTGGTGAATATGTCAGCAGTTTGCTCAGTGGATGGGCAATACTGCAAGGAAATCACCCTATCATGCACTAAGCCCTGGATGTAGTGCTATGGATCTCTATGCACATTTTTCTCTACCTATGGACTGGATCAGTAGATATACTGTGGAAATTTGAGTATCCACCCAAATGGTAGTGGGAGAATCAAATGCAACATCAAGCTCCTGAAGAATACCTTGCAATCACACACATTGTGTGGTTGCATTCATTACTCCCCTGTATTCGGCCTCTGCTGAAGAAAGAGAAATTGTGTGTTGTTTCTTACTAGAAAATAAAATAGGACCATCAGAAAGAATGAAAACAAAACCTGAAGTGGAATTTCTGTCAATGGGATTTCCATCCCAATTCGAATAAGAAAATCCAACTAGTTCAAGTGAAGAACTAGCTACATAGTGTACCCTGAAACTCTTTGTTCCCTAGACATATTGAAGGATTATTTTCACAGACTTCTAATGGATCTCATGTGGCTACTACATATACCTTACTACAACACTAACAGCATAAGACAAATCAGTTCTGGTATGTGTAAGGTACAGCAAAGTACTAACTAGTTGCCTGTACAGTGAACAATCTATGAAAGAAGAATCACCAAATTCACCTAGTTTTATGCCAGAAAGAAAAGGGAACTTGGTTGAATTGGACTTGAGAATAGCCCTTAGAAACTAATATGGCCTTTTACTTAACATCAAAACCATCTGCATAAATTTTGGTTCAAAAGACCCACTTACATTGCACAAGTTTCCTCTTTGGAGGAAGGGAAACCAATTCCCATGTTTCATTCTCTTGGAGCGCAAGTAGAGGTGAGTGGGAGGCTCAAGTTGGACAATAAATGAACCAAAAGTCCAAAAATTGGGCTAGAAACACCCCTATCACCCCTAGTCAACCAAATCTCTTCAAAATAGGAATGGGAGCACTCCCATCATTAATGAGGGCGCACATGTGAAGGTTAACTGAGCTGGAGCGCTCCTGTAGGTGTGAACATGCCAAATTAACTGGTTATATTATTGGATTAACTTCCCTAAGTCCAAACCATAGAATATTACTGCATAAATGGAAATAAAAATGACTAAGGCTATAGACTAAGGTACTAACTGGTGGTTTATTCTTCTAACCACCCCCCCTCATGATAAGCAGTGAAACAGGAAAACAAGTTTTGAATAAAACTTTGTAAAGCTTTTGTTGCAATATACAACACTTTGCAGTAGAAATGCAGTATTTTGATTCTTCTTTGAAGGACCTTGGATGTGAACCTCTCCAAACTAAATTATTATTTCTAGAGGAATTTTCCTCTTTGGAAGAAGAAAAATATGCTCAATTGAATCATAAACATAGACAGCTGGAAGATGAAAACTAGACCCATGTAGAGAAACTGAGATTAAATGATGAGAGAGAAAAATGCTTGAGAATTCAAACCATGTGAGGAAAACCAAAGGAACTGATATATTTCAGCCTTTAAAATCAAACTATGTGAGGTAAAATCAACTCCAAGTGTTAGGAGTAAGTTTCCAGGCAAATGCGGAATGTCTTCATCTTTACTAGTTCTGTGAGGAGATGAGCATGTAATCAAATAGAAAGGTAGAGAAGACTTGGGATTGTGGAGAGAGAATGATTGAGATCCATAATATGATATGGATTCAAAAATAACTAATGATCCAAAAAATATAATATCATCAAACTGACGAGAGAAAGATGACATCAAATCCCCAACTATAATTTTGAAAGAGACTTGACATGGTACTTGATTTTTCTCACCAAAATTGATGAGAATAGATATAAGCATGACTAGAGGCTCTTGAAACTTAAAACTTGAACCAAATAAGGTCATATCAGATCCAAATAAGGTCATATCATATCCAAGAGAATGGAACAAAGGTTCTAAGTGCCCCACCGAAATGGTAGATGCACAGTTTTCTCCTTCAACAAAATTCTGAGTATTGGTGCATGCAATCATGTAGGAATTTGTTGGAATCTATAGATCAAAGAGAGTGAATGGATCACTCCTAAAATCTGATATTTCTTCCAAAATATTCAAAGTATTAATTTTTTGCACACCAAAAGCAACATTAGAGATAGAGAAATCAAATTCCTCTTCATTTTCTAAAACAATTACTGGCAAACTTTGCACGGAATTTAAAATAAAAGAATCTCTGGAGAATGTTTGCATAGAATTGAAGGAGAGTTTTTCTTCACTAACAGATATTCGAATTTATTCTTTTGTATCAGCCATATGAGAATATGAGATATCAAAGATCTCATAAAATTTCAGAGCAGCAGGAGAAGGAGTCACTCCAAGGAGACTTTCTTCAATTCGAATTGATTGTGTGGAAGATTATGTATCTTCTTCATCTTGAGAAACTTTCTTTGCTATAGAAGAGGGCACATTGAGTACATTCTTGAACTCATCACGTTGGATTTTAATAGAACCTATCCTAGCATCTGGTATTTGGAATTCACATCCCATATCAATGTTAGGTCCTCCTGATAGAGTGGGAGTAGTAAAGGATTCCCTGGAGGCAACCATGTGGGGGGATGCTCCAGAATCTATCATGTAATCCTTCGACTGAGTGAGGCCTGCTTTCAAAGAAAGGCACCTCTCATATTCTTCAATATGCTCTCCATCATCAGACATCTCTGCATATTGTGGAATGGAAATATTGTTATGTGCAAGGAGTGTTGTCAATTGGTTGAGGGTTTTCTTCATGCATTGGATTTATGGATGAAATCCTCTCAGACAGTGTGGACATCTAGTATTTTCTTTTCTGGAACCTAACGATCCATCAGAATATTTATGATTCTTTTTTGGCTTCGAATCATAGGCTTTAGGCTCCTTCCCCTTTTGCTTCCCTCTGTCGTGTGCATATTTTGATTATGACATCATAAGATCTTGATTATTGGAGGTTTGTAACACTCCCATTCAAATAAACTTATCCTACACCTATATAAAGGACTCAACAAACAAATCTAGAGAAGGAATCTTCCAATTGGGGATGGAAGCTCTTCCAGAATGGAAGGTAGAGACAAAGATAGAGTACTTAGAACCAAGTATTCATGGTTTCCCTAGCACACCTCATCCACATCCTCACAGAGATTCATGACCATTTGGTCTGAGTTGGAGCTTGTTTGGTCCACCTAGGGGGGATTGAGGCCAATTTCGGCCATTTCACATGTACACTCGGATTTGGATTCCAAATCCTCACCAATTGATCCAGATGTAATATAAACATCTTCTTAACACATTCATATGTGAGGCAGTTCAATAATATCCAGTTTCTGTTCACTCTCTGTATGTAAAATTGTTCCTCTTTCAAGATTTTTTGTTGGTTTTTTTAAGTAATTCAATTTGTGAGAGTTTCTTGGGCTCCTATATCATGTTGTAGACTAAATTATCACATGGTATCATATTTTATTGGAGTTGCAGATCAATCTTGAGTTTTTGAGCTGCATTTTTTAGAGATTTTCTAGATAAAATTGAGTGTTTTTGTAGGAACGTTTAGCAAAATCTCACCACTGGAAAAAGAAGAGATGGAATAAAACCACATATTTCTTACCCCATTCAATTAATTTGAATGGATGGCTGATATGGTCATCCAACTAAGATCTAAGGGTCTCTAGAAGGTCACCATGGGTAAAGAAGTGGAACTCAACTCTGTAGTAGAGAAGTCGAAATACTTCAATAGAGTTGATGAGGCTTTTGGTCTGCTGTGTCTAATCATTTCAAGAGAGATCCTATTTCATGTTGATAGTTTGACAACCCCAAATGAGGTGTGGCAGAATCTCAAATATCTTCTTGGGAAAACTGATGATATAAGGGGACACCATCTTGAAAAGAAGCTCATTAGCTTGAGCCCAACACATTTTGACACTATCCAGGAGTTCTTCGCAAAAACCAAGTCCCTAGTACTTCAAATCAAATAGTGTGGTATTGAGAAGAAGGAATAATAGTTGATACTGTCAATCATTTTGAAGTTAGGGCCAGAATATTCAGTGTTTGTTAGCACATTCCTGTCTGGCAAGCTAACCATTCTAAATTGGAAGATGCCAACACTAGCTAGATTCATGGAGTCTCTAACCTAGGAGCAGAACAATCTATTCTAGATGGGAGACATCAAAGAAAGTAAGTATCAAGCCTTGGTTTCTGGTTTTTTGAATGCCTCCAAGGGCAAGTAGAAGGAAAAGAATTTGAAATAACTGGAGAAGAAGAAAGCTGACAGACCCAAGAATACTGATGGGGGTTTGAATCCATCAAAGGATAAGGACAAGAAAGGGAAGGAGAAAACCAAATTCACATATTTCCACAAGGGATGGAATCCAGAGAGATCATGCATGAAGAATACGATTGAAATGATGGCGCGGCTGCTCGATAAAAACAACATCCCTATCCCACATGGCGCAAAGAAGAAAGATGGCAGCTCAGGTTCTGAGAATAAAGAAAAATGTCATGCCTTAGTAGTAGATTATTCTCATCCCTCCACCTTCATTATTGATTCAGGATCTTCTAGACATATGGCTTATGTCAAAGGGATCTTCTCCTTCATGCATTCGAATAGTTTCCTAGTTGTTCAAATGGGAGATGACTCTGAGATTGATACCAAAGGATTTGCTAGGATTGACTTGGAGCATGGATATTTCAATGATGTCCTCTGTGTACCTAATTTGGCAGCAAATTTTTTGTTAGTATATCAAAATACACATACAGGAGAATATAAGAGAGTAACATTTACTCCTAAATTGGTAGAGATAGCATAAATATCCTCCAAAAAAGTTGTGCAATTGGGGTATGCAGACCACCAAGCTAGAATGTACAAGTTCTTGAAATTTCTTCCTAATTCTAGAGGAAAAGTGCTCCTATCTCATGATAATGAGACCTCCAAGCTATGGCATGAAATATTTGGACACATGAAATACAAGTATCTTCAAGCACTGAACAAGGATGAGATGGTGGAAGGGCTTTCTTCAATCAAATCTTCCAATGGAGCTTGCATTGGTTATGTAGTTGGGAAGTATCCAGAGCACAAATATGAGAATGGGAAGGAAAGGAGAGCCGCACAAACACTTATATTGGTAAATTCATACCTCATTGGTCCTCTTCCCACTCCCTCCTATGGAGGATCAAGGTATGTACTCACCTTCATTAATGACTACTCGAGGTTCTATTGGGTATACTTCCTAAAATTGAAATCTAAAGTCTTTGAGACATTGAATATTTGGAAGGCCTTAGTGGAGAAACAAAGTGGGAATAGGATAAAAATAATTAGGAGTGACAACAGTAAATAACATGTCAATAAAAATTTGCAACATCTTTGTGAGGAACGTGGACACCATAGAAAAATGGTGTGACAGAGAGGAAAAATAGGGCTCTCAAAGAGATGGCTACATGCATTATTGAAGCAAGGGGTGTGAGTCCCAGGGTATGGGCTGAGGCCATAAATTTTTCTTCATATATAAAGAACATGGAATTACATAATCAGTCAAAGGAAAAACTCACTACGAGGCTTGGTTTGGCCATAAACCAAATGTCTCACATTTCAGAATTTTTGGCTCAAGGGCATGGGCTCGAATTCCATCAGAAAATAGGAAGACATTGCAACCACAAAGAAAGGAATGTATCATGGTTGGTTATAGTGAGGACACAAATAATTATAATCTCTTTGACACATCCACACTCAATTCCTTCTATTATCACTAGAGTTTACGCCATGACTTCTTAGGTTCAAAGCCTAGAGAAATATTAATGATGTGGAAAAAAAGTGGATAGGTATGAGGGTTTATAAATAGGTAAACATAGGACAGAGATTGGGATATAATGTAGGACATGACTGCAATAGATGTATGATGTAACATATTGTAATATAAAGGTCTACAAGCATGAATTTATTAAAAGAATGATTCAAACTCTGTTCAGATCATTAAAACATACATGTCATTCATAAGCGTTCGGGTTTAAATAATACGATTATACAAAGACAAAATCGTGAAAACATGCAACTTTTATCTATTCATATATTAAAACAAAACTTGGCTCATTCGATTATAATCATTTCAAAGTATTTCTTCATATCAAGATAAAAAAAATACACGCCCGAGCATCATGATAACAATCTGATCTCCATCGCTCTGTTCTCAGAGGAAGAGCTTCCCTCATTACATTTAAAAATAATCAAATATATAATAAATTGCATCTTCTACACTATTTGAGCTGTTACAAGATTTTTGAACCTAAATCTAACAATAGACTAAAACCAGGAACAAAAATAAATATCAAATTAATCACAAGAAAAATGGAATTGATATAGATAAGAGAAGCAGATCTTCACCATTAAATTTACGTTTTGACTTCCATATGTTCACAAACTACCTTTTCCTCTAGTTGATTCTTTGGATGTTAACTAATACTATGCCTAAAAAATCTGGGAATGATTTTATTATTATCCTAGAAATATGGAGGTTAATATTGAGGAAGTAGTTGATTCTTATCCCCTTGTTGGTTGAGTTTGATGCCTAAAATGATGGAATTGAATCTAAGAATTTGGAGCTAATTGATTGGAAATTTCCATAGCCAATTTCTGAAATACTCTGCCACCTATGTTCACCGAATCCATCAAATTTGATGCCCTTACCTGTAGGTATCAACTTGCTGTCAAAAATGAACCTTTGCAAGGGTTAAAAGTTACAGCCTGTGCAACATTTTGATTCATTTCTCCATTTGCAGACGGCTTGAACCATCCCAAATGTAATACCTATGATTTTAAGAGCAGCCTTAATGGACATTGATCCTAGCTTCATTGCAAACAAGGTTGAAAAACGATCCCAAGTTTAGCCCTTTATTCTCTCACATAAGGAAGTCGATTGTATATGGTTATCATGCCAACTGTCTTCATTTCCCTTGTGCATAAATCGAAACTAGCAGCATCATCATTCTTTCAATATGTTTCCAGTATACATCCTAAAATCATATATGAAATAATCATTCAAAGTGTGATAACATTATGCATGATAACATTTGTTTCAACAAAGAATTAATCACTTTGAATAATCAAATGAAAATGAGCCTCATTTTGATTTAATAAATGACATAATAAAACAATTAGGAGCTAGGGTAAATTTTGGACAAGGAAAATCAAAATTCAAAGAAAAAAATATTAGAATTAGGAAAAATGATTATGTAAAAATTAAAATTCTAAGGTGAATCCAGGTTACAACCCTAGCGATAACATCTGGCTCCAATTGGGAATAAAGATCTCCTTGTGAGGATTTAAGAACAAGAAGACCAAGTGCCTTTCCAATCCAACACTGGAATCTGCAAACAAAAAAACTACAACTTGCTTTGCTCATCAAATTCTGAAATCATCCTGCTTTACAAACAGAGGCTGCCCTGCAACTGAAGAAAAGAAGCACCAGTGTTTTGTCTCCATTGGGTTGGAGTATTTATTCATGAAGAACTCTACAATTTATTCAAAAAATTTCAAACACACTACTGAAATGACAATATACTGTTGCTGACTGACACACTGAAAAGAATCTACATGCTTGAATGACAAGATTATTCTCCTTCCTACTTCTACTTCTAACTGGTAGAAACTTGGTCAAGTAAAAGCAGACTTCCATAGTAGCCATTCAATTAATTTTAAAATTTAGATGATCTTGTCTCTATCACTAGTCAATAGATAATAATAGAAACACATAATTAGTGATAGAAAATCCTTCAAGAAACAATACTTACCTAGAAGTGCTATTGAGCTAATGAAATCTGAAATTTTCAGATGAGTTGAAAAAACTGACTCCAACAAGGATGCAAATGAATCTTTGAAAGAATATTGGTGTACATAAAACAACTATGCATCTATAAACTAGTTTCTTCTTGAAAACTGATAACCTTCTAATTCCCTTGTGATCAAATCTCGATCATCAGTAACAACAACTTTCTCTTCAGAAAAATGATCATAAGATAATGGTGAAGCAGTGTTTGAGACACACTGGCTATGATAAGATAAGAATATGTAATTATCTATGCAATCATCAGTTACTATATGCTCAAGATGGATTGAAAATTGATCATAAACCTCATATGCATATTTGTCCATAGAATAATCTACAAAAGCTGAAGAATTCTGATCCAACTCTGAAATATACTTACATATTTGTTGTTGTTCCAAACTTGATCCATACTTACTATCTTTCCACTCAAAATATGAAACATACCAACAATCTTCCTGCTCTTCTACATGCAAATTTTCAAAGTAAACTGGATCTTGGCCTTTGAAATCATCATCATATTCATCGAAAATGAGCTGACCTTCACTTCTTAAATCATCATCCTCTAAATCCACTTCATGTTTTCAAACATAAGATTCTTCAATAGGATTATCTTGCAAATAAAAAAATTGACAAAATTTGGGGACCATAAAATTCTAAATATCGCTATAAAGAAAAAAGGCTTGTTGATTTTGAGTATCCACTTCTAGACGCTTTGAAGCAACACCCTTATTTGAGACAACATAATAAGTATCATTTTCATCATAATACTTACAAAAATTATCAGCACAATCAATTTCATAAAATCCATGTTTAGAAGAGGAAAAATATGATTTAGTAATGTTAGGATCTGGAAAGCAAGAGAAATTCGAGAATAACATATCTACATGAGAGCTCAAGGAAAATATTTCTGCGGATATTTTTTATCGTGTTCTTCAACATCCAAACCTAATATTTTTGGTTCGTGAGCTTCCTCTTTAGAGTGTTCATTACAAATCTGATCTATATACTTTCCACAAGCTCAGAGGTTATCTTCTATTTCTTGGGAACATTGAACATCTACTGCAAAGTCGTAGAATTTATCTTCATAAGAAGAAGTTCTAAATGTGGATGAAAGGACATTGCATAAATCAGTTTGACAGCAACCTCAGAAGGTTGGATCTCCTTAGGAATCTTGTAATAAAAAACTGAAAAATATCCTATTAAACATAGAACTAGTTTCATCCTTCTGTATTTTCATAGCATGAAATTCTGAAAGATGTTGATCCAATGATTTTCCCTCGCCCAAAAAATTTAGAAAGGCATACCTTAGTTTCTCCCATGAACTAATTGACCCATGATGAAAATTCCTAAACCATTCCTTAACATCCCCTTGCAATGACTGAGCAAAATCTCTCAGGTAAACATCATTATGCTCAATTTCAAAAAGATCTGTAAAATGCTCAAAGGCCTGAATGTGTTTTTTAGCTGTAAGGTTTTCTCCATAAAACATAGGGAGATACTTGTAATGCTTTGGGGGAAAATTGTGAAGAATAGAAGGGAAATTCAGAAACCTATATTTGTCTTGGATCTTGGAATATATAGGATTAAATGTAGGAGGTATGATATCAGCCTTGGTCTCTTGAGGATCACATGATTGATCATATACATTACGTGGCTCAGACGAAGGCTCTTGGTCCAAATCAGGTTTACAAGGAGAAGGTATCTTCACACTTTGAAAGGAAGGGTTTTCAAATGTATATTTTAGGTCATCCTTTGAATACAATAAGCAATAGAAAATCCTTTTGATATGTTCTGGGAAGGAAAATAAGTAATTAACAACAAATATAATTGCACTCTGGAGAAAACTTAAGCATGAATACCTGGTTTTTTCATAGTACCCTTCCATGTTTCTATCAATATGCCTCATCCTCTAGTGGATTATATGGATTTGCTTAGATCTTGATTGGAGTCGCCAATGGATCTCTTCCCAGTGGAGTCACCATGGTGAAAATATTGCAGTCCCAACTGTGTAACCAGACCTTATTCACCATCAAAGACTAGATTTGATTGTTGTCGTTCTTCCTAGGGAAAGTATCTTTCACTTTCATCCTCGACAACGGCACTAGAAGATGTTATCACTGGAGTTTCCGCCCTGGCTGCTTAGGTTCAAAGCCTAGAGAAATTTTAATGATGTGGAAAAAATATGGATAGGTATGAGGGTTTATAAATAAGTAAACATAGGACATAGATCAGGATATAATGCAGGACATGACTACAACAAATGTATGATGTAACATATTGTAATAAAAAGGTCTACGAGCATGAATTTATAAAAAGAATGATTCAAACTCTCTTCATATCATTAAAACATACATGTCATTCATAAGAGTTCTAGTATAAAGAATAAGATTATATAAAGACCAAATTGTGAAAACATGCAACTTTTATCAATTCATATATTAAAACAAAACTTGGCTCATTCGATTATAATTATTTCAAAGCATTTCTTCATATCAATATAAACCAAATACATGCCTGAGAATCATGATAACAATCTGATCTCCATAGCTCTATTCTCAGAGGAAGAGCTTCCCCCATTACATTTAAAAATAATCAAATATATAAGAAATTGCATCTTCTAGACTATTTGGGATATTACAAGAATTTTGAACCTAAATCTAACAATAGACTGAAAATAGGAACAAAAATAAATATCAAATTAATCACAAGAAAACTGGAATTGATATAGATAAGAGAAGCAGATCTTTGCCATCAAATTTACTTTTTGACTACCATATGTTCACAAACTTCCTTTTCCTCTAGTTGATTCTTTGGATGCTAACTAATACTCTGCCTGAAAATCTGGGAATGATTTTATTACTATCCTGGAAATCTGGAGGTTAATATTGAGGAAGTCGTTGATTCTTATCCCCTTGTTGGTTGAGTTCGATGCCTGAAATGATCGAATTGAATCTAAGAAAGTGGAGCTAATTGATTGGAAATTTCCCTGGCCGATTTCTGGAATACTCTACCACCTGTGTTCATTGAATCCCTCAAATATGATGCCCTTGCCATAGCTATCAACTTGCTATCGAAAATGAACCTTTGCAAGGGTTAAAAGTTATAGCCTATGCAACGTTTTGATTTCTTTCTCCATTGACAAACGACTTGAACCATCCCAAATGTAATACCTGTGCTCTTAAGAGTAGCCTTAATGGACATTGATCCTAGCTTCGTTGCAAACAAGGTTGAAAAATGATCCCAAGTTTAGTCCTTTATTCTCTCACATTCGAAAGTCGATTGTATATGGTTATCCTGCCAATTTTCTTCATTTCCCTTATGCAGAAATTGAAACTAGCAGCATCATCATTCTTTCAATATGTTTCCAGTATACATCCCGAAATCATATATGAAATAATCATTCAAAATGTGATAATATTATGCATGATAACATTTGTTTCAGCAAAGAATTAATCACTTTGAATAATCAAATGAAAATGAGCCTCATTTTGATTTAATAAATGACATAATAATAAAATAAGTAGGAGCTAGGGTAAATTTTGGACAAGTGTTATCAACACAAATGAAACTTCTCTGTCTGAGTGCCGACATTCTTTATGTTGGTACACAAAAGGACATATTAGGATTGAAGTTTTCCAAAACAATATAGATGGGCATGACTTGGGATGCATTTACCCTTAAACCAACTTGCTATATAATTTTTATAAGTGTTGAGTTGTGTACACGACTATCTCCATTGCAACTCGCATATTGTACATCACTATCTGCATTGCAACCCGCATACATCAGCGTATGCGGGTTTCCTTTGAGAAACTCGTGTGTCATACACGGGTTTCCTATATCAATAGTTGCGTACACATTAGTTTGACCTTAAAAAATATATAATGAGATTAATTGAGATTAGTTGGGCCCTAATCCTTAACTATCCCAACTGTTTCAACCACCCTAACCTTCAAAATCACTCTATTTCCCAAAGTATAAATAGAGGCCTTGGGGAGGGTATTAATCAATGAAGATTGGAGAGAAACATTATGCTAGTGGTATATCTTCAAACGTCTTGGAGTAGTAGAAATCAGATTCCTTTCTTTGTAGAGGATTCCTTGTCTCAGAAGCTGGGTTGTAATCTTATCTCATTCCCTGATTGTTAATAAAGAGAATTCTTCTTCCAACATTGTGTTGAGTCTATTTCATGTATTGTGGTTAATGAAAGTATTTGATTATATATTTGATATATTGTTTATCTAACCTCTTATATATACATGCATGAGATATTACTTGGATAATTTTCTCTTTACAGGTGAAAGAGTTGCATCCCTGGAAGCTTTGGAGAGAAGAGGAGAGGGTGAAGATCAAGCTTGGATCAACCGTCGGTAATCAGGTAAGTCAATACTTTCTTCCTATTCCATTTCTATTCTCTGGTAAAGCTAATTGTCTACAAGGTTAGTAGTAAGTTGGTAACCCTAGACCATAGGTTACAAGGGTGCTTAATCCTGAACAATAGAACTGGTGACTCCGCTGGGGAGTCCAGCCTTCTAAGGGTTAGTCCTATAGATACTTTCCCAGTCTTTGCTTTGATTCAGTGTATGGTTTTATATCTTGGCTTTGAGTTGTAGTAGTGTTTTAGAGACCTATATTATTTTTTCTTTTTGAAAATATTCTGTTGTGTACATGGGTTGTTGTGCTACACAGTCACATACAACAACTTGTATACGTGGGTTGCTCCATTGGAATGTCATGTACAGTACGCGAGTTGCTCTATTAGACAGCCGCACACAACTTTTAGAAGCAAATTTTTGGGTAGGCTTTCTTGTCCCTGTCTTATTTGGATTTTTCTCTGCTTTTGGGTCTTCTATTACTGGCATCTTGCTGTAGGTCTGAAAGTCCTGTACACCATACTTTGTGCTTTTCAGTAATCCCTTGAGTTTTTATTGTTGAGTCTTCTTTCACTTAGCAATTTGAAGTGGATTATCCTATTTGGGTGATAGGTTCAATGCTGTGTATCTGAATCAGTGATCAGGATTTTAGATACCTTGTACTCTGTACTAATTTCGAGTAGTTTTAGTTTGTCACTTGCCATTTAGTGATTTTAGTGGATTTTATTCATTTTTTCTTCCTAAGCTAGGTGTTTTCCAAGTCTCCTCCTTAGGTGGTTGAATTTGGTTCTTACAACTATTCTATACTTCATATTGCTTGCTTTATGGTCTGATTATTCAAGCATACTCAAGAAATTTTGCATTTAGGTGCACAGTAATTTTTGAAGAGTTTGAAAAGTGAAGAAAAAACATTGGAAACATTTGCATTTTAATTGCATATTGTAGTTTATTTTCAGTATTTTTGAATAAAATCTCAAAAATTCCAAAAATTAAGTCTTAGTATTCTCATGCTTAGTTGTAATTTCATTAGTTCATATCTACAAAAATAAAAAGAAGCTTGATTTAAGTAGTTATCATTTGTTTTGGAATTCATTTTAGACACCTTTTTACTTTTCTTAGCGAGTCTATAATATCATAGTCATTCATGCCACTTATCCTTTGACTAAGAACAACCCTTAAAATGAACGCTATAATTTAAAATTTATTAGTAAGTTTTGTTTTATAGGGTCATACACCTACTAGCTTAGGCTAGACTCGTGGGATAGGAAGTGTAAACTCCCCACAAGTACTTAAATTCAGACGTAGTTGGCCAATCATGTTGATGTATATGTAACTTCGGAATGTATTCTTCTATGTATCTTATGTATTGTAACCCGATGTTTATTCTGGGATGTTTCTATTATGTATTTGAGTCATGTGGTCATGCCCCGATGTTCCGATCGGAAGGATTAATAATATAAACAAGTCATGTCAAGTCATTAGGTAAGTCCCCACAGTTTTGGGGCACTCGAGTTATTATACACTAATTAAGGTGTAGGCTCGGGTAAGTAATGTTAGGTCAAGCCTACGTGTGAAAATGAAATTCAAGTGAACGGAAGAATATAAATAGAGAGTGAGACTCTCTATTTATCATACACATCATTCACTCTCTTAAGTGAGGTGCACTTGTGGAGGAGGAAATATACTGGGACTAGAAGGCCACTGCTGTTGGGAGATCTCTTACTTTTTTGGTGTTGATTTTATCTTAGAGGAAGTTGCGGGGTTTTCTCCTTTATGATTTTCCCAAGGAAAATCTCTTTGTGTCTCTTGTCTCTTGTGATGTGCTTATGTTTTATTTCCGTGCTTGTTATTCTCTCAGTGAAAAGATCCTAAGTTCATAATGCTAGCTTAATGTGATGAAAAGCTAACATGGTATCAGAGCTAACCTGAGAAGAAGACATTATGCAGCTACAGGAACTAGGGATTCCTAGTTTGTGGATCTTCCTCCACATATTTTCAGCAAAAGTAAGGTGGAACAACTCTCCTCCTTAGGGCGCATCTTTCTGTCGAAGCGGAATTTGATTCCGAGCATTTCCAGTCTTTGATGCAGAAATTAGGGCTTTCTACAGAAGATGAATTTTTGAATGAGACTAGAATAGGGTTATTCTCCTCATCAAAACTGAAGTTTAGAGACCTAGATCAAGAAATTTGGTTGGGTAAAACTCCAGGAAAGTCAAACCCTAGTTTGACCCTGAGCTAGGAGAAACCCTAAATACTAAAACTGCTAAGTTTTGGTACAGTCGCTATATTATGAGATTGGCAAAGTCTAAGAAGCTGAAAATTGTAGGGGCCGAATATAAAATCCTTTTGAAGCTTGTGTCCAAACATCAGACTCAGATTCGCTGTACTTCAGGAGATATGATCTCTCCAAGTTAGGGTTCCAGCCTCTTCCAGAATTCATCCCTAAACAGGACATCTGGGGAGATCTGCAATATCTTGAGCTACAGAGGTCCAAATGGAATTACTAAAGATGTTCCAGAAATAGAACGGACTTTAATTTCAGTGGTCTTAATATCAGACTCAGAAGATGAACCAGTGACACGTGGCATGCCGTACAACTTCGCTGTTCTGAACAGTCTTGTAACAGGTCACCTTGGGAAAAGGATCATAAATCCCAAATGGTGAAACCAATTCTGATGAAACCTATGGTGTTGGATTAGGGACATGCGAGGTTACCTCAGTGAAAAATTTCAGACATAGAGGATCAGTAATTTCGTAGATATCATAGAAGCAGTAACAGGAATTTCTGTAGAAGAAATCAGTAAATTAGGGCTTCCTGTTTCGGGAGCTTCCCTCCACTGTTTTCAGAAAAGGAGTACATTGGACAGATCCATTTGAAGAGATCTATCTGTTTATCCAATCAGATCTAAAAGATTCCAAGTTTTGAAAATTAGGGTTTCTGTGACAAACCCTAGATCAGCGAACTCTGGGACAAGGACGGACACCTCAAATCGGTAAGATCTAATCCTTTGCTATTTTCATTTGAGGTTCTCATTTCAATATGATATATCACATCAGCTTGGTGAAAAGCTTATGGAAGTTGAAAACTTCCAAGCCTGGAAGTATCTGATCTCTCTAAAGAAACTGGATTGGACACCTACCTGAGTATAGAGGTTCCAGTTTCAGAGGGAGACGAGGTTAGAAGCCTTTCATAAGAAGAACTTGGTCAAGGCCAAAGAAGACATCATGCTCATGCTGTAGAGGATGATGAACCATCCAGAAAGAGATCCAGATATGAAAGTGAATATTCTTCAAGCAAGGATGAATATGTTCTGATATCAGCTCTCATAGGTAACATTACTCATGGAAGTGATGATTGGATTATAGACAGTGGGGCTTCCAAACATATGACAGGATTCAAGGAATCCTTTGTAAGACTGTCAGAACATGAATCACCTCATAAGGTGAAACTAGGAGACGACTACCAATATCCAATAACAGGTAGTGGGGAATCTTCATACAAGCTAGACTCTGGTAAGTCTCTAACAATGAAAGAAGTATTGTTTGTGCTAGGATTGAAGAAGAACCTTCTCTCCATTTCAGCATTGATGCAAAAGGAATGCGGGCTGCATTCATAGATGGTCAAGTCATCATATGGCCAAAAGGAAAGACTATAAATGATGTGGTAGTGATTGAAGAACAAGAAGGAGGCTTGTACAAATTGAAGGGATATCCAGAACAAGCCTTGATCCATGACACAGTAGAGCCAAATGAGATTTGGAAATACAGAGCACTACCTATTGCAAGCAAAGCTGTTGAAGGTCTTCCATAATTTCAAGCTATTTGAAGGGAAGAACAAAATCAGAATATGACTTAAAGAAACCAGTTGAAGAATGTGAAGATCCAGAATGCAGAGACCATGCAGTCATAAGAGTCTCTGAAATCAAAGAACAAATTGAAGCGGTAAAAGAAAAAGTGAAGAATGCAAAAGTGGTGATGGCCACCTTGAATGCCCTC
>LPNX010875419.1:6000-102902 GCA_001517045.1 Pseudotsuga menziesii | reverse complement strand
TTTGAAAAAGGACTAGCTCTGGGAAGACTCATCTAGTTTGAAAAAGGACTAGCTCTGAAGTGGATGCCACATCTGGTTTGAAAAAGGACCAGCTCTGTGATTCCTCATCTAGTTTGAAAAAGGACTAGCTCTAGGAAGACTCATCTAGTTTGAAAAAGGACTAGCTCTGAAGTAGATGCCTCATCTGGTTTGAAAAAGGACTAGCTCTGAAGATGCCTCATCTAGTTTGAAAAAGGACTAGCTCTAGGAAGACTCATCTAGTTTGAAAAAGGACTAGCTCTGAAGTAGATGCCTCATCTGGTTTGAAAAAGGACTAGCTCTGAAGATGCCTCATCTAGTTTGAAAAAGGACTAGCTCTGAGATGATACATCCAGTATGAAAAAGGACTGGCTCTGTATAACTTCCTGTGACGAGAAAAATCATGAGATAGCACCAGGGGTGATCCAGATCGAGTGTTGATCGAGATCCAGTAATGATGATCCAGCAGTTATGATCCAGATCGAGTGATGATCCAGATCTAGTCCAGTGATGATGATCCAGATCGAGAGATGATCCAGATCCAGTGATGATGTTCTATGATGATCCAGATCGAGAGATGATCCAGATCCGATGAATATGACTTGAAGACAAAGATGACTTGAAGACGAGATGATCCAGCTAATACAGAGAAGAAGACCAGTGCTGAAAATTGTGTCGAAAGAATACCTTCCTAGTTAAGAGGGAGTGTTGATGTATATGTAACTTCGGAATGTATTCTTCTATGTATCTTATGTATTGTAACCCGATGTTTATTCTGGGATGTTTCTATTATGTATTTGAGTCATGTGGTCATGCCCCGATGTTCCGATCGGGAGGATTAATAATATAAACAAGTCATGTCAAGTCATTAGGTAAGTCCCCACAGTTTTGGGGCACTCGAGTTATTATACACTAATTAAGGTGTAGGCTCGGGTAAGTAATGTTAGGTCGAGCCTACGAGTGAAAATGCAATTCAAGTGAACGGAAGAATATAAATAGAGAGTGAGACTCTCTATTTATCATACACATCATTCACTCTCTTAAGTGAGGCGCACTTGTGGAGGAGGAAATATACTAGGACTAGAAGGCCACTGCTATTGGGAGATCTCTTACTATTTTGGTGCTGATTTTATCTTAGAGGAAGTTGCAGGGTTTTCTCCTTTATGGTTTCCCCGAGGAAAATCTCTTTGTGTCTCTTGTCTCTTGTGATGTGCTTATTTTTTATTGTCGTGCTTGTTATTCTCTCATTGAAAAGATCCTAAGTTCATAATGCTAGCTTAATGTGATGAAAAACTAACAAATCAATAGGTAAATCCTTCTCTGTGTTGATAGTATTCGAGAAGCTCCTCTCAAACGGGAGTTAAGCACGAGGCCGTGTGGAGGCTTGGACTAAGGAGATAACCCTCTAATTCCTTGTCAAAACATAGACCAATGTTTTTGCGTATCTGGGAATTCTTTCCTAGACAGAGTTTCGAGCTTTGCTACCATGCCCATGCATACGAATCAGGCTTGCAACTGTCCCCCCAAACTATTGATATAGTGAAGGTATCCTTTGGTCTCTTTGACATCTAGGGTTTATACATAGGTAAACTAGAAGGCTATTTCTGGTTCACCTTGGACGGGCTTGGAAGGTAACCCTTGTTGAAAGTGGAGGAGGGTGGTGGGTGATTCCTCCATTTGTGCCTAAGAACCTCTTCAAGGATTCTAAGAAACTGTCTTTTAGCTTTCTTCGGGAAAGCATATCTTATACCCCTTGTGATTGTTGAGACTTTAGGAAACTTTGTAAGTATTTCTCTATGGTTTGTCTATGTTTAGCCGACCTTAGGGTGTGAAGAGTCAAATTTAAAATTGTGGAGGACCAATCTATCAGAAGGTCACAAAGGTTGCAAAAACTTCCTCTTCTTATTACATTGGAACCCCCACCTCCCCCTCAAAGGCGGACATTAGACACGGACAGTTCTTTCGAACCGATAGGAGTTAGTGAAGTTCTGGGTGAACCAAAACTTAGGGGAAACCATTTTTATTTAACTATAGTTGAGATAGAAGACTTACAGGCTGACGAGTTTGAAAGGAACTTTAATTCACCTCTAACTAACTTAAACAATCATGTGATCGTTCAGGTTCGTCCTTTCAATTCACCCGTGATTGGTGTCCCTCTGGGCATACTAATGTCTACTGTAGGAGAGGGTTCTTCTACTTCCACCTCATCCACTCTGGCTGAAGGGGTGCCACCTCCCCTGGTAGGTGCCCCTAGAAAAAGTATACCTACTACACCTATAACTCCAGCTAGTCGGGTGGTTCAACCACCAGCTCCCACAAGTTTAGCAGGTACTTCTGGTGGTATGGTCACTGGGTTTCCTACTGTACCTTTAGTTCCTACTTCCTTCACACACACTGCTCAGAGTGGTCCTATAGGATCCTCTACATTTGTTCAGTGTTTTCCTTGGAATGGGGGGCACATTCCCCCCATCCACTACATATGTAGGTCCAACACTCGCATATGTAGGGGTGCAGTTCGAAAACCCTAATCCTTATGGTTAAGGTTTTCAAACTCTAGTTTCATCTCCTTTCATGCGCTCTCCTTTCTCTCTTTTCAGTAGAGGGATACCTGCTCATGATGTGTTCTAAACCCCAGCTTTGACTGGGACAGCTAGAACCTCATACACTGCATCACACATAAACAATCCACTAGCTTATGGATGGAACCCTTTCCAAAGCGGCCCAACCACTTCGAAACCGGCAGCAGGGGGCAGCCCCACCTTCACATATGGGAACATGGGGGCAAGTCCCTCTAATCCCCAAGGTGGTACTTTTAATGCTCTATTTAGAACCAAGCTCACTTTCCTTGCAATGTTAAACTTTCCAGATTTGTCGAAACTAATGAATGAACCGGTGAGACATAACTCCTCCTGGCCACCCATTCCTACCAAGATGCCCTTGGATATCCCAAAATTTGAATGCAAAGTTGGTGATAATCCAACAGCTCATGTCACCACTTTCCATTTTTTGGTGCTCTTCCAACTCATTGAAGGATGATACAATTTGGTTGAGGTTGTTCCAAAGAACCCTAACCAGTACTGTAGCAAAATGGTACATTGAATTTCCTTCTGCTGCATTTGATAGTTTTTGGGACTTGGCTAATGTATTCCTTAGTCACATCCAACTTCCTATCTGATATGATTTAGGGATAGAGTTGTTGTCTACCTTTCGGTAGGACAAGGCCACTCATATTTCAGATCACATCCAAGAGTGGAGAAGACGGAAGAGCCTTATCAAAGCCACTATTCCTCTCGAGTTTTTACTAGAATGGTTCCTTAAATCCCTATTGCTATATATATCTAAGGATGTATCTACTTAGGGAGTGACCAATGAGGAAGAGGCTATCCTCAAGGCCCAGCAGCTAGATTTGATATATTCTCAATCTGGGATTTTATATGAGATCATCCTTGATGCACTGAGGCCAATGCACAATGTGGAGAAACCTAAGCTTGGACCCCATGCCGATGGTGTGGTTGGGTCTATGAAATATCCCACTATAGATTCTTTGGCTAAACAGCTCCATGAGTTATCTATCAAACATTCTACGGTGGAGGCAGCAAAGGCTGTCCCCTCACCCTAGAATGCAAATGTTTTTGCACAATCCTCTCAGAAGGGAAATCAGTAGTCGGGTGGGAAAAAGAAGAAGGGAAAAAAGGGTGAGGGAAACCAAAACAAGGAAAAACCCACAAACAATGTTGATGGGGGCAAAAAAGAAAAGAAGAAGGTGAAATTCCCATGTAACCTGTGCCATGAAGATCATTGACTCATCAATGTCCCCTTATCGAAAAAGCTCAGAAGCTTTTAAAAGGCCAACAACCGGCTGTCATGAAGGATCCTTTTCTCCAAGGACAGAATTCTGCTTCAACTTCAAATGCAGCAGGGGGAACCCCAAATGCTCCTGAACCTAAATATATCAACATGGTTCAATCCCAGACTTTACTCCTGACTAGGAACAAGAACTATGAAATAGAGGCTTTGGAGAAGGGTAAGTCAATAGGTGATACTTCCAACCCTCTCACGATTGAGAAACCTGTCGAACCTCTACCCAAGATACCGAAAGGTGTCTTCAAGAAAACCATTGCACAATCCCAATGCTAGGGCCGTAGAAAAATACTTCGTAGTTGAGGATTTAGCCCAGACTCCTTGTGCGATGTTGGCTTTAGAGGTGCTACAAAGTTGTCCTACTCAGCGAGATGCACTCTTAGCAGCCTTAGGAAGTATGGACTCATCGAGCCTCATGGCGAAGTTTAATTTGTTCGATGTCAAAATTTTCCTGCCATATCATGTAGCCTTATCGATAGCTTTCATCCATGGTGGAAAAAACATTGGAAGGGTAGTTGTCGATGAGGGTGCTTCTACATTTTTCATGTCCCTGTCATGCTGGAAAGCTCTTGGATATCCATATCTAGTTCCATCAAACACCCTACTTACTCCTTTTGACAGAAGATCATTTCGTCCACATGGTATCCTACCGGATTTTGAAATTAAGCTTGCAGGTAAAGTAGTGTTTGTTGAGGTAGAGGTGATTGATGCACCTTTGGATTATAACTTTCTCTTTGGGAGAAGTTGGACTTACGCCATGTCAGCTATTTCATCGGCCATATTTCGGGTAGTAGTGTTTCCACATGAAGGGAAGTTGGTTACTGTAGACCAACTCAGTTTTACTCGAAAATGCCACACGGAAACTAATGATTCCATCGTACCATTGTTTGATCAGGTTAAACGTGCTTTAGAGAGGTTAGGGGCTAGAATGTATGCATCACTGATGGGCACATTCGATATTCCAGCTCCGATTAATTATCTAGGTTCTACTAGTGTAGGGAAGTCTATAGCAACAGTTGTTGATAGAACAGATCCTTAGGTTCTTCCTTCCCACCATGAACCTAAAGTGCCCTTATCAGCAATGGAAGTATCTTATGAAGCTATCATTCATACCATTGTTGATCCCATTCCAGTCCCTCTCACAGTCTCAGAGGAGCTGGAAGAATCCTATCTGCCTGCTTGGGCAGTGAATTATTTGCATTCTAGAGACTGCTTAGATATGGTTTTTCCTTTGGATGAAGAAATTCTGTAAGCCATGTGTGGATGAGATAAGATTTGCAAATATCTTCACCATCGATCTTATTTTGTTCCAGAGTTAAGCAAGATCGAGAACCAGGAGTTCCATATGAGACTGGCAGGTGATGTTGATACACCTATTGATCCCTTACCAAGGGAAGGAATATTTGTTGAGGGGAATATGGAAATTTTTCTGCTACCATTCCTATCAACATGTCTGCAAACCCAAATGTTGTGGAAAATGTACACATCGGCACAAACTGCTGTCCGAAGGAGATTGCGATCTATACAGCCTGGTTTAAGGAATTCTGCGATGTATTTTCCTGTTCATATGAGGAGATACCAGGCATAGATCCATCAATAGTTGACCATGAAATCTGAACTTACCCTAATGCTAGACCCGTTCGAAAAAATTCAACACCTTTCAATCCGCGTAAAGCGACAACTGTTAAGGATGAAGTTGAGAAACTGTTGAAAGTCGTTTCATTTACCTGATAGCGTTGATAGAATGGGTATCCAACCCCGTTCCTGTCGACAAAAAGCTATGGATTATACACGTTTGTACTGACTTTCAGGATCTAAACAAATCCCTTCCCAAGGATAACTACCCCACATCATTCATATATCAAATCATTGATGCTTGTGCGGGGAGTGAAGTCTTTTCGTTTATGGATGGTTTCTCCAGGTATAATCAAATCCAAATTAAACCAGAATACCAACATAAAACAGCTTTCATATGTCCTTGGGGTACCTTCGTGTACAATAAAATGCCCTTTGGATTGAAAAATGCAGGGGCAAACTTTCATTGGGAAATTAATTTTTCCTTTCACAACATTAAAGCCATTGTTGAACCCTATCTTGATGATCTGCCTCGTAAGAGGATCGATCACCCAAATCACTTACGTTTGATTTTTAAACGATGTAGATACTACAAAATTTGCTTGAATCCCCACAAGTGTGTTTTCTATGTCAATTCAAGGAGACTCCTTGGATTCATTGTTTCCAACAAAGGAATTCAGGTGGATCCTTTGAAAGTTGAGGCGATCGTAAAACTACCTCCTGCTCGTTCTATCAGGCAGCTTCAAATCCTGCAAGGGAATTCCAACTTCCTTCGACATTTTATAGTAAATTATGCCAATATTACTAAAGGTTTTTTGCACCTATTGAAGCAGGACACCCCATTTGCATGGGATGAAATCACACAACTTGCATTCGAGGCATTAAAGAAAGCTTTCTTGTTGACACCATTATTGCACCCGCTAGATTACTCTCATGATTTTATATTGTATCTGGCCGCATCTGATTCAACCATAGGGGTAGTACTAGTCCAGGAGGACGATAAGCTCCAAGAGCATGTCGTCTACTATCTCAGTTGTGCTTTATCTGGCCCTGAACTTTGGTATTTGAATGTCTAGAAGTTGGCCTTGGCAAGTGTGTATGTTGTTCAGAGGTTGCATCACTACATCTTGCTGAGGACCACGGCAATAGTGGCGGATGTTAATCCCTTCCAATATGTTTTGTCCCGATGGATAGTTGGAGGCAAATTCAAGAAATGGAAATTCATTCTTTAGGAGTTTGACTTATATTTCCAATCCTCCAAATCCAAGAAATCCTTATTTTTTGCTGAGCTCATTGCATAATTTCGGGTAGAGGAAGATCTAGCCATTGAAGAAGACTCATTCCCAGATGAGCATATATTTTTGATCTCCACCTCTGACCCTTGGTACAGAGATATACTTGTCTATCTCCATACTTTGAAGTACCCTACAGCCTTCTCACAAGAAGAACAACACAAACTATGCGTACATGCGAAAAACTACCTCATTATTGGAGATACCTTATATAGTAGGGGGGTATATTCGGTTTTGCGTCAATGTCTTACCTACGAAGAAGCAGAGACTGTCCTAAATGATGCCCATAGTGGAGCATGTGGGGGTCATTTATCTAGGTTATTGGGTCATTTATCTAGGTTAGCAATGGCCCAAAAGATATTGCGTGCACGTTATTTATGGCCCATGATCTTTAAGGATTGTTTCGAAACCATGAAGCGTTGTCATTCTTGTTAGCTTTACTTTAGAAACATGCGGTCGCATCTTGCTTTGTTATTTCCCATCATCTTAGTGGGCCTCTTCATGAAGTGGGGGATAGATTACCTGACGTGCAACCCGGTCTTGGCTGGGGGGCACAAACATATCATTATCGCTGTAGATTATTTCACGAAGTGGGCAGAGGAAATGCCCACCTATAAAGCTAACGAGGAAACTGCAGTTTTTTTCGTTGTCAACCAAATTATTACACAATTCAGTATTCCTAAAGATATTTTCACTGACCATGGAATTCACTTCCAAAATAGTATGATGACTGAATTGACCACTATGCTAGGGTTTAGACAAGAGCATTCATCTTCTTTCTATCCTCAAGCAAACAGTTAAGTCAAGGCTGTAAATAAAACCTTGAATACTATTCTCAAGCGCACTATTAATGCAGCCCATTCCAATTGGCACATCATGTTGTATCCTGCATTTTGGGCATATCAGACCAATGTGAAAACAGCTACAGGGTTCTCTCTTTTCCAACTCATTCACGGAGTGGAAGTAGTCACCCTGGTTGAATGCAAAATCTCGTCCTTAAATATTTCTATCCATGTGTTACCTGATACGACTGAGCTGGAATAAAATTTATTACATTTAGAACATCTAGATGAGTAGTGTAGAGATGCGCTGACAGCAAATGAGGCTCATAAAAATAGGGTAAAAAACCAATACGTAAATTGGTCAAACCTCGGATTTTTTCTGAAGGGGAGCTTGTCTTGCTCTGGGATCATGACAAAAGAACCCCTGGGGGCAAGGAAATTCAGGTCTATGTGGTTAGGACCTTATGTCGTTTCAAAAGTGTTGAAAAAAGGTGCATATGAATTAACAGATTTTGAGGAGAATACGCTGCCTGAGCCCTTAAATGGGCTCTACTTGAAAAAGTACTATGCTTAGGCTTAGCGCTTTTTCATATATTTTTATTGTATGTATTTTATGTACAATAGTTCATCAGTTTGTGTTCTTATACCATCTATTCATTGTTATAGATGTCTTCTGAGTGGTTTGTAGGTTTCGCAGATGGCGCTAGTAGCCACACTTGTAACCTGGCTTCAGTCGCATGGGTCATTTACTCACCCTTAGGACAGCTAGTTTCCTCTGGAGGTGCTTGCCTAGGTCCTGCTACCAATAATGTGGCTGAATACAGGGCTATCATTGAGCTTTTATGGGATGCTTTGTCACGTGGTATCACTCAGCTAGATGTCAGAATTGACTCTGAAATGGTGGTTTCCCATCTCAATCGAGCTTATCAGGTGCGGAACCCTATTTTACTATGTCAGTTTATGCAAGTTAGGTTATTGGAAAGAAATTTTGAGTTTATTACATTCAATCATATTCCAAGAAATCAAATCATTAACTAATGCGTATGCTAATTATATCTTGGATTGGCACTTAACACATTTTGCATAAAAATATACAACAAATACATTACAAAACACATGTAAATAAAACCGGCAATATATATATATATATATATATATTTGTGTGTGTGTGTGTGTGTGAATATCTATCCATATAGATAGGTCGAGTTTCTGATCCTCAGATCTAGTCATAACTAAATAATATATAAAAATGGATTGAAGTCCATAAAATGCTCCTAGATCTAAGCTTGACCACCGTGGTCATCATGTCCACATTGGTCACCTGGACCACCCTAGTCCCCCTAATCATCTTGATCACCCTGCTCTTGAGCTTCTTCATCTTCCTCAACTGCAGCAGCCTCAACGGCGTTGATGTACACAAGTATTGTTCTAGCTACCCACCTCATAAGGCATATCCAGATAGGTGGTATACCAACCCCTAGCTCCTGCATAGCGGCAAGGATATGCTCAATATGTAAAGTAGGTACTCTTTGGGTAATCCTAGCAAGATTTCCCTCAAAAACTCTAATCAAACCCTAGTCTTCTCCCACCACAGGACGCACATACATGCGTGGATGCCCAGCAAGGCGGACTTGTCCAATATCTACATTTTAACATTTTAAAGGATTAAAAAATATTATACATATGTATATATCTTTATGACTAAAATTCATAAAAATTTAAAAACTTGAAAAAAAAATACCCGACGCTCCCCATGCTCCTCCAGGAGGAAGGACAAGGCTGGAGTCACCTCAGAAATCTATTACAGCATATGGAAATTGTTCCAGTACTGGTATCTATCACTCCCACCATAAGTAGAATTCTTCATCGTATACACTCTGAACAGATCCATCGCCTCCCTGGCGGAGGAATATTTCTTCCCACCTACTCAGTCTAGGCTGACGGGGAGAACAAACTAGTAGTGGTACTGCAAGACTCAAACTAGGCACCCTCTCAAAGAAAAAGGCCACCAATATGCTAGAATAACTGAATTTTTTTTGTCATCCTCTTTTACAGTCAGAGAGTTGCTTCCTCATTATTAGGATTACTCCTGAATACCATTCATATAGGGATCCTTGTAGACATTCCACTACAAGTCTCATTTGGTTTCGAGTTGCAAGGTGAAGTGATGATGACCCTGCAACCCTCACTATAGTACTCGCCAACACCTGTAATGGAAAGCTGTGAATATGAACAATAGGGATACAGATACCCCTCTTTGGAGTACCAGGCGCACAGTATATATCTATGTATTTCTGCACACTTAGAAGGTCACCGCCTATACCGGTACCTTCCAAGTTAACCGGAGCTCCTTATTGTGATAAACCAGAGATAAAGTAGACATCTTCTGAGGTAATCTCTAGAAACTCACCTTGTAGGTCAAACATACCAAGATCATGATCCCAATAGTTTATCATAAACTCTAGTAGCCGGAAATCGGATCGCATAGGTGAGGTACAAAAGAATTTAAGCAACCCACTTTGCTGCAAATCATTTATCGTGGGGGCATCCCGTAGAGCTTCTTGGTCCATGTCTTCATGCTCCCTCTCCCTCCACTCAAGCACCATGTTAATTTCAATCTAATAATAAGCCATGTATCAAACATTAAATTCATAGAAAAAATTTGTTTTTTGGCCCTACATAGCTTTTCCCTACATCGCGCAGTGTACGCGACTATCCTTTGGACAAGTCGTGTATTGTACGTGACTTTCCTTCGGGAAACCCGCATACAGAATGCATGTACAGGACTGTTGATATACCATACCCGCGTACACAGCATGGATGCTTTGAGGATAGTGGAAAACATCAAATTTTAGTCAAAAATTGAAATTTGCTTGGATCAAATGAAAGAGCATGGAGTGTAGTTTTACCTGGCACTTGTAGTTTTTAGAATTGTCCACCGACTTATCCGCAACGAGCAATCAAAAGCATAGGTAAAAATTGTCTATTTTGGTAAAAATTCAAATAGTAATTTTTTTATTTCTATTTTGAACTATTTATAAAAATATTATTTTTAAAGTGGGTTTTTACCTATAGTTCATATTTTTTATAAAAATCAAACTAATACCATGTCTTTTTCTTCAATGTGACAGGTCTAAGGTCATTTGAAGTTGTTTTTCGCTCATATAGGATAGGATTTTTGTCATTCACATGCATTTTTGAATTCACACCTAATCCATCTTAACCCTAGAATTACCACTTTGACCACAGAATATGGTATTTTAACTATTAGTACCTCGTTTATGCCATTGTTCTTCTGTGGATAGGACTTTCCTCACATGAGTATGCTCGATTAGAACCCAATTATTTTCTTTTGATACTCATGTTGCATTTGTCATAGGTTCAGGGGACTCTCCTTAGCTATTTTTCATGCCAAATTGAGCCTCATTTTGGTCTCTTTTTATAAGCAATCCTTTTATAAGACTCCCCACCCTTATGGTGTTTCTTTAGGCCCAAGTCTAACTCCTCAAAATAGACTTGACTGCCGAATAAACTTGTCCATCCAAGATCATTAAGAATATGTGAATGGGCATCCACATTGGTGGTAGGTTATCTCCTTCTCAGACGATGTGGAATAATATGAGAAAGGATCACTCTCTTTTCTGCTGAATTGAGAAGAGTATTCTCAAGTATAGGTTTATCACTTTTTCGGACTTGAGGGACTAAATTTGCGAAAAAGGAACACCCGATATGAGCTCATTTTTCTCTTTTTTGTGCTCTGGACCCATAAATGAAAAAGATTTCGAGTGTACTTTATGTCTTTGTCATGCTCCTTAAACACCAAGAACAAAACATTGAATTTATTGTTGTAATCCCCATTCCTTGTACTCAAATGGATCTTTCCAAGTGATCTTTCTTTCCTTCACACTAGTAAAACTAAAGCTATATGCTGCTCTCGAAGGAGCGTTGGGTAGGTGGTAATTTAACCTTTTTCAGACCTCCTTGACTAAGTACGAAAAAGGTTCACCTTTTCTTATATGGAATTTACGAGAGTTATTTTGTGGTATGTTTTACACTTTTTCAGCCTTAAAGGACTAAATTGGATGAAAAAGGACCCCCCCTGGAGTCTTCTTCGGAGTTTTCAGACTCTCTAAATATGAAAACACCAAGTGATCATGTACTAGTTCGGGATCATAAAATCCATGAATCAGTGACACTATCAAGCATTATTCCCTCTTCTCTTCAAGCTTGTTAAAAAGTGAAGAGAGACTTGAGCTGACTTTCCTAGACTCGTTAAAATTTAACAAGAAATATAAGGAAGAAGTTTTCTTTTGATTCTCAGTCAGTGGCAACATGTCATCCTTGAACATAGTACTCTATGTATTTTTCGATACTCATGTCTCAGTGTTCACTTTCAGTTCAGCTATCACTTCGAGTTTCTTACTCCTCCTATTGTCTGTTATACCTAGGGATTCTGATCATGTCTGCTACATGACAAATAAGTCTAGTTGTATTATCTGCAAAGTTAAAAGTTGCCTTGGGTCATCTCTGTGTTGTGCTACCTGTTCAAGGCTTTAGCCTTGCATTTGATCTCTATCATGATTCCATCATTGTCCTATCTGTTATTACTTGTGTATCCCTTACTTTATCCAGTTCCTAGTCACTCTTGTGATCCATTGGAGGATCTATTGCCTTCCTCATCACAATATGGTTTCTCATCAGTACTTCCTGACGACGAAGACCTATAGTTTTTTACAATAGTACCTTAGGATTCACTTTCATTATTGGTGAATTACTTTGCTTTAGTTGTCAATTCTCACTTATTGGTTGATCATCTGTTGAATCCTATCCATTTTCGACTTCAACACATATATTCACATGGCCTGGATTGTACTGGTTCTTTTGGATTTTTTACGAAGACCTTAGGTTCATATCTATGGCCTAAGTTGCGCAATATTATGTTGTGTTCACTTACACAGTTTCCAGATCTTTGAAGATTCATCATTATTGTATATTGTGGCTTCAATCCACCATTGTAATATATGTGGTTTTGAACCCGTATCATATGATGTACTCAAATATTGTAAAGCAGCTAGTGTTCCAGTATATTGAACATGGAGTCCTCAAATATGACTTTGTATATGACATTACTATGTATTTGTTTCAGGTACTTTCTTTGCTCCATTGGACCTTTGAGTTCTCCATGATAATGATTATAATGTATTTCAGCCATCGCTTCCCTCTGACCTCACACATTAGGGGGCATCTGTTATCAACCCAAATGGCACTTCTCGGTCTGAGTGCCAACATTCTTTATGTTGGTACACAAAAGGACATATTAGGATTGAATTTTTCCAAAACATTATAGATGTGCATGACTTGGGATGCATTTACCCTTAAACTAGCTTTTGATATAAGTTTTCTAAGTGTTGAGTTGCGTACACGACTATCTCCATTGCAACTCGTGTACTATACACGACTATCTGCATTGCAACTCGTGTACATCAGCGTACATGTGTTTCCTTTCAGTAACTCACGTGTCATACGCGGGTTTCCTATATCAATTGTCGCGTACACCTTAGTTTGAACTTAAAAAAATAAAACACGATTAATTGAGATTAGTGGGGCCCTAATCCTTAACTATCCCAACTGTTTCAACCACCCCAACCTTCGAAATCACTCTATTTCCCAAAGTATAAATAGAGGTCTTGGGGAGGGTATTAATCAATGAAGATTGGAGAGAAAGTTATGCTAGTGGTATATCTTCAGAAGTCTTGGAGCAATAGAACTTAGAGTCCTTTGGTTGCAGAGGAGTCCTTGTCTAAGAAGTTGGGTTGTACTCTTATCTCATTCCCTGATTGTTAATAAAGAGAATTCTTCTTCCAACATTGTATTGAGTCTATTTCATGTATTGTGGTTAATGAATGTATTTGATTATATATTTGATACATTGTTTATCTAACCTATTATATATACATGCATGAGATATTACTTGGAAAATTTTCTCTTTACAGGTGAAATAAGTGCATCCCTGGAAGCTTTGGAGAGAAGAGGAGTGGGAGAATATCAAGCTTGGATCAACTGTCGGTAATCAGGTAATTCAAGACTTTCTTCCTATTCCCTTTCTATTCTCTGGTAAAGCTGATTGTCTGCAAGGTTAGTAGTAAGTTGGTAACTCCAGACCCTAGATTATAAGGGTGCTTAATCCTGAACAACAGAACTGGTGACTCCGCTAGGGAGTCCAGCCTATTGAGGGTTAGTCCTGTAGATACTTGCCCAGTCTTTGCTCTGATTCAGTGTATGGTTTTATATCTTGGCTTTGAGTTTCAGTAGTGTTTTAGAGACCTATATTCTTTTTTCTTTTTGAAAATTTTATGTTGTTTACGCGGGTTTTTGTGCTACACACTCACATACAACAACTTGTATACGTGGGTTGCTCCATTGGATAGTTGCATACAGTACGCAGGTTTCTCTATTGGACAGTCATGTACTTATTTTAGCAGCAAATTTTTGGGTAGGGTTCCTTGTCCTTGTCTTATTTGGATTTTGTTGTGCTTTGGGGCCTTCTATTGTGGCATCTTGTTGTAGGTATGAAAGTCCTATACACCATACTTTGTGATTTTCAATAAGCCCTTGATTTTTTGTTGTTGAGTCTTCTTTCACTTAGCAATTTGAAGTGGATTATCCTGTTTGGGTGATAGGTTCAGTGTTGTGTATTTGAATCAGTGATCAGGATTTTAGATACCTTGTACTATGCAATACTTTCGAGTAGTTTCAGTTTGTCACTTGCCCTTTAGTGATTTCAATGGATTTTATTCATTGTTTCTTCCCAAGCTAGGTGTTTTCCAAGTATCCTCCTTAGGTGGTTGAATTTGGTTCTTACAAGTCTGCTATACTTCATATTGCTTGCTTTATGGTCTGATTATTCAAGCATACTCAAGAAATTTTGCATTTAGGTGCATAGTAATTTTTGAAGAGTTTGAAAAGTGAAGAAAAAACAATGGAAACATTTGCATTTTAATTGAATATTGTAGTTTTATTTTCAGTATTTTCGAAAAAAAATCTCAAAAATTACAAAAAATAAGTCTTAGTCTTCTCATACATAATTGTAATTTCATTAGTTCATATCTAAAAAAAGAAAAGGGAGCTTGGTTTAAGTAGTTATCATTTGTTTGGAATTCATTTTAGACACCTTTTTAATTTTCTTACTGAGTTTATAATATCATAGTCATTCACGCGACTTACCCTCTGACTAAGAACAACCCTTAAAATGAATGCTATAATTTAAAATTTATTAGTAAGTTTTGTTCTATAGGGTCATACACCTACTAGCTTAGGCTAGACTCGTGGGATAGGAAGTGTAAACTCCCCACAAGCACTTAAATTCAGACGTAGTTGGCCAATCAATAGGTAAATCCTTCTCTGTGTTGATAGTATCTGGGAAGCTCCCCTCAAACGGGATTTAAGAATGAGGCTGCGTGGAGGCTTGGACTGAGGAGATGACCCTCTGATTCATTATCAAAACATAGACCAAGGTTTTTGCACATCTGGGGATTTTGTGCTAGAGAGAGTTTCGGGCTTTGCTACCCTTCCCATGCATACAAATCAGGCTTGCAATTGTCCCCCCCGACTATTGATATAGTTAAGGTAGCCTTTAATCTCGTTGACATCTAGGGTTTATACACAGGTAAACCGGAAAGCTATTTCTGGTTCACCTTGGACGGTCTTGGAAGGTAACCCTTGTTGAAAGTGTAGGAGGGCAGTGGGTGATTCCTTCATTTGTGCCTAAGAACCTCTTCAAGGATGCCAAGAAATTGTACTTCAGCTTTCTTTGGGAAAGCATATCTTATAACCCTTCTGATTGTTGAGACTTTATGAAATTTTGTAGTGATTACTCTATGGTTTGTCTGTATTTAGCCGACTTTAGGGTGTGAAGAGTCAAATTTACAATCATGGAGGACCAATCTATCAGAAGGTCATGAAGGTTGAAAAACCTTCCTCTGCTTATTACATTGGAACCCCCACCTCCCCCTCAAAGGTGAAGATTAGACACGGACGATTCTTTCGAACCGATAGGAGTTAGTGAAGTTTTGGGTGAACCAGAACTTAGGGAAAACCATATTGATTTAACTACAATTGAGATACAATACTTACAAGATGACAAGTTTGCAAGGAACTTTAATTCACCTCTAACTAACTAAAACAATCTTGTGATTGTTTGGTTCGTCCTTTCAATTCACCCGTGATTGGTGTCCGTCTGGGTAGACTAATGTCTACTATAGGAGAAATTTCTTCTACTTCCACCTCAACCGCTCCTCCTGATGGGGTGCCACATCCCCTGGTATGTGCCCCTAGAACAAGTATACCTACTACACCTTTAACTCCAGCTAGCCGGCTGGTTGAACCACGGGATCCCACAAGTTTAGACAGTACTTCTGGTGGTATGGTCACTGGGATTCCTAGTGTACCTTCAATTCCTACTTCCTTCACACACACTGCTTAGAGTGGTCCTATAGGATCCTCTGCATTTGTCTACAGTTTTCCTTGTAATGGGGGGCACATTTCCCCATCCACTCCATATGTAGGTCCAACACCCGCATATGTAGGGGTGCAGTTCGAAAACCCTAATCCTTATGGTCAAGGTTTTCAAACTCCAGTTTCAGCTCCTTTCACAAGCTCTCTTTTCTCTCTTTTCAGCAGAGGGATACCTGCTTCTCTTTTCCAAACCCCAGCTTCGACTGGGGCAGCTAGAACCTCATACACTGCGCTGCACATAAAAAATCCATTGGATTATGGATGGAATCCTTTACAAAGCATCCCAACCACTTCGCAATGAGCAGCAGGGGGAAACCCCTCCTTCACATATGGGAACATGGGGGCAAGTTCCTCTAATCCCCAAGCTGGTACTTTTAATGCTCTGGTTAGACCCAAGATCCCTTTCCTAGAAACCTTAAAATTGCAAGATTTGTTGAAAATAATGAATGACCTGGTGAGACATAACTCGTCCTGGCCACCCCTTCCTACCAAGCTTCCCTCGGATATCCCAAAATTCAAAGTCAAAGTTGGTGATGATCCAGGAGATCATGTCACCACTTTCCATTTGTGGTGCTCTTCCAACTCACTGAATGACGATACAATTTGGTTGAGGCTGTTCCAAAGAACTCTAACCAGTACTACAGCAAAATGGTACATTGAACTGCCTTCTGCATTTGATAGTTTTTGGGACTTGGCTAATGTATTCCTTAGTCACTTCCAACTTCCTGTCTGATATGATTCTAGGATAGACTTGTTGTCTACCTTTCGGCAGGACAAGGCCACGCATTTTTTGGATCAAATCCAAGAGTGGAGAAGATGGAAGAGCCTTATCAAAGCCGCTATTCCTCCCAAATTTTTACTAGAATGCTTCCTTAAATCCCTATTGCCATATATATCTAAGGATGTATCTACTTCAGGAGTGACCAACAAGGAAGAGGATATCCTCAGGGGCTAGCAGCTAGATTTGACATATTCTCAGTCTAGGATTTTATATGAGATCATCCCTGATACACCGAGGCCAACACACAATGTAGAGAAACCTAAGCCTGGACCCCATGCCAATGGTGTGGTTGGGTCTGTGAAATCTCCCACTGTAGAGTCTTTGGCTAAACAGATCCATGAGTTGTCTATCAAACATTCTATGGTGGAGGTAGCAAAGGCTGCCCCCTCACCTCAGAATGCAAATGTTTTTGCACAATCCTCTCAAAAGGGAAATCAATAGCCTGATGGGAAAAAGAATAAAGGAAAAAAGGGTGAGGGAAACCAAAACATGCAAAAACCCACAAATAGTGCTGATGGGGGAAAAAAATAAAAGAAGAAGGTGAAATTCCCATGTAAGTTGTTCCATGAAGATCACCTAACCCATCAATGTCCCCTTATGGAACAAGCTCAGACGCTGTTAAAAGGCCAACAACCGGCTGTCCTGAAGGATCCTTTTCCCCAAGGACAAAATTCTGCTTCAGCTTCAAATGCAGTAGGGGGCACCCCAAATGCTCCTGAACCTAAATATATCAACATGGTTCGATCCCAGAATTTACTCCAGAATAGGAACAAGAACTATGAAATAGAGGCTTCGAAGAAGGGCAAGTTGATAGGTGAAACTTCCAACCCTCTCACGATTGAGGAACCTGTCAAACCTATGCCCAAGATACTGAAAGGTGTCTTCAAGAAAACCTTGCACAATCCAAATGCTAGGGATGCAACAAACTACTCCGTAGTTGAAGATTTATCCCAGAATCCTTGTGTGATGTTGACTTTAGAGGTGCTACAGAGTTGTCCCACTCGGTGAGATGCACTCTTAGTAGCCTTAGGTAGTATGGACTCATCGAGCCTCATGGCGAAGTTTAATTTGTCCGATGTCAAAATTTTCCTGCCATATCATGTAGCCTTATCAATAGATGTCATCCATGGTGAAAAAACCATTGGAAGGGTTGTTGTTAACGAGGGTGCTTCTACATGTGTCATGTCCCTATCTTGCTGGAAATCTCTTAGACATCCAGAGCTGGTTCCATCAAACACCCTACTTACTACTTTTGATGGAAGATCATTTCGTCCACATGGTATCCTACCGGATTTTGAAATTAAATTGGGAGGGAAAGTAATGTCTGTTGAGGTAGAGGTGATTGATGCACCTTTGGATTATAACTTGCTCTTGGGGAGAAGTTGGACTTACGCCATGTCAGCTATTTCATCAGCCGTATTTTGGGTAGTAGTGTTTCCACACGAAGGGAAGTTGGTTACTGTATACCAACTCAGTTTTACTCGAAAAGGCCATATGGAAACTAATGAGTCCACCGTACCATTGCTTTATTAGGTTAAACTTGCTTCAGAGAGCTTAGGGGCTGGAATGTATGCATCATTGATGGGCACATTCGATATTCCAGCTCCGGTTAATTATCTAGGTTCTACTAGTGTAGGGAATTCTATAGCAATGGTTGTTGATAGAACTGATCCTTGGGTTCTTCCTTCCCACCATGAACCTGAAGTGCCCTTATTGGAAGTGGAAGTAGCTTATCAAGCTATCATTCATACCGTTGTCGATCCCATTCCGGTCCCTCTCATAGTCTTGGAGGAGCCGGAAGAAGCCTATCTGCCTATTTGGGGAGTGAATTATTTGCATTCTAGACACTGCTTAGATATGGTTTTGCCTTCGAATGAAGGCATTCCAGAAGCCATGTGCAGATGAGATAAGATCTACGAATATCTTCACCATTGATCTTATTTTCTTCCAGAGTTAAGCAGGATCGAGAACCAGAACTTCCATATGAGATTGGCAGGTGATGTTGATCCACTTATCAATCCCTTACCAAGGGAAGGAATATTTGCTGAGGGGAATATGGAAAAAATTTCTGCTACCATTCCTATCAACATCTCTGCAAACCCAAACATTGTGGAAAATGTACACATCGGCACAAACTGATCTCCGGAGGATATTGTGATCTATATAGCCTTGTTTAAGGAATTATACGATGTATTTTCCTCGTTATATGAGTAGATGCCAGGCATAAATCCATCAATAGTCAAGCATGAAATCTGAACTTACCCTGATGCTAGATTCATTCGACAAAAGTTGAGACCTGTCAATCCATGTAAAGCGATAGCTGTTAAGGCTGAAGTTGAGAAACTACTGAAATCTGGTTTGATTTACCCGATATCTTTGACAGAATGGGTATCTAACACCGTTCCTTTCAAGAAAAATCAATGAAATATACATTTTTGTACTGAATTTTGGCATCTAAAGAAAGCCTGTCCCAAGGATAACTACCCCACACCATGCATAGATCAAATCATTGATTCCTGTGCGAGGAGTGAAGTCTTTTCATTTATGGATGGTTTCTCCAGGTATAATCAAATCCAAATTAAACTGGAAGACCAACATACAACAACTTTCATCTTTCCTTGGGGTACCTTCACATACAAGAAAATTCCCTTTGGATTGAAAAATGCAGGGGAAAAATTTCAGCGGGCAATGAATTTTTCCTTTCATGACATTAAAGCCATTGTTGAACCCTACCTTGATGATTTGCTAGCACATTCTCGTAAGAGGATCGATCACCCAGATCACTTGCATTTGATTTTTGAATGATGTAGATACTACAAATTTGCTTGAATCCCCACAAGTGTGTTTTCTATGTCGAGTCAGGGAGACTGCTCGGATTCATTGTTTCCATCAAAGGTATTTAGGTGGATCCTTTGAAAATTGAAGCCATCGTAAATCTTCCTCCTCCTCGTTCTATCAGGTAGCTTCAAATAATACAAGGGAAGTCCAACTTCCTTCAACATTTTATTATAAATTATGCCAAAATTACTAAAGGTTTCATGCACCTATTGAAGCAGGACACCCCATTTGTATGGGATTAAATTGCACAACTTTCATTCAAGGCATTAAAGAAATCTTTTTTGTCGGCACCGTTATTGCACCCTCTAGATTACTCTTGTGATTTTATATTGTATCTGGTTGCATCTGAGTTGATCATAGGGGCAGTACTAGTCCAAGAGGATGATAAGCTCCAAGAGAATGTCGTCTACTAACTCATTCGTGCTTTAGGTGGCCCTGAACTTAGGTATTCCCACATTAAGAAGTTGGCCTTGGCAGCTGTGTATGTTGTTCAGAGGTTGCGTCACTACATCTTACTAAGGACCATGATGATAATGGCGGATGTTGATCCCTTCCAATATATTTTGTCCAGGCGGATAGTTGGAGGCAAATTCAATAAATGGATAGTCATTCTTCAAGAGTTTGACTTAGATTTCCAATCCATCAAATCCAAGAAATCCTTAGTTTTTACTGAGCTCATTGCAGAATTTATGGTAGAGGAAGATGTAGCCATTGAAGAAGTCTCATTCCCAGATGAGCATATCTTTTTTATCTCCACCTGTAACCCTTGGCATGGAGATATACTTGTCTATCTACAGACTTTGAAGTACCTTGCAGCCTTCTCCCAAGAAGAACGGTGCAAATTATGCGTACATGCCAAAAACTACCTCATTATTGGAGATACCTTATATCATAGTGGGGTATATTTGGTTTTGCATTGATGTCTTACCCACGAACAAGCAGAGACTATCCTAAATGATGCCCATAGTGGAGCGTACGGGGGTCATTTATCTGGGTTAGCAATGGCCCAGAAGATATTATGTGACGGTTATTTCTGGCCCACGATATTTAAAGATTGTGTGGAAGCCGTGAAGCGTTGTCATCCTTGTCATCTTTACACCAGCAAGATGTGGTCACATCCGGCTCTGTTATTTCCCATCATCTCAATGGGCCCGTTCACAAAGTGGGGGATAGATTACGTGATGTGCAACCCAGTCTTGGTTGGGGGAAAAAAATGCATCATTGTCACTGTAGATTATTTCACAAAGTGGCCAGAGGCAATGCCCACCTATAAAGTTGACGAGGAAACTGTAGCTTTTTTCATTTTCAACCAAATTATCGCATGATCTGGTATCCCTAAAGAGATTTTCACTTACCATGGCAGTCACTTCCAAAATAGTATGATGACTGAATTGACCACTATGTTAGGGTTTAGACAAGAGCATTCATCTTCTTTCTATCCTCAAGAAAACGGTTAAGTCAAGGATATAAATAAAACCTTGAAGACTATTCTCAAGTGCACTATTAATGTGGCTTTTTCCAATTGGCACATCATGTTGTATCCTGCACTTCTAGCATATCGAACCGATGTGAAAACTATTACAGGGTTCTCTCCTTTCCAACTCATTCATGGAGTGGAAGTAGTCACCCCGCTTGAATGCGAAATATCATCCTTAAATATTGCTATTCATGTGTTACCTGATACGACTAAGTTGGAATAACGTTTATTACATTTAGAACATCTAGATGAGCAGCGAAGAGATGCGCTTACAGCAAACGAGGCTCATAAAAATAGGGTAAAAAACCAATACGATAAATCGGTCAAACCTCGGATTTTTTCTGAAGGGGAGCTTGTCTTGCTCTCAAATCAGGACAAAGAACCCCTGGGGGCAGGGAAATTTAGGTCTATGTGGTTATGACCTTATGTCATGTCAAAAGTGTTGAAGAAAGGTGCATATGAAATAACAGATTTCAAGGGGAATAAGTTTCCCGAGCCTAGAAATGGGCTCTACTTGAAAAAGTACTATGCTTAGGCTTAGCGCTTTTTCCTGTATTTTTATTGTATGTATTTTATGTACAATAGTTTATCAATTTATGTTCTTATACCATCTATTGGTTGTTAAAAGTTTCTTCCAAGTGGTTCATAGGTTTTGCAGATGGTGCTAGTCACCACACTTGTAACCTGGCTTTAGCCGCATGGGTCATCTACTCACCCTAAGGATAGCTAGTTGCCTCGGGAGGCGCTTTCCTAGGTCCTGCTACCAATAATGTGGCCAAATACAGGCCTTTCATTGAGCTTTTATGGGATGATTTGTCATGTGGTATCACTAAGCTGGAAGTCAGACTTGACTCTCAATTGGTGTTTTCCCAGCTCAATCGATCTTATCAGGTGCGAAACCCTATTTTACTACGTCAGTTTATGCAACTTAGGTTATTGGAAAGAAATTTTGATTTTATTACATTCAATCATATTCCAAGAAATCAAAATTCATTAACTGATGTGTATGCTAATTATATCTTGGATTGGCACTTAACACATTTTGCATAAAAATATACAACAGATACATTACAAAATACATGTAAATAAAACAGGCAATATATATATGTATGTGTGTGTGTGTGTGAATATCTGTCCATATAGATAGGTCAAGTTTCTGATCCTCAAATCCAGTCATAACTGTATAATATACAAAAAATGGATCGAAGTCCATAAAATGCTCCTAGATCTAAGCTTGACCACCATGGTCATCATGTCCACCCTAGTCACCTGGACCACCTTGGTCCCCCTGATCATTTTGATCACCCTGCTCTCAAGCTTCTTCAGCTTCCTCAGCTACAGCAACCCCAACGACGTCGATGTACACAAGTACTGCTCTAGATACCCGCCTCATAAGGCATATCCAGGCAAGTGGTATACCAACCACTATCTCCTCCATAGCGGCAAGGATATGATAATTACATAAAGTACGTACTCTTTGGGAAAGCCTGGCCAACTTTCCCTCAAGAACCCTACTCAAAGCATGGTCTTCTCCCGCCACAGGATGCACATACATACGTAGATGCCCAGTAAGGCGGACTGGTCCAATATCTGCATTTTAACATTTTAAAGGATTAAAAACTCTTATACATATGTATATATCTTTATGAATAAAATTCATAAAAAATTAAAAACTTGAAAACAAAATTACTTGATGCTCCCCATGCTTCTCTAGGAGGAAGGACAAGGTCGGTGTCACCTCGGAAATCTATTCCAGCATATGGAAACTGTTCCAGTGTTGGTAGCTGTCGCTCCCACCATAAGTAGAATTCGTCATCGTATACACTCTGAACCAATCAATTGCATCCCTGGGGGAGGAATATTTCTCCCCACCTAATCAGTCTAGGTTGACGGGGAGAACGAACTGGTAGTGGTACTGCAGGACTCAAACCAGGCACCCTCTCAAATAAAAAGGCCACCAATATGCTAGAATAACTAAAATTTTTCTGTCGGCCTCTTTTACAGTTAGAGAGTTGCTTCCTCATTATCGAGATTACTCCCGAACACCAGTCATATAGGGCTCCCTATAGACAGTCCATCGCAAGTCTCATTTGGTTTCGAGCTGCAAGGCGAAGTGATGATGACCCTACAACCCTCACTATAGTACTCGCCAACACCTGTAATGGGAAGCCGCAAATATGAACAATAGGGATGCAGCTGCCCCTCTTTTGAGTACTAGCCACACAATATATATCTATGTAGTTTTTCACACTTAGAAGGTCACCACCTCTACCGGTACCTTCCTGGAGTTAATCGGAGCTCCCTGTCATGACAAACCGGAGATAAAGTAGACATCTTTCGAGGTAATCTCTAGAAACTTACCTTGTATGTCAAACATACCAAGATCATGATCCCAATAGTTTATCATAAACTCTAGTAGGAAAACATTGCATCGCATAGGTGAGGTACATAAGAATTTAAGCAACCCACTTTGCTGCAAATCATTTACCGTGGGGGCATCCCGTAGAGCTTCTTGGTCCATGTATTCATGCTCCCTCTCCCTCCACTCAAGCACCATGTTTCAATATGATAATAAGCCATTTATCAAACATTAAATTCATAGAAAAATTTGTTTTTTAGCCCTACATAGGTTTTTCCTACCTCGCACAATGTACGCAACTGTCATTTTGACAAGTCGTGTATTGTACGTGACTTTCCTTCAAGCAACCCACATACAAAATGTGTGTACGGGACTATTGATATACCATACCCATGTACACAATGTGGCTGCTTTGAGGACAGTGGAAAACATCAAATTTTAGCCAAAAATTGAAATTTTCTTAGATCAAATGAAAGAGCATGGAGTGTAGTTTTACTTGGCACTTGCGTTTTTGAGAATTGTCCACTGAGTTGTCCGCAACGAGCAATCAAAGGCAAAGGTAAAACTTGTCTATTTTGGGTAAAAAATCAAATGGTGAGTTTTTTATTTCTATTTTGAACTATTTATAGAAATATTATTTTTAAAGTGGGTTTTTACCTAGAGTTCATATTTTTTATAAAAATCAAACTAATACCATGTCTTTTTCCTCAATGTGATAGGTCTAAGGTCCTTTGAAGTTGTTTTTTGCTGATATATGATAGGATTTCGGTCATTCACATGCATTTTTGCATTCACACCTAATCCATCTTAACCCTAGAATTACCACTTTGACCACGAACTATGGTATTTTAACTATTAGTACGTTTATGCCATTTTTATTCCATGGATAGGACTTTCCTCACATGAGTATCCTTGATCAGAACCCACTTATTTTTTTTTTATACTCATGCTGCATTTGTCATAGGTTCAGGGGAGTCTACTTAGCTATTTTTCACACCAAATTGAGCCTCATTTTGGTCTCTTTTTACAAGCTATCATTTATTAAGACTCCCCACCCTTATGGAGTTTCTTTAGGCCCAGGTCTAACTCCTAAAAATAGACTTGACTGCTGAGTAAACTTGTCCATTCAAGCTCATTAAGAATATGTGAATGGGCATCCACATTGGTGGTAGGTTATCTCTTTCTCCAACCATGTGGAATAATACGATAAAGGATCACTCTCTTTTCCACGGAATTGAGAAGAGTATTCTCAGGTATAGGTTTATCACTTTTCCAGACCTAAGGGACTAAATTTACGAAAAGGAACACTCAGTATGAGCTCAATTTTCTCTTTTTCATTCTCTGGACCCAAACATGAAAAAGATTCCGAGTGTACTTTGTGTCTTTGTCATGCTCGTTAAACACCAAGAACAAAACATCAAGTTTATTGTTGTAATCCCCATTCCTCGTACTCAAATGGATCTTTCTGAGTGATCTTTTTTTATTTCACACTCATAAAACTCAAGCTATATGTTGCTCTCAAAGGAGCGTTGGTCGGTGGTAATTTAACCTCTTTTGGACCTCCTTGACTAAGTACGAAAAAGGTTCACCTTTTCTTCTACAGAAGTTAAGAGAGTTCTTATGTGGTATGTTTTACACTTTTTTGGCCTCAAAAGACTAAATTGGACAAAAAAGGACCCCCCCCTGGAGTCTTCTTCGGAGTTTTCAGACTCTCTAAATATGAAAAACACCAAGTGAGGATGTACTAGTTCGGGCTCATAAAATCCACAAATCAGTGACACTATCAAGCATTATTCCCTCTTCTCTTCAAGCTTGTCAAAAAATGAAGAGAGACTTGAGTTGACTTTCCTGGACTCGTTAAAATTTAACAAGAAAGATAAGGAAGAAGTTTTCTTTTGATTCTCAGTTGGTGGCAGCATGTCATCCTTGAACATAGCAGTCTATGTATTTTTGATACTCATTTCTTAGTTTTCACTTTCAGTTCAGCTATTACTTCGAGTTTCTTAATCCTCCTCTTGTCTATTATACCTGGGGAATCTGATCATGCCTCCTACATGACAGAAAAGTCTAGTTGTATTATCTACAAAGTTAAAATTTGTCTTGGGTCATCTCTGTGTCGTGCTCCCTGTTCAAGGATTTAGCCTTGCATCTGATCTCGATCTTGATTCCATCATTTTCCTATCTATTATTACTTGTGTATCCCTTACTTTATCCAGTTCCTAGTCACTCTTGTGATCCATTGAAGGATCTATTTCCTTCCTCATCACAGTATGGTTTCTCATTAGCACTTCCTGACGACGAAGACCTATATTTTTTTATGATAGCACCTTAGGATTCACTTTCATTATTGATGAATTCCTTTGCTTGAGTTGTCAATTCTCACTTATTGGTTGACAATCTGTTGAATCCTATCCATGTTCAACTTCAACACATCTATTCACATGGCCTGGATTGTACTGGTTCTTTTGGATTTTTGATGAAGACCTCAGGTTCATATCTATGGTCTAAGTTGCGCAAGACTATGTTGTGTTCACTTACTCAATTTCTAGATCTTTGAATATTCATCATTGTTGTATATTGTGTCTTCGATCCACCTTTGTAATATACGTGGTTTTGAACCCGTATCATATGATGTACTCAAATATTGTAAAAGCTATTGTTCTAGTATATTAAACATGGCATCCTCATATATGACTTTGTATATGACATTACTATGTATTTTTTTCAGGTACTTCCTCTGCTCGATTGGACCTCTGAGTTCTCCATGATAATGATTATAATGTATTTCATCCATTGCTTCCCTCTGACCTGATCCAGGAGGATCCAAGAAGGAAAAAATTTTGAAGTCTTCCAATCTCAACAAAACTAGCACCAAATCAAAGGGCTCGTCAATACGATTCCAACGGCGTTCATTTCACCTCAAACGGACTCTGTATGAGAAAGTTATCGCGTTCTGTTCTATAAAGTCAACAGGCAAAATTGGCAAAAAGAGGTGCCACGTGGCACCACTGACAGGGTGACACATGGCATCCGTACCATACAAACATGATGACATGGAACCACTGACAGGGTGACACATGGCATCCGTACGGTATGGACAAGGTGACATGGCAGGTGTACGGACCAATCACAAGGTGACATGTGGCAATACGAATCTGAGCTGGCATACTGTTGATTGGGCATATGGACGGTGACGTGGAAGTACGAGCAGTGACTGGGTGGTTACTAGGCATGAGGTGGACCAATCCTAGGCCACCACATGGCAGCATGGGATTGGCCAATATGTCTAAGGCAAAAATTATGGCCTCTGCGGGGTTCAACCCTGTGACCTCTCTTGTATAAGCACTTCGCCTTCACCACTTGGGCTACATATGTTTATTGGTATGTTTGTAAAGGCTCTTTTATTTAAGTTGGGAAAAGTTTGTAAGGGCGGAAAAAGGGGGCCGGGGAAAGCCTCAACCCATGGTTTTTAATGTAGCAAGGTTGTTACAATGCGACAAGGTTTGTTCCAAGGCCACGTGATACCCCCTCCTCACGTTGGCACAACCACCACGTGGGACGCGCCATTCTTTTAACATGTGCTTTTTTTAAGACTTTGGTTAAGGGCTTAAAGTGGGTTCAAAAATATTAAAGCATGTGTATTTATAACCATATGGGGGAGCGCCACCACATAACAAACTTTGGGATAAGTAAAGGTGGGTTTGTATATGGTTTTAACCATATGCCATCTTAAAAGGGTATTTTTTAATTATTGTTGTTTATTAGTTAACCAAGAGCCCAACCACATGATAACCAAACATGGAGTTGTAACCATATGCCTATTTAGGCAAAATTGTTGTAACTTGAGAAACCATGAGGATCATATGAGAGGAGGCCATACAAGCCTATATAAACTCTCTCATTTGCCATTGTCAAGCATGCTTTGGAGTGGAGACTTTGTAGCTAAAGGAGAGAAGGGAGATTGCGTAGCTCTGCAGGAGGAAGGTACGAGTGTTTATACTCGTTTTACACCGTCTTCAGGCTTCGGAGTTGCTAGAAGCAGTCTTGTTGTGTTTTGGGCAGCGGTTCTCTTCCTGAACATTGTCGCCAAGGTATCATTGTATCATTGCCATGTATTTTGCCTTATGCTGAGATTATAGATCGGCCCTCCTACTGAGAAGCAGGCCCGGAGATGTAGTCCATCCTGGACAAACTCCGTTATCAACTTGTTGTGTTTATGTGCGTGTTGTCTATGTTGTTTGGTTCTCTTCTTATGGATTTGTGAGCTTCATTCATGCTCTTTATGCAATTCATCTTAACGTCATAGAGTAGCAAAGATCTTGTTTTCGGATCATGTGGTATCAGAGCGGGACTATTTGACGTTGGATTGTGAGTGTGGATGCTCACGAGGGCTAAAATGCAAGCTGGTGAGGGTTCATTAGAGCCTTACAATTCCGAGATCAGACGTGCACACCGAAGGAGGAAGATGGATGCTAATGATGCCCGCACCGAGATGGAGGAAAAATTTCACAAGGTCTTCTACATGATGGCCGACAAGGTAGACAAGTTGTTTGCAGACTATGAAGAACGCATGGCAAAAGAAAGAAAAGGCAGTGAAGTAAAGAAAGAAGACAAAGAAGTGAAGGACGAAGGCAACGCTTCAGTTAACCAAGGAGGAGGTGGCGAAGAGCCTCCTGAGCCTCCCTCTTCACCTTCAACTTCAAGCACAAGTTCAAGTGCTTCTTCCTCATCTCATTCTTAGCATTCCAAGGTTCCTCACAAAGAGCCTCAAAAGAAGCCCTTATTGAAGCTCGATGTGAAGTTTGATTTACGCATGTTCAATGGGGAAGCGAATGTAGAGAAGTTGAACAATTGGATAAGGCAAATTGAAGTCTATTGCCGAGTCCAGTAGATCAAAGAAGAAGATGTGAAGATTCAGTTGGCTTCACTTCGGCTGACAGGCACCGCACTTATATGGTGGGAAAGCAAGCTTCAGCAAGGTAGCAAACAAATGGGTAATCTTCTCTCATCGTGGTCTGCTTTCATTTTTTCTTTATGTAAGCAATTTTATCCATTGGGTTATGTTGAAAAGGCTATGATGGATTGGCAAAGTTTTAGACAAGGCAAGGGTCAGAGTGTTCAGAGTTTTACTGAAGAATTTAGAAAGAAAGCTCTAGAGTTGAATATTTCTTTAGATTCTCCTGACACTCTTTTGAAGTACATTGGTGCTCTTCATCATTATCTACACCATACTTTGCTGTTGTTGAATCCTACTAGTGTGGATGAAGCAATTAGTGTTCAGGCTACTCATCTTGAGAGCAGGGGGAAGCATTCGCAAGAAGACCATCCGAAGAAGCCTTTCAAGCCCAACAATAACTACAAGTCCAAAAAGAAGGACAAGAGCAAGAAGACAGCTACTACCAAGAAGGAAGGAGGAAAGCTCCATTGCAAACATTGCAACACTGATGGGAATGATGAAGAAAGTTGTTGGAAGTTGCATCCTGAATAGAGGCCAAAGCATTATGGAAGCAAAAAGAAGAAAAAGACCATTGCAACAGCGCAACGAGATTTGGGTTCCGACTCGGGTGACGAAACCATGATTACAGCCGTGGGAATGCAAGGTAACAAAACTCCTCATACTGGTTCAAGTTATGCTCATGTTTCTAAAGAAAATGATCAAAGAAGAAGTGAATTGTTTCACATCAGAGTTGTGTCTAAGAATACAAAGATTGAAACATTATTTGATCTGGGTTCTCAAGTAAATCTGATCTCAGAATCAGTTGTTAAGAAGTTGGGCATACAGACTAAACCTCACCCCAAGCCTTATCCTCTTGGATGGGTATGTGATAATGCTAAGCTACAGGTGACTAAGCAATGCAGGTTAAGGTTTGCAATTGCTTCAAAGTTGATTGATGAGGTGGACTTAGATGTTGTTCCTCTTGACATCTGCGGTATCGTATTGGGAAGCCCATACTTGTATGATCGAAAATCAGTATTCTTCCGTCATGAGAACAAGTACCATCTCACCAAAAGTGGGGTGGAGTACATCGTGAGAGCTCACAATATGAAAGCTAACACCACTCTTGTTAGTGCAGGATAGATGAAGCGGCTCATCAACACTAATAAGAGATACATGCTCATGGTTGTGAGAGAAAAACATGCTGAGGCATCCAATGCTTTCAAAGGTTGTGATCCTTCTCATAAAAAGGCTATGATTGATATTGTGGCTAACTATGATGAAATATTTCAGGAACCTACAGGTTTGTCTCCCAAAAGGGAGATTCAACATGAGATTCATCTCTAGTAGGATGCCCCTCTTCCTAATGTGGGCATTTACAGGTTGTCCGCAGTTGAAATGGCAGAGATTAAGAAGCAGGTTCAAGACTTGTTGGACCAAGGAGCGATCAGACCCAGATCCTCTCCATGTGGTTCGTCGATTGTTTTGGTGATGAAGAAAGATGGCACATGGAGGATGTGTGCTGACTATCAGGCTCTCAACAAGATCACGATCAAGAATCGATACCCGCTTCCTTGCATAGATGACTTGCTCGACTAGTTGAAAGATGTTGTGTTCTTTACTAAGTTGGATTTGCGCAGTGGCTACCACCAAATCAGAATTGCAGAAAGTGATGTGTGGAAGACGGCCTTCAAGACCAAGCAAGGTCTATTTGAGTGGTTGGTGATGCCCTTTGGGATTTGTAATGCACCTGCAACCTTCATGTGGGTAATGAATGATGTCTTACGGCCATTCTTAGATTATTTTGTCATTGTTTACTTAGATGATATCTTGGTCTTTAGCAAAACTTGGGAAGCACATGTGGGGCATGTAAAGCCAGTATTAGATACTTTGAAAAAGGAGAAATTGTATGTAAAACTGTCAAAGTGTGAATTTGGAAAAACTTCATTAGTTTACTTGGGTCATATTGTAGGAGGTGGAAATTTAAAAATTGATCCTTCAAAAGTTGATGTAATTGTCAATTGGCCTAAGCCTACTAATGCTACTGAAGTGAGAAGCTTTTAGGAGCTGTTCAATATTGGAGGAGGTTCATTCAGAACTTCTCATACATAGCATCTCCTTTGCATGCCTTAACAAGTGTGAAGAAAGCTTTCCATTGGGGAGGTAAGCAGCAGAAAGCCTTCGACACATTGAAGGGAAAGATCAGCACCGCCCCAGTCCTAGCCTTGCCCGATTTGCAGCAGCCATTTGAGATAGAGACAGATGCCAGTGGATATGCCATGGGGGCAGTATTGATGCAGCACCGTAAGCCTATTTGCTACCATTCAGAGACTTTTACTCAAGCAGTGATCAACTACCCCACCTATGGAAAAGAGTTGTATGCTTTGGTTCAGAGTGTCAAGAAGTGGAAACACTAATTGATGGGTAAGGAGACAATCATCCATATCGATCATCATCCCCTACAGTATCTCCAGTCCCAGACTAAGCTCCAGCAAGCTCATCATTTCAGGTGGATGGGATTTCTTCAACAATTCCATCTAGTGATCAAGAACAAGAAGGGTACTAGTAACAAAGTGGCAGATATGCTTTCTAGACCTCCTATTGTTGCATCTATTGTTTTGAAAAATGCTTCTTTATCCCATGAAAGTTATATTGAGCAGTATGCTACTGATGATGATTTCAAGGAGGTTTATGAGAAGCTAACCAATGGCACACAGGTGGAAGAATACTATTTGCAGGGAAAGTTGCTCTATCATTTGGGAAAGTTATGTGTTCCTATCAGTGAAAGAGTCCATGTAATACAAGAAGCTCATACTTCTCTTGTATCAGGGCATTTTGGGGTAGGTAATACTTTGGCTCATTTGCAAAGACTCGTGTATTGGCCTCGCATGAAAGACATTGTAACAAAATATGTAAAGGGGTGTGTGATGTGCTCTACTTGTAAGCCCGCTAATAGAAAATTGGGGCTGTACTCACCCCTTCCTGTTCCTTCCCATCCTTGGGAAAGCATTTCCATGGATTTTGTGGGGGGTTTGCCTATGTCTAGGAGGGGTCATGACTAATTGTATGTGGTCATGGATAGGTTTAGAAAGATATGTATTCTTATGCCATGTAAAAATCAAGTCACTGCAGAGCAGGATGCTTCTCTCTTCTTTCAGCATGTATGGGTTCACTTTGGACTTCCTACGTCCATTATCTCGGATCGGGACTCCCGATTCCTTGGAGAGTTTTGGACAAAGTTATGGTGTATGATGGACACCAAGCTGAAGAGGAGCACCGCTTTCCATCCACAGACCGACGGACAGACAGAGGTAGTCAACAGGATAGTTGTCCATTTGCTTCGAGGCTATTGCAACAAGAATCCTAAGTTATGGGATGAACAGATCCAGTATGTGCAAACTGCCTACAACAGGGCTATGCATTCTTCCACTCAGAGCTCGCCATTTGAGACATGCTTTGGGTACTTGCCAAAGACTCCATTGGACTTGACTTATGGGAGAGAGGTTGATTCAAGCGCTTCCAAGGATGAAGACAAATCCTGTAGGTTCATTCAGAGAGTTCAACAGGTACATCAAGCAGTGCAAGAGCAGTTGGAGAAGAATCAAGCCCAGTACAAGGCTCGCCATGACAAGCATAGAGTTGATCATCAGTTTCAGGTGGGAGATCAAGTGTGGCTTCACATCAGCAAGGAGAGGATGAAAGGAGAAGGCAAGAAGCTCAAGCCTATTAGATATGGTCCCTTCACCATCTTGGAGAAGATTGGGATGAATGCTTTTCGCTTAGAGCTACCACCATACATGCAGATCTACTCAGTGGTGAATGTGGAGAACTTGAAACTCTATGAGCCTCCCATGATCATGGATGAAAGGGAGAATGTCTCATTGCCATCAGTTGATGAATTTTCTCCTGAGTACATGGATGAGCTAAAGGAAGATGTCATCTTGGACAGAAGGACAAGGACTTCTTGCAGAGGTGATGTTGATTATCTTCAAGTGGGCATCAGAGGCACTCATCCAAGCAAAAACAAGTGGATTGAGAAGGAGAAAGTGAGGGAGCAATTCCCTCACCTATCTGTTGATTAGTAAAGGCTTTTGGAGGCCAAAAGCTTCTCAGTGGGGAGGAATGATCCAAGAGGATCCAAGAAGGAAATTTTTTTGAAGTCCTCCAATCTCAGCAAAACTAGCACCAAATCGAAGGGCTCGTTGAGACAATTCCAACGGCATTCTTTACACCTCAAACGGACTCTGTATGAGAAAGTTATCGTGTTCTGTTCTATAAAGTCAACAGGCAAAATTGGCAAAAAGAGGTGCCATGTGGCACCACTAACAGGGTGACACATGGCATCCGTACTGTACAAACATGATGACATGGAACCACTGACAAGGTGACATGTGGCATCCGTATGGTACGGACAAGGTGACATGGCAGGTGTATGGACCAATCACAAGGTGACACGTGGTAGTACAAATCCGAGCTGGCATACTGCTGACTGGGCATACGGACGGTGACGTGGAAGTACGGGCAGTGACTGGGCAGTTACTGGGTGTGAGGTGGACCAATCCCAGGCTGCCACATGGCAGCATGGGATTGGCCAATATGTTTAAGGAAAAAATTATGGCCTCCACGGGGTTCGACCCTGTGACCTCTATTGTATAAGTGCTCCGCCTTCACCACTTGGGCTACATATGTTTATTGGTATGTTTGTTAAGGATCTTTTATTTAAGCTGGGAAAAGTTTGTAAGGGCGGAAAAGGGGGGCCAGGGCAAGCCCCAACCCTTGGTTTTTAATGCAACAAGGTTGTTACAATGTGACAAGGTTTGTTCCAAGGCCACGTGATACCCCCTCCTCATGTTGGCACAACCACCACGTGGGACGCGCCATTCTTTTAACATGTGTTTTTTTTTAAGAATTTGGTTAAGGGCTTAAAGTGGGTTCAAAAATATTAAAGCATGTGTATTTATAACCATAGGGGGAGCGCCACCACATAACAAACTTTGGGATAGGTAAAGGTGGGTTTGTATATGGTTTTAACCATATGCCATCTTAAAAGGGTATTTTTTAAGCATGTTTGTTAATTAGTTAACAAAGAGCCCAACCACATGATAACCAAACATGGAGTTGTAACCATATGCCTATTTAGGCAAAATTGTTGTAACTTGAGAAACCATGAGGATCATATGAGAGGAGGCCATACAAGCCTATATAAACTCTCTCATTTTCCATTGTCAAGCATGCTTTGGAGTGGAGACTTTGTAGCTAAAGGAGAGAAGGGAGATTGCGTAGCTCTACAGGAGGAAGGTACGAGTGTTTATACTCGTTTTACACCGTCTTCGGGCTTTGGAGTTGCTGGAAGTAGTCTTGTTTTGTTTTGGACAATGGTTCTCTTCCTGAACATTGTCGCCAAGGTATCATTGTATCATTGCCATGTATTTTTCCTTATGCTAATATTATAGATCGGACCTCCTATTGAGAAGCAGGCCCGGAGACGTAGTGCATCCTGGACGAACTCCGTTATCAACTTGTTGTCTATGCTGTTTGGTTCTCTTCTTATGGATTTGTGGGCTTCATTCATTCTCTTTATGCAATTCATGTTAACATCATAGAGTAGCAAAGATATTGTTTTCGGATCATGACCTCACACATTAGGGGGCATCTGTTATCAACCCAAATGGAACTTCTCCGTCTGAGTGCCGACATTCTTTATGTTGGTACACAAAAGGACATATTGGCATTGAATTTTTCCAAAAAATAATAGATGGGCATGACTTGGGATGCATTTACTCTTAAACGAGCTTGCTATATAATTTTTCTAAGTGTTGAGTTGCGTACGCGACTATCTCCATTGGAACTCGCATACTGTACGCGACTATCTGCATTGCAACCTGCGTACATCAGTGTATGTGGGTTTCCTTTGAGCAACTCATGTGTCATACGCGGGTTGCCTATATCAATAGTCGTGTACACCTTATTTTGAACTTAAAAAATATAAAACATGATTAATTGAGATTAGTTGGGCCCTAATCCTTAACTATCCCAATTCTTTCAACCACCCCAACCTTCAAAATCACTCTATTTCCCAAAGTATAAATAGAGGCCTTGGGGACGGTATTAATCAATGAAGATTGGAGAGAAAATTTATGCTGGTGGTATATCTTCAGAATTCTTGGAGCATTAGAACTCAGAGTCCTTTGGTTGCAGAGGAGTCCTTGTCTCAGAAGCTTGGTTGTACTCTTATCTCATTCCCTGTTTGTTAATAAAGAGAATTATTCTTCCAACATTGTGGCTAGTCTATTTCATGTATTGTTGTTAATGAATGTATTTTATTATATATTTGATATATTGTTTATATAACCTATTATATATACATGCATGAGATATTACTTGGAGAATTTGCTCTTTACAGGTGAAAGAGGTGCATCCCTAAAAGCTTTAGACAAAAGAGGAGCAGGAGAAGATCAAGCTTGGATAAACCATTGATAATTGGGTAAGTCAAGACTTTCTTCCTATTCCCTTTCTATTCTCTGGTAAAGCTGATTGTCTGCAAGGTTATTAGTAAGTTGGTAACCCTAGACCCTAGGTTACAAGGGTGCTTAATCCTGAACAACAACAAGGAAAATCAAAATTCAAAGAAAGCTATGGTAGAATTAGGAAAAATGATTATGTAAAAATTAAAATTCTAAGGTGAATCCAGGTTACAACCCTATAGATAACACTTTCATTGAGAGGAGTGTGAAATTCGAAGAGGAGAACATACCATATTTTGAGCTTGCACCGAGGGAATGCTCTTCTGCCCAATACCATGATGATGTATGTAACGATTCAAGATATTATTTTTATGATAATTCTGGTAATGACGTGGCTGAAGATGACATTTATGTACATGAGTCACCTTCAAGGCCCAAATGGGCTGAGAAAACAATACAAGATTCAGGGTATCTAATTGGAAACCCCCTATATCCTAGGAAGACAAGATCTCAATTTCACAATGCTTCTTATGCAAATGAAATTTATCTTGCTAAGCAGTGTTATATGATGAATGGATCTGTTCCACTATCATATCAAGAATATTTTCATGATCCAAGGTGGCAATCATCCATGCAAGATGAATTCAACTCTCTCCAAGAGAATGAAACATGGGAATTGGGTTCCCTTCCTCCCAAGAGGAAAGTTGTGCAATGTAAGTGGGTCTTTCGAACCAAAATTGTTGTAGATGGTTCTGATGTTAAGTACAAGGCCATATTAGTTGCTAAGGGCTACTCTCAATTCCAAGGTGAGCAATTCGAGGTGAGTGGGAGGCTCAAGGTGGACAATAAATGCACCAATCGTCCAAAAAATAAGCTAGAAACACCCCTAGCACCCCTAGTCAACCAAATATCCTAAAAAAGAGGAATGGGAGTGATCCTATCATTAATGAGGGTGCACATGTGAAGGTTGACTGAGTTGGAGTGCTCTTGTAGGTGTGACCATGCCAAATTAACTGGTTATATTGTTGGATTAACTTCCCTAAGTCCAAACCATAGAATATTACTACATAAATTCAAATAAAAACGAATAAGGCTATAGACTAAGGTACTAAGTGGTATATTATTTTTCTAACAACCCCCCCTCATGATAAGCATTGAAACATGAAAACATGTTTTGAATAAAACTTTGTAAAAAATTGTTGCAATCTGCAGCACTTTGCAGCAACAATGTAGTATTTTGGTTCTTCTGTGCAGCAACATCCTAGAAACGTGCATGTGAACCTCTCCAAACTAAATTATTATTTATGGAGGAATTTTTCTCTTTAGAAGAAGAAAAATATGCTCAACTAAATCATAAACATAGACAGTTGCAAGATGAAAACTAGACCCATGTAGAGAAACCGAGGTCAACTAATGAGAGAGAGAAATGCTTTAGAATTTGAACCATGTGAGGAAAACCAAAGGAACTGATATATTTCAGCCTTGAACATCAAACTATGTGAGGTAAAATCGACTCCAATTGTTTGGAGAAAGTGTCCAGGCGAATGCAGAATTTGTCTGTCTTTACTAGTTCTATGAGGAGATGAGCATGTGATCAAATAGAAAGGTAGAGAAGACCTGGGACTGTGGAGAGCGAATGCTTGAGCTCCATAATATGATATAGCTTCAAAAATAACTAATGATCCAAAAAAATATAATATCATCAAGCTCATGAGAGAAATTTGACATCAAATCCCCAACAACATTTTTGAAAGAGACTTGCGATACTTGATTTTTCACACCAAAATTGATGAGTACAGCTACAAGTATGACTGGAGGCTCTTGAAACTTAAAAATTGAACAAAATAAGGTCATATCAGATCCAAATACGGTCATATAATATCCAATCTAATGGAACAAAGTTTCTAAGTGCCCCACCGAAATGGTAGATGCACAGTTTTCCCCTTCTTCAACAAAATTCTGAGTATTGGTGCATGCAATCATGTAGGAGTTTGATAGAAGCTCTAGATCAAAGAGAGTGAATGGATCAATCCTAAAATATGATATTTCTTCCAAAATATCCAAAATATTACTTTTCTTCACACCAACAGCAACATTAGAGATAAAGAAATCAAATTCCTCTTCATTTTCTGAAACAATTACTGGCAAACTTTGCACAGAATTTCAAATAAAAGAATCGTTGTAGAATGTTTGCATAGAATGGAAGGAGAGTTTTTATTCACTAAAATGTATTCAAATGTATTCTTATATATCATCCATATGAGAATATGAGATATCATAGATCTCATAAAATTTCAGAGCAACGGGAGAAGGAGTCACTCCAAGAACTTTCCTCAATTCGAATTGACTGTGTGGAAGATTCTGCTTCTTCTTCATCTTCAACAACTTGCTTTGCTGCAGAAGAGGGAACATTGAGTACATTCTTGAAATAATCATGTTGTATTTTAATAGAACATATCTCAGCATCTGGTATTTGGAATTAACATCCCTTATCAGTGTTAGGTCATCCTAATAAAGTGAGAGTGGTAAAGGATTCCCTGGAGGAAACAATGTGGTTGGGTTCTCCAGAATCTATCATGTAACTTTGAAGTAAGCCTTCGATGGAGTGACGTCTTCTTTCAAAGCAAGGAACTTCTCATATTCTTCAGTGTGATCTCTAGCATCAAACATCTCTGCACATTGTGGAATGGAAATATTGTTATGTTCAAGTAGTGTTTTCAACTGGTCAAGGGTCTTCTTCATGCACTGGATTTGTGGATGAAAGCCTCTCAGACAGTGTCAACATATAGTCTTTTATTTTCTATAACCTAAAGCTCCATCAGAATATTTCTAATTCTCTTTTGGCTTCAAATAATGGCCTTTAGTCTCCTTCCCCTTATGCTTCCCTTTGTCTTGCACATTGTTTGAGTCTGGCATCAGAAGATCTTGATTCTTGGAGGTTTGTAACACTCCCATTCGAGGAAACTTATCATTCTCTTGTATTAAGGACTCAGCAACCAAATCTAGAGAAGGCATATTCTAATTAGGAATGGAAGGTAGAGACAAAGACAGAGTACTCAAAACCAAGTTTGTTGACCATAAAGAGCATAAGTTGCTCATCTTTCCTCTATATTATGCATTGCTTACACTGTAGTGCTAGAGACTTGAATTTTGTGAAAAAATGATGGATAGTTTCGAAACTGTTGGGATGCAATGCAATGAGATCATTCTCCAATATGTTCCCTCAGAGCTCATATTTCTTTCCAAACAAGAGTTCAATCTTTTCCCAAGATTCTTTCAGAGTCTCCAATCTCTCAAGATGAAAGAGAAGATCGTGGGAGATGTGAATGCATAGGAATCCAAAGGCTTCATCCAACCTATTCAAGAACTTATTTTTATCAGTAGGGTGATGAGGCTCTGTCTCTCTACCCATAGTCATCCTAAATAGGCCAAACTTGCGCAAGGAGACCTACATATCTTCCCTCCAATCAACATAGTTGAAGGGTGTAAGGATTTGGGGTACAAGAGAAATAGAATCCATCAATTTTCCTCCTAGATAGTCAATTCTCCAATCAAAATACGTAGTACCTATGAGTAACATTGCAAAAAAACAATCAATTCATGACCATGTCAAAATCAATTCTTCCACCTCGACAGGTACACTTTCTCAGGGTCCATCACACCTAGATAGACTTCTCTGAACGTAATTCAGAGGGAGCAAGGTTGTCATTCCAGGATTTATGTGGAAACCCATCTCCTTCTGGTGTAAAATGGAGGTTGGAAAGACTTGTTTCTAGCATGAACAAGGATATGATACCATGTTTGAATTATTGAACCATTTATCTACAGGAAATGAGTGCAATTGAAAGGTATAATTGTGCAGTAGTATGGAATGAAAAATGTACACTGAACAATAAAAATTTCACAAAAAATTGATAAGAAATGCTTAGTAAATTACAACATTAATATTCATTAATTACAACAATATATAGTAGTGTTACATAAAGTAGAATTCGAATCATGTGGATAAGCTTTGAATCTACCAACTCAATCCCGTCTGACTTGCTAACTAGGAGTTTCTAAATCACTGCATTGGAGCCACTATTCTAACTCATGATAACTAAATCAGTCTGACAATTAGTTAAACTAGTTAAACCAGTTAAACTTCTAAGGTAGGTGAACAAAGGCACCACTTCCCCATGCATCCATGCATAATTGGTGCTATACTAACTGAATGTGATCTAACTAAATGTAACTAAATATAAACTTATCATAACTACCTACCAACTAAAATCGACTGATGGAGGATGTCAGTGGCACTCGGAGTGGATCCTAAAGTGTAGGGATTGGCACCAGTGGCACTAAGTGGTACACTAGTGGAACCAAATAGCACACTAGTGGCACCAATGGTGCCAAGATCATGGTGGCACCAAACTCTACCAAATGACTCCTAAGTTAGGAAAATTATATAATAGACTATATCTGGACAAGGGAGGATTATAAATCCTAACATCGACATCTTGAGTAACTTTAACCTCCTTCAAGTATAAAATTGCACTTGTGCATGCCGAAATAGTGTATTTTGGTCTTCTTATGCACCACAGCTCCATGCCCTTTGGGATTTGGCCAAAATCCACTTGGGTTATTAGTGTTCATATAAAATTATTGTTCCATACAAATTACAACACCAACAAATCCCCAATCAAGTCGCTAGGAATGGGTCTTTAAAACCCATTGTTTCCCCATTTTTGGAAAATTGGAGCAAATCTAGTGTCCCTCCTTGTCAACCATGTATTATCCCTTAATGGTGTCAAAATGTTAAAGGTTTAATTGAATTTTGAATTAATTTTCTCTTGTTATGACCAAAAAAAATAATACAACCTCTATATACTGCTGATGTATCACATCATGTGGCAAGTGATGTGGCACTATACCTCGGGTGGACCGTAACACCTCGGTTTTGACCCCGTTTGCATGATGTATATAATGTAATTAATCATGGTGAGGAGCTAAAGGAAAAATCCCCACCATCGATTCAGTTGTGTATGTTTCGGCAATGGGGATAGTTGACGATGGTATATCATGCTATCCGGCACATTATAGTTTGGCATCATGTAAATACGCACATCAATTAAAAATAAACCCACAACCAGCTATGGTAGTGCAACATTAAAATGAAAAGGGCATGATTCCAAAGGATAAGGGGTGGGGGATGTCAAACCTTGGTCTATGGGGGGGAAACCCATGTGTTACCACCTTGTTTGATTTGCCATCTTCCCTTGTCTCATCCAACCTCTTTAATGTCTTGTTGAGTAGTTGGGGGCAGTTATTGCTGAGTAGTGGTGGGTGTGGCTAGACTGTCAGTCCTTTCCCACCTGCCCACTCCACCAGCAGACTCTCCTCTTCACTCACGTGGGGCAGAAGGAACATCTGATTCTCCCCATGACGCCACTCTTCCCAGGTCTGTTCACTCTTGACGAGGCCATTCTCCCCATGTTCTGCTCAATCTCACACAGAGACACACAGGAGGAGGCCGGTTCATCTCCTCACGCGGAGCGGAGTGAAGAGGGTGTGTGATTTCTGTTCTATGGGTTCGTCTTCTTCTCTCTCGCGCCAATTACCGGTCGGGGGTGGTGTTCTTCTCCCCTTCTCATGCACAGGGATTCTGCATTGGTTTTCCTCACGCATGGAGCAGGTGAAATCGTGGTTGTCACTCAGGATTCCCGAGTGCAAGAGCCATTCACGCTCGGGGCTGTGTGCCTATGTGATTCATACCGATTTCGGTGGTATGTAGATGTTTCCTTGTCGATTATGGATGTGTATGATGTCTACTACTGTCCGCATTTGTGTTTTCCCATGTCTACGCTGAGAGTTTGGCTTCTCCTCTGTTTTGGGATTGTGTAAGGTCACCATAGTTTTCATTGTGTGTTGGGCTGTCGATTCACCCTAGTTTTGGGTTGTTGTTGAGTTGTTTTGGCCACACTAGGGCCAAGAACAACTCTGAGTTGCCTTGTGGGCTTGAGCTGTGTTTCATCTTTTGTTTGGGATTGTCCCCGGTTGTCTTTGCCTTCTTTACAGAACTGTGAATGGATTGTTTTGCTGCGGTATGCAGTGGTTGGTCTTCGGACTGTTGAGAGTGGCATTGTTGGCTTGGCCGATTGGTTGATGGCTTGATAAACCCAACTATGTTGGCTTGCTGATTTGTGTCCCTTGGCTATGTGTAAGCCTGCATTGACCCTTATTCCTTGAGGAATCATGCCCAACTTGGGGGTGGCAGTGTTGTTGAGAGATTGATGAGCACGTTGGCCTATGGTTGGGTGGAACGTTGCAGCGACGTAGCTGGTTGCGGGGCGAGTTCTTCACCAAAAAGATAAGTACTCCTGATTGTTTCATCTTTGCAATTGTAGCTATTATTTCATGAGAATGATGAACATGTTGAATGCTGAAATGTATGTGTGTTGCTTCTGCTAAATGTTGAATAACCATGCATCCTTGTATCATGAATTATGCATCTCTGTATGTATTATCTTGAAGTGCTTAATTTCAGCATTGATGTATGTTCATGTTCATGGGGCTGTTTTACCATTCGCATGTTTGGTGTTGGTTACGTCCTCTTCGTCGGTCGGAGGGATGGGGACGTGACCGTGTGGTATCAGAGCTCATGTTGCAGCATGGGCTTGAATGGACCACCAAGGTGCAGTGACAGAAGCAGGATTTCTGTGTGTGTAGCAGAGATCAGAAGCTATGACAAAATTTTGTTGAAAATTTTCTCTAAGTGCCGAGCTCATCGGGTCATCGAAGATAGTAAATGGGAAGCTCCTCTGATACATTGGAAGGTGTAGTCGGAAGGCCATCCGACGAGGGGCAGGCGGAAAGAATTTTTGAAAAATGATCTAAGTGTTGAACAGTCGGCTCATCGGAATGCTTAGTGAGATGGACTTCCGATGTAGCGGAAGAGCTAGAGGGAATCACACCCGATGGAGGACCGTTGAAAGGAAAGTCACGGAAATTTTCTAAGTGTCCAACGTCCATCGGCAGAAAATAGTTGTTCGAGCATCCACCGTTGTGGATGGCTAAACAACTACACATCCGACGATAAAGGCCTCTGACTGCCGACGCCGTAAAGAAAGAAAGTTTGAAAATTTTTCTAAGTATAGAAATCATCGGCTATCGGAAGCAGAAAGTTGTTCGTGCGTCCGCCGTTGTGGAAGCCAAAAGCACTAGCCTGCCGATGAGAAAATACTGTCGATGCCAGTCAGAATCAGTTTGCCGATCAGAAGAAGATCAAGGATCGCGTTCCGCCATTGCGGCTGCGGAAGGAACTAGTGCGCCGATGAAAAGAAGATCAAGAGGTGAAAGGGGAAACGAAGAGGTGTTGAGAGCCGACACAGCGGCTGGGAATCGGGCTTTATGTCAACGAACGTCAGCTGGGTTGGTAGGTTTGGGCCGCAACAACGACGGCAGGAAGTGCATGATTGAGCCGACATGGGTGAAAATTCAAAAAATTTCTAAGTGTTGATGATCATCGGAAGGCGTTAGCTGTTTGAGCAACCGATACGTCGGCTCAGTTAGCCGAAAAGACTTCCAATGCCGTCGACGAAAGAAAGTAGAAAGGGGAAAAATTTTGAAAGATGAAAATTCACCTAAGTATGGAACCACCGGAAAAATTTAGCTGTTTGAGTAGTCGATGCAATGGTAAGCATTAGAGGAAAATAGAAGATGAGGTTGCCGATGCGGCGGTGGATGAAGGGAGAAGTTTTTCCGAAGAGCTGGAAGCGTCGGAAAAATTTAGTTGATTGAGCAACCGATGCAGCGACAGAAGGAAGAAGATAATTTCCGAAAATTTTTCTAAGTATAGAAAACGTCGGAAAACTTTAGAAGATCGAATCCCCGAAACGTCAGAAGGATTTAGAAGATTGGAGCGTCGACACGTCGGAAGATGTTAGCTGTTTGGGGATCCAAAACAGTGGAATATGTTAGTTGTTTTGACAGCCAAAATGTCGGACTGATAGTCAGGATGAGAGCCGATTCTGCAGAGGAAATTTGAGTTTTTCAAATGGGATTTTCCAGCAGATTTCGACTGGTTTCCAGTGGGATTTTCAGCTGTTTTTCAGTGGGTTTACAGTGCTGAAGTTGGCACTCAGACCAAAATATAGTTGTGTGTAAAATGCCGAGATTTGGTGAAAATATTCATTTTTAGAAGTGGTGTGGTTTCCACACCCGAGGTCAGAATGAAGCATGTGGATAGGCGTTGGAAAGCTTATCCAGTAGGGAACAAGGGAAAGTCACCAGAATCGGAGCATGGAGCATCAAAGTGCTAATGACGGCCGCTGCTATCAAATGGAAAAATCTGGAAAATTGCATGCCCGGAGGTAGCAAGGACTAGGAAGGCTAACCAGCTGTTGTGTGGAAGAGGAGTTCCATGCAAGGAAGAAAGACTTGAAAAGGGAAAATTCCTTAACCCTGTCTTGCTAACTATATTATATTTTATAAGTTTTATGCATGAAATGCATGAGGATATGCTTTGCATACATAGGATATTGAGAATTATACCTTTATAATGAGCCACTAATGATGATTATTGCATTGATGTTGGCATTAGTGGACAAACCAAGGACAACATGGACCTGGCTGAATATGTTGTTGATGTTGAAAAATGTGACTAGCAACCCTATGAAGAAAGGGATGAGGCAACAAGTCCAGGATAAAAAGTTGGTGAGCAAATTCTGCAATCTCCTGCAAAGGACCAACCAAATTGGTCATGTCAAGGGTGTAAGTGGGACCCATGTAGGTAAGAGTTTGATTATGACGAATTCCATGGAATGGTAAAGGTAAGAGACCTCAAACCATGTGGATGTTTGAATGCTATACTACATTCATATAGAAATGTATCATGCCTGTGTATGTTGTTATGAGCTTGGTAGCCCAAAGAAAGTAAGTACTGATGATCTTGATTGTAGTAATGCATCCTATATGAAGTAGTCATGCTTAGGCCATGCATGGTATGTTGAATGCATAGTATTCCTGAATCAATGAAAGGTAGCATTGAATGGATATGCATTAAAAAGATTTTATAAATCTCGTAGTTATGCATTGAATGTATGCATATGAAGGGTGTGAGTGACTGATTGCATAAGTATAGGTGCAATGTTGACATGCATTGCATGAATGCATTGAGATGAGTGCATGTGATATTATGAATAACTAATGGCTGAAATGATGAATTGATGATAATTCTGGAACTGTTTCAAAGGCTGTTATGAATGCAGGATAGTAAGTGCGTAAAGAGGATAGTCATGGTCAGTTGGCTTCCAGAAATGCTCTATGGAAGAGCAAGGTGGTACAAATGATACGCTTGTGAAGTAAGGAGTATCTAAACATTTCATTTAATTGCATGAATGATGTGACTATGCCTTGTAAATGTTAGTATGATAATGATTGCATGAAGTAAATGAGTTTTGGTAATATTGATATGACTAACAGCTAGAAGTATTTGAATTTTATAAATTCTGGAAATGCTTCAGTGATGGTTGTAGCAATCAAAAGGTTATATGCATCCAGACTTACCAAGTTTTTGGTTGATTGAAGCTCATGTTTTAGGTGGATTATTTCAAGCATGGCAGTGAGAGGTAAGACCCTGACCAATGCCAAAATCTACCATGTGAAAGAGCCAAACCTTATGAGAAGAGTCTCATGGTTGTAAAAATAGTTGGTATGCATAATAGGTTGTTAAATTTGAATTGTAAATTTCAGATTTAAGAAATTGCTGACAACTACTAGTCACTATTGGCTTGCATAAGATTGTGTTGAATGATTGAAGCTCAGGTTTCAGGTAGATTATTTCAAGCATGGCAATGAGAGGTAAGACCCTGACCAATGCCAGAACCTACCATATGAAAGAGCCAAACCTTATGGAAGAATCTCATGGTTGTGAAAATAGTTGGTATGCATAATGTGTTGTTGTGAATTTTGTATTTAAAAAAAAAAAAAAATTGCTGACGACTACTAATCACTGTTGGCTTGTATAAGATTGTGTCAGGAGGATGCATGGTATGTGGGTATTCATGTTATGCTAGTAAGCATAAAATTATAATGGGCATAGTAGTGCTACTTATGAGAGACCCACAAATGAGGATAACCTCATTGCTAAGCAAATCAATTTCTGTAGTAAATAGAGTTCTAAATTCTTATTGAATTTAATTACTAATGTCATTGCTTGGTTATGGAACAATCAGTTTGGATTGTATTGTCAGGTAATGATTGACTGTTTGGGTATTTGATGAATGTGCCAGGGGTACACACTGCAGGAAGATCATGTGTGATGGCCTGCAGAATCCAAACTTCATGGGAAGGTTTTCCCTTATCTTGGAAATGGGTTTCGGGTGAAACTCCATTGGACATTTTGGAAATGTCTCATCTACACTGCATGTTCGGTAAGCAACATTAGTGAGATGGTATAAATTATGTCGGTAAGGCATGTGTGGATATGAAATGTAAAAAGGGAGCAGGGATGGGGGCTTGGTTTGATTAATAAACCTGGTGGTTGGAAACCACACAGACAGAGCTAAAGGGGTGGCTTTCTTCTCCACAACCCCTGAATAGCACTGGAAGGGAATGCAGGGCCTGAGGGACTGTGTAGCAGAGAAGGGACTGATTCCTTGTGATGGGTGTGTGTGGGTGTCTTAGAAGTCAGGCTAGTTCTGGTGTAGGTGTTCCTAGCTCTGCAATGAGCCCACCAGCTTAGCATTTAGCCTTTCCCAACCCCTTGACTGTGCCTGATATATATAAAAGGATGTTGTGAAGTAGCCTATGTGCTGACCTAACATCCAAGTCCATAGGTGATCCCAAGGCTTGCAAAGTGAAGCAGGATCCTGTGGACGAATGAGGAAACGCACGATACAGATAAGTATTGGATTATTTTGCTTATGAATATACATGTGTATATGATTTGGTTATGATGTTTTAAGCTCTTGTTCTAGAGATAAAACTGATTAGAATAAACTAAACATGTGAATCTATTCAATGTTTGAATATAGGTATCGCTGGAAGCGAGGACTATGAGAGAATCCTAGGGGTGCATGTGGACATGTGACTGTCCTGGAAAGCTCAGAATGAGCGGCAATGAAAAAGGTGCTAGTGAGACCGTGAAGTTCCTAGCAGCCAAGACAAACCATGTGGAGAGACTCCATGGTTTAGAGGTCTGGAATAGACCGAAGACACTAAGTGTCATGACCAAGAAGGATTGGTCTAGCATTCACGGTGAAGTAAAAGAGGATGAGAGCATGAAAAGCCACAGCAGTGGTGTGGGTTCCAGGATGGAACAAAACAAAGAGGGAAAAAAAAACTCTTGCTGCTCTCTCTTGCCCTTTTTAATTATATATACATATATATATTTATGCATTGTGAAAACAAAAGATTGTTGAATGCATGTATGAATGAAAATGGAATGTGTGTATTTGCTGAAAGTAAATTATGAATGTTGGAATAGTTAATTCCCTACACAAGAATGGACATGAATGAGCTCGTGTGCCTGTTGGGAAGGCATGAAAAAAAATATGAAAGTCTCCTTGATGAGACTTGGACTGTCATGCCAATTGGGTAATTAACTGACTGATTTTAATGTCTATGTTATGCTTGGTTTGACAGAATTTCAATGGTGCATTTCACAGGTGAGACAAGTGAAACCCGGTGGTGCACCTTGATCATGGTAGCAGATCAAAAGTTGTTGGACTTGGCTGGAAGTCTCCTTCAAATGATTTCCAAGAACCAAGAAAATCTTGGGGAGATGCTCAAGATACAGAAAAGGCAGAATGAAATGAACCACCATATTTTGCAAGACTCTATTGGTTTGCAAAGGGAGGTGAAAAGCCTTCTGGGAGCAATCGGCAAAGGAGAGAAAGGTGGATCAGTGATGGGACATTCATCCAAGCGACCCATTGAGAAATGGTTCAGGCATGAAGACTCAAAGGAAATTGAGCAGGTAAAGATAAAGCAGCCAGTGAAGTGTTGGGAATGTGGAGGACATCATTTACGCCGGGACTTCCCAATGAGGGAACATGATGAGGGCAATAGCCGCAAAGTTCCTAGGCTTCTGGATAAGCTTGGAGCTGAGAACCAGCAGGAGAATTTCATGGAAGCTGAGGGGGCTTGGCCCTGAATGTTCAAAGTAAATGATTGAATGTGGGATAGATCTGCAAAATTTTGAAATTTTGATGTGCAATTGTATATGTATTGTATATGTATTCCTATGTAATGGAACACCGACGACGGTGTTATTCCAAGGGGGAGGGGAATGTAACACCCCGGTTTTGACCCCGTTTGCATGATGTATATAATGTAATTAATCATGGTGAGGAGCTAAAGGCAAAATCCCCACCATCAATTCGGTTGTGTATGTTTCAGCAATGGGGATAGTTGTCGATGGTATATCGTGCTATCCGGCACATTATAGTTTGGCATCATGTAAAAATGCACATCAATTAAAAATAAACCCACAACCAGCTACAGCAGTGCAACGTTAAAATGAAAAGGGCATGATTCCAAAGGATAAGGGGTGGGGGATGTCAAACCTTGGTCTATGGGGGGGAAACCCAAGTGTTACCACCTTGTTTGATTTTCCATCTTCCCTTGTCTCATCCAACCTCTTTAATTTCTTGTTGAGTAGTTGGGGGTAGTTATTGCTGAGTAGTGGTGGGTGTGGCTGGACTGTCAGTCCTTGCCCACGTGCCCACTCCATCAGCAGACTCTCCTCTTCACTCACGTGGGGTAGAAGTAACATCCGATTCTCCCCACGATGCCACTCTTCCCAGGTTTTTTCACTCTCGACGAGGCCATTCTCCCCATGTTCTGCTCAGTCTCACATAGGGACACGCAGGAGGAGGTCGGTTCATCTCCTCACACGGAGCAGAGTGAAGAGGTTGTGCAATTTCTGTTCAGGGGGTTCATCTTCTTCTCTCTTGCGCCAGTTACTGGTCGGTGGTGGTGTTCTTCTCCCCTTCTCACGCATAGGGATTCTGTATTGGTTTTCCTCATGCAGGGAGCAGGTGAAATCGTGGCTGTCACTCAGGATTCCTGGGTGCAGGAGCCATTCACGCTTGGGGCCATGTGCCTATGTGATTCGTACTGGTTTCAGTGGTATGTATATGTCTCCTTGTCGATTGTGGTCATGTATGCTGTCTGTTGCGGTCTGCGTTTGTGTTTTCCCATGTCTACGCTGAGAGTTTGGCTTCTCCTCTGTTTTGGGACTGTGTAAGGTCGCCATAGTTTTCATTGTGTGTTGGGATGTCGATTCACCCTAGTTTTGGGTTGTTGTTGAGTTGTTTTGGCCATGCTAGGGCTAAGAACAACTCTGAGTTGCCTTGTGGGCTTGAGCTGTGTTTCATCTTTTGTTTGGGATTGTCCCCGGTTGTCTTTGCCTTCTTTACAGAACTGTGAATGGATTGCTTTGCTGCGGTATGCAGTGGTTGGTCTTCGGACTGTTGAGAGTGGCATTGTTGGCTTGGCCGATTGGTTGATGGATTGATAAACCCAACTGTGTTGGCTTGCTGATTTGTGTCCCTTGGCTATGTGTAAGCCTGCATTGACCCTTATTCCTTGAGGAATCATGCCCAGCTCGGGGCTGGCAGTGTTACTGAGAGATTGATGAGCACGCTAGCCTATGGTTGGGTGGAACATTGCAGCGACGTAGCTGGTTACGGGGCGAGTTCTTCACCAAAAAGATAAGTACTCTTGATTGTTTCATCTCTGCAATTGTAGCTACTATTTCATGAGAATGATGAACATGTTGAATGTTGAAATGTATGTGTGTTGCTTCCGCTGAATGTTGAATAACAATGCATCCTTGTATGATGGATTATGCATCTCTGTATGTATTATGTTTAAGTGCTTAATTTCAGCATTGATGTCTATTCATGTTCATGGGTCTGTTTGCCCGTTTGCATGTTTGGTGTTGGTCACGTCCTCTTCGCTGGTTGGAGGGACGGGGACGTGACATGGACCATACATGGTATCCTATGGTTCCCCCATGTCATATTTCGTTCAAACATTTTGTGACTATCATCGGTATCCTCCAAGATTCCTGGATTGTAATTTTAACCCCCTATGGATAGAATCCCATGAATGATGTATATCTACTCATATTAGATCTAAAAAACAAGATTGGTCATTCTTGACAACATCCCTTTTATTAATTCCATATCACTTTATAGTCACATGAATGGTCCATATCACATGATGGAACTTTCACAATCAAATCCCAGTCATTCCTGGTAAGGTCCCCTTTGATAACTTCTTATTACTTTCCTTCCTGTGAATGGTGCAGATTGCACAATGAAACATGCATGATTAAATCCTAGTCGTTCATAGAAAGGTTGACCCCTTTGATAACCTCTTATCACTTTCAATATATGAGAATTGTCAAGATATTTCCACCCCAACATGCCAAATCAATCTCATTCAATCGTGGAGCTATCCTAAGTGGTAAACTTAAATCTACACCTCTTACGTGAATGGCATATATATTTCCTTGAAACTTACTCGAGATGGTCATATCCATTCATGGCGTACCTTGATCTGACAGGATCCACTTAGCTCCACCTAGATGCTAACTAAGCACTCGTCCAAACTTCAGTTGTACCACTTGTGCACTCATATAACATGGTTGGTCCACATAATACCCCTAGTCTACATGGCTCCTCCACATCACACCTTTATCCATGTGACATTAATGGGGCCCTCCTCAATTTTTTTTCCAATTTTTTGAAATTTCATAATTGTATAAAATTTTAATTATGTAATAGGTAGCCACATGGTATTTTCCCCAACTGGAAAGTTTCACCATCACTTAACATAACCAAAAACATTCACTGATTGCTTTACCGATTTCAATTTGTTTTCCCAATTTTCCCAAGCTAATATATGATTCCTTCTAGTCATCATAACATACAATACATAGGATCCATTAAAACACCATCTTTTAACTAAAACCATGATTTTCATATAATCATTTCCTCAAACACTTCCTAAGAAAACTTTAATGTCTTCCTGTAAATGTGGATTTCAGACCCGTATAACCCTAGTGTTACAACCAAGAGATTTTATACTACTTTCTAACATCCCCATCCATCATTCTGACTATAGAAGGGTGTAAATTTGAATTTGGTCTTTATAAATTCTGCCCCGTGGGATATTATAAAGTAATAGATGTGTGTGTAATGCATTCAAGACTATAAAAAACAAAATGGGTAAAGGTTCCTTTCATTCCCATCCTCTATGCTCACCTACAAACATCATCTTTCCTCTAATGTTTGCAATTTTCCTTTCACAATGGTTGGGTTAATGGTTTCAATGTATTGGTTGGGTCAATGGTTTCAGTGTATTGCATGAGGCAACCATTATTACAAGAAAAGGCTTTTGGATTCTAACACTATATGCAAATCATAATATACAAATGATGCACTTTTAGTGAGTGATGTCAAAATCCAACCAAATGTCATTGGTAAAGTTTCACTTGAATATTTTTATTAAATTGAGCACATAGATCTGTGGACAAACACACAACTCACATGATAGATCACACAATTTACCCAGTTGTTGAAGAATGAAACAGTGCAAAAATGGCTTGCAACTGTGAATGCTTTTCATTAATCAAAGAGTAATTAGATAATAATTACAATGAAGTACAATGGCTTGAATAGCCACATGCAATTCGAATCCACATGAGGAAATTCAAATTGATTAGACTCTACTTGACTGTAGGTAACTAAGACCTTGTCTAAACCATAACCGAAGTTCATCAGAGTTCTAAAACACAACTCAAGTGTTACATTCAGTGTTGACTGAGGCTAACTGACTGTAGTAGGTGAGAAATGCACCCCTCCTTAGTGCAGCCATGCAAACCTAGTGCTAACTGAATGTAGAGGACTAGAATTGAATGTAACTGACTCCTAACTCAGCTTAACCAGTCATCAACTGAACTGAACTAACCTTGGTTTCTTTCGACACTCCCAATGGCTCCTAAATTGTAGGGATTGGTCTAGGAGGCTCCTAAACTGATGCAATCAAGTGCAATCAGTGGCAGTGAGCCTCAATTAGTGTTCCCCAAACTTTAGTAACTGAAACATGTGCCCCAATTAGGCCAACTAGACCCAATGGTGTTAATGACTATAAATAGATTGGATGGACTCCCGATTTAGACATGACTCCCGATTTAGACATATGACCAAATTGGACAAGGGAGGATTAATAATCCTAACAATTTTGAATCGATTTCCTTTCTAGAATTTTTTAATTTTAATATTGTAAACTAATTCAAAGAAGGCCCAAAAAGCCTTAGAACAATGTTCCTCCTGTTACCGCCTTTCACACACCTGGGTCACATGGCAGAAATATTCAAGCCTCTCGGTGTGTCCTTGGGGGAAAGTCTCGAGTCAAGGCTGTCACCTTGTTCTTAAATCTCCTTGCCACGTTTCACACACCTAGGTTGCATGGCAGAAATCTTCAAGCCACTTGGTGTGTCCTGGGGGCAAGTCTCGAGTCAAGGCTATCACCTTGTTTTTCACTCCTCCATTTAGGCTCAACTCCTAATGAAGCCAAGGGGGGTAGACCCTATTAAGTTACTAAGGCTAAATAACTTAGTACGGTGATGTTAAAATGAATGAGTTACTTAGGAGTTTTAAATTTAACCATAAACAACCATAAATGACAAGATACAAAAATGAGCGCACGAAAGCACAATGCTGAGACACAATATATATATATATAGCAAGAAAATAACCAGTGCCTTAGAATGGAGTCAAAATAAAATCAATGTACTTGCATTTGCTTGGAGTGAATGTTTTGCAATTGCCTCTTGGTACGTTTTAAGTTAATGTGAGATATGAGATGATTAAAATTAGGCGAAGGGGTGGACTCCAGATATACCCGAGAGTACTTGGAGTATGTCCAAAACTAAACCTTCACAGCTACCCGCAAGGAATATGTGGGCTGAATTGAGTCTCTAGGGCTATTGTTCATAACGCACCCATTAGGGTGTGACAGAGATCGGTGCCCCGAGGTCACTTTCAGAAGTTTCCACTTCCTTTGGGTATTTTCCAACGTAATGGTTTGATCTAGGTGTTGGATTTTCACCTGATGGTTTGTCAATTTGGGAGAATGAGTCCTAATTATTCTAGTCACTCAAATTCTTTTTATATAGTTTGACTGATCAGAACAACCACAGCCAAGTGCAGAGCATACACACCGGAGTCTTGTCAATTTTAGTAAATTTTAAGATGGGTGTTCTTGTTAAAAAGGAAAACCCTCCAGGAACCTCTTTCGGTCCAAGTGGACCTCAATCGGGGAATCAAGGAGGGGTTGATTTTATTATGGTTACTGAAACAAATGATGATGGAAAATGAAACATAAAAAGATAAGCAAACCACAATTTTCTAATTAGACTACCATGAACCTTTCTTCACCTTTCATCTCAAAAGGAGGCTCGTGGGGTAAGTATTAAAGCTACTTTGAAAACAATAGAAATGGAATATGGATTTTATTTAAAATCAAAGTATACTACCCTATATATTAGTACTATTATATATTGAAAAAATATGAACGAAAAGCAAAAAATGACACGGACGCAAATCCCCCCAGGGGGGATGGGGAATGGGCTCGAAAGAGCCTATTCAAAACCATATTTATTACCAGTGGTTACAATATCAGCAAACTAATATTATGCCTCTTGATTCTTATATATAATGAAACCAAGAGCTTACAAAGTGCAAAATTAAAGATTTCAGTCAAAAAGGAAGACCCCTGGGGGGATTTAAACGCTCCTAAGGCCACTTTCGAATAGCAGCTTATTTTCTTTTCTATTACACCTGCTAAAAAAAAGTAGGAATATTAGACTGAAATATGCCCAAAATCAATCAAAAAGTTCCTTTGGGTCAGCTTACTTTTAACCAAGAAAAACTAAGTTAAAACTAGTTAAAAAAGGTAAAAAGGGGAACCAAGGAAAGAAAGATTTCCTTGGGATATTGGCTTGCCTTTTGGGCAACCAATATGATGTGCACGTATTTCTAGATTTATCTTTTACAACAGCAAATAGAAATCTAATGCATGCAAGCTACAAATTCTCTTTAAAATTCCATGCAAAAAGGACGATTTCCCTAAGGCTAGATCTAGAATTCTTATGAAACCTTTTAAGAACAAGATCTAGATTATGGGCTTTGAGAAGATATATCTATGATAAATTTACTTTGAGATAATAGATCTAAACAAAATCAAAGCCGTGAGCAAAGTAACCAGGTAAAAGAATTGATTTTGAAGGAGGAAGAGGAGGAGAGAAATGCTTGTTGCTTAAGCAGATATGCAAAGGAAACTTGTTAGTGAAGCACTGAGGGGCAGAATATTTGCAATATCTGTTGGAAAACCAATGGAATCAAACCTGAACCATAGCTCTTCCAATCACCGCAAACCTGTAAGCCACACAACAAATCCTGCAAACAAAACCATTAAATCTGAAGATACATATGAGAAGTAGATGATACAGCATGCAAATAATCCTATTTAGCATACAAATATTAACTCATTCAAACATATGTAGCAAAATAGAAGTAAGTAAGCTTACTTACAATGATTTATCCCTATGATTCCAATAACCATTCAGGCAGACAACAGTTAAGTGCAAAAAATTGAAAAAATAGCAGTTTCACCTCAAATGCAGCATGATAATGATGACCCACACATGAAAGGTACTCCACAATTGAGCCTCCAAAGATTCTCTTTATTTCAAAAAATGATGATCAATACATAATTACTATAGCAAGCCCTTCAATCCAGCTCTAACTAGCTTGGAAGAGGGAGCTTGTGCCTGGATATATACAAAAAACAGGAGATCTAGCTCAGGGGGGCACAAATCCCAAGGAGAAAGATCAAATCAGCTGGTGGAGAGTCAATCAACGCAGATCTGAAGCTGAACTGAGCCTACTTGTCAACCGGGGGGCTGATTGAGCTGACAAATCAACCCATAAACCGACACATCTATCCACAGAGCATCCAGGAGAGTCCACACATGTGGAGGAGAGAGAGAGAGAGGGCACAATTCCCCATAAAGACAGCTGAATATCAACTCTAGATCTGATTTGATCACCTCCTTCAGTCAAGGATTTGTCAGATCCAGTCAATCTGGTTCGGATCTAGCTGATTTCAATCAAATCGGTTGAGAATCCACTGATCTTTGATTTTGGATTTGGTCCATTATTCATCAATTTATTAATTAAAATAATCAATAATTGATTTTTTGGGGCTTTCTAACCTGAGTGATGGAAAATCACTCAAAACTAGGAAATAGTGGGTCCATGGGTTTACATGGTGCTCTTAGCTTGAAAATGAGCACCTACATGACTAAAACTGATTATTTGTCCCACTTTTATTACAAAATCAATTTTTCCAATTAAACCATTAAAAAATAGCCTAAGTTTTGGAAGAATTAAATTTTAATAAAAACACTGAAAAAACTAAAAAATTGAAAAATTGAAAAAACCTAGGGGGACTTAGACATGTTCATATGACTCGACCATGATGTCTAGCATGTTTATGCATTGACACATAGACTCTAATAACCTCAATAGGCCTAAATGCCAAGCCGACCACCCCAACTTTGGAGGTATGGAGTGAAAAACTCATAAATTATTAGTTGTTTATTCAACAACCAATAATAACCAAGGGAAAAAACACCCTGGGCTGATCAAATTGACAAATAAAGTCTAAGAGACCAAGTCTTTTACAGACACTATCATGCTAGAACATTTATTACAATTCCCCCATGCGGTATGAACATGTGATATAGTACAACAAGCACTTCCCAGAAGTACTTCTAAAGGTCTTCTGAAGTCCAAACAAGTTATCCTTGTCTGGTTCACCAGGCTCACTTAATAAAAAACCACTAAGTACAACTTAGGTGGTAACATTCTGGCTCCAACTATGGGACATGTGCTCGATCTAGTCTTCAAGGCAAGGAGAGGATACAAGAACACCAGAATCTCTAGTTTATATACCCTGTAAAAACATCTCAACTTGACAAGAAAAAACTGAGTAGCACAAGTTTTATAAAAAACCAAATGAACCATTAAGCTAATTTATTTAAACAAAATAAATGTAACTAACTAAAATAAACAAAGTTTTATTATAGCTAAGTATAAAATAGAAATGCAGAAAATAAATGCTCTCTTTCAAAGAGCTTGTTTTCCTACTCTAAGCATGATATAAAAAAGGGTTAAGTGTGATAAAAAAATCCAATGTAACCACCTAAGCACTTTATTAACATAAAAAAAAAATTCCTTGTCTTTAGTTACCAGCCAAAGTAAGGATACCTTATTCAGAAATTGCAAACCTGCGTGATGATTCAGAATGGCTAGGATGGATGGGAGATCATAGGCATGAATAATGTCATAAAAATTCTTCCCCAACTTGTATGTGCTCATGCAGGTTGCTTCTATCCATGACTGGATAGGACTGATATACCAATCAGAACGATGAGGCAAACTGACTACATCATCATACTGATCACCGAGGCTTATCAAATGATAACTTGTTGCACAAGCCCCAAGTAGCTCCAAATCATAAGGAACCTCTATATGTGAAAAAGATGGCTGAGACTGATATTCTACTGACTGCATCACATCTGAATTTTCACAATACTGTTTCTCAATGTCTTCATTACTGATACCCTTATGCAGCTCTACATGGTATGACTCTGAATGATCACGTGAAAATTCTGAATGCTCCTCTTCCATACTAAGGTTTTCCCAGGCATCCAGATCCGTGCTCCCCTCTATGGATGTATCGTAGATTGGAATTCCACAAATTTTTGAATAGACACTCCCATTGTTGGACATATCATGGATGGGATTCTCCATAGGATTTTCACAAGTTGGATTATCTATGAAATTCCAATAGTCATCACTCCCATCCATGTCATATGTGGGGGACTCTTCATCCATGGCATCATGCTCCTGCCTATCCATGTATTCCTTGTATTCATAACAATCTTCTTCAGATAAAATGTTACAAGGCAATAAACTTTCCAAACCTTCATCAAGATGTGGAGAACAAGGTCTAGTGTCACCACACACCATACTGATCTTATCATAAGTTTCTTTATAGGCTTCCGTTATGATATCATGACAAGGATCTTCAATCAAGGAAACCTTTTGGACATATTCAATGGGATCACTTGGTATGTGTTGCTCAGTGGATTTCTCTAGAGGGATTTCTAGAAAGATATCAGCATTGCAACACACTTGAGAATACACCAAATCTTCAATGTCTTCAGCTATGGTGACATGAGGAGAGTCTTCAACAATGTGTTTTATCATGGGCTCCTCCTGAAGCTCTTCAATAGGATCATCTTGGATTTTCCCTTCCTCAGAATCTTGTTGTGTATTGGGAGATACCTCATATTCTTTTAAAAGATGCTTAATTGCTTCCTTTCTTAAATAACTACTAGGATGCTTTTTTATGGGAGTATCATGAACCTCCTCTTCACTTAAATGTTCAAGAAGTGATTCCAAGTCTTCAATACTTTGTATCATGGAAAAAGGTCCATCATATATTTTCCATGTGATACTCTGTCCCAGATAGGTAGAAGGTACAAATATTTTCAAGGAAATTTTTTAAACCATTCATACTACCCTTACCATCATGCCACTGCTCTAAAAACATCCAAAGGAATCTTGTAAAAGAATTTATACATTTATTAGGAAGGCCCTGATATAACCAACAACCAGCCTCACCCCAAAAAGTACTAGCAAACATTTCCGTCATATTGTCTTCATGAAGAATATTGAAGTTAGCAATCAACTGAAGGAAACATTTGACATGCCAGATGGCTGAATCACCATAATTTCCATGAAATGCCGAAAGCCAGTTATATGCATCCCCCAAACCATTACAACAGTTAGGAAAACCCAGGATGTTTGAGAAATTGATAGGCTGAAACATTACGATTAACTGGGCACCATATTTCTGCTTTAATTCATCCATATCAAAAACTAATAGTATGCATTTGATATAACGATTAAACCTTGTACTGAAAAGGTGGAGCTGTCAAGTGATGATCTTTAAAGGTTTTAACATGTTGCATGGGCTCATCTACATACAAAAAAACTTCACAAGTTTATGAGATAATAGGGTTTTATCCCTTCAATGGAGTCGCCATGTGAAAAAGAAAAATAAGCATTTATAAATCTTTTCACAAAAATTATTATTTGCTTATCTTTGTAAAAATAAAAACTGGAAAAAAGTCAGTGGAGTCACCAGATGAAAATTAAAGATCTACTCTAAGCATTCATCAAACAAAGCAAAAACAAAAAGGAAGAAAACAAAATTCATACTCAGGAATAAAAAGATTTATCCTCGGCAACAACGCCAAAAAAGTGTTGCTTCCTTTCACACACCAGGGTCACGTGGCAAAAATATTCAAGCCACTTGGTGTGTCCTTGGGGGCAAGTCTCAAGTCAAGGATGTCACCTTGTTCTTGACTCCTATTGCCGCCTTTCACACACCTAGGTCACATCGCAGAAATATTCAATCCACTCGGTGTGTCCTTGGGGGAAAGTCTCGAGTCAAGGCTATCACCTTGTTCTTGACTCCTTAATTTAGGCTCAACTCCTAATGAAGCCAAGGGGGGTAGACCCTATTAAGTTACTAAAGCTAAATTACTTAGTACAGTGATGTTAAACTGAATGAGTTACTTAGGAGTTTGAAATTCAACCATAAACAACCATAGATGACAAGATCCAAAAATGAGCACACGAAAGCACAATATATATATAGCAAGAAAATAACGAGTGCCTTAGAATGGAGTCAAAATAAAATCAATGTACTTGCATGTGCTTGGAGTGAATGTTTTGCAATTGCCTCTTGGTACGTTTTAAGTTAATGTGAGATATGAGTTGATTAAAATTAGGCGAAGGGGTGGACTCCAGATATACCCGAGAGTACTTGGAGTATGTCCAAAACTAAACCAGCTTCACGGCTACCCGCAAGGAATATGTGGGTTGAATGGAGTCTCTAGGGCTATTGTTCATAATGCACCCGTTAGGGTGTGACAGAGATCGGTGCCCCAAGGTCACTTTTCAGAAGTTCCCGCTTCCTTTGGGTATTTTGCCACCGTAATGGTTTGATCTAGGTAGTGGATTTTCACCTGATGGTTTGTCAATTTGGGAGAGTGAGTCCTAATTATTCTAGTCACTCAAATTATTTTCATACAGCTTCACTGATCGGATGAACTGCAGACAAGTGCAGAGCATACACACCAGAGTCTTGTCAATTTTAGTAAATTTTAAGATGGGTGTTCTTGTTAAAAAGGAAAACCCTTCGGGAACCTCTTTCGGTCCAAGTGGACCTCAATCGGGGAATCAAGGAGGGGTTGATTTTATTATGGTTACTGAAACAAATGATGATGGCAAATGAAACATAAAAAGATAAGAAAACCACAATTTTCTAATTAGACTACCACGAACCTTTCTTCACCTTTCGGCTCAAAAGGAGGCTCGTGGGGTAAGTATTAAAGTTACTTTGAAACCAATAGAAATGGAATATGGAATTGATTTTAAATAAAAGTATACTACCCTGTATATTAGTACTACGATAGATTGAAAAAAGATGAATGAAAAGCAAAAAATAACACGGATGTAAATCCCCCCAGGGGGGATGGGGAATGGGCTCAAAAGAGCCTATTCAAAATTATTTTTATTACCAGTGGTTACAATATCAGTAAACTGATATGATGCCTCTTGATTCTTATATAGAATGAAACCAAGAGCTTACAAAGTGCATAAATTAAATATTTCAGTCAAAAAGGGAGACCCCTAGGGGGATTTAAACGCTCCTGAGGCCACTTTCGAAGAGCATATTCTTTTCTTTTCTGTTACACCTACTAAAAACCAGCAAGCATATTAGACTGAAATATTCCCAAAATCACTCTGAAAGTACCTTTGGGTCAGCTTACTTTTAACCAAGAAAAACTAAGTTAAAACTAGTTAAAAAAGGTAAAAAAGGGAACCAAGGAAAGCAAGATTTCCTTGGGATCTTGGCTTGCCTTTTGGACAGCCAATATGATGTGCACTGATTGCTAGATTTATCTTTTATAACAGCAAATATAAATCTAATGCATGCAAGCTACAAATTCTCTTTAAAATTCCATGCAAAAAGGGCGATTTCCCTAACTTGGCTAGATCTAGAATGCTTATGAAACCTTTTAAGAACAAGATCTAGGTTATGGGTTTTGAGAAGATAGATCTATGTTAAATTTACTTTGAGATAATAGATCTAAACAATATCAAAGCTGTGAACAAAGTAACCAGGTAAAAGAATTGATTTTGAAGGAGGAAGAGGAGGAGAGAAATGCTTGTTGTTGAAGCAGATTTGCAAAGGAAACTTGTTAGTGAAGCACCGAGGGGGCACAATCTTCACAATCTCTGTTGGAAAACCAGTGGAATCAAACCTGAACCACAACTCTTCCAATCACGACAAACATGTAAGCTACACAACAAATCCTGCAAACAAAACCATTAAATATGAAGATACATATGACAAGTAGATGATACAACATGCAAATAATCTTATTTTGCATGCAAATATTAACTCATTCAAACATATGTAGCAAAATATAAGTAAGTAAGATTACTTACAATGATCTATCCCTATGATTCCAATAACCATTCAGGCAGACAACAGTTAAGTGCAAAAAATTGAAAAAATAGCAGTCTCACCTCAAATGCAACATGATAATGATGATCCACACATGAAAGGTACTCCACAATTGAGCCTCCAAAGCTTCTCTTTATTTCAACAAATGATGATTAATACACAATTACAATAGCAAGCCCTTCAATCCAGCTCTAACTAGCTTGGAAGAGGGAGCTTGTGCCTAGATATATACAAAAATTAGGAGATCCAGCCCAGGGGGGCGCAAATCCCAAGGAGACAGATCAAATCAGCTGATGGAGAGTCAATCAATGCAGATCTGAAGCTGAACTGAGCCTACTTGTCAACCAGGGGGCTGATTGAGCTGACAAATCAACCCATAAACCGACACATCAGTCCACAGAGCATCCAGGAGAGTCCACACATGTGGAGGAGAGAGAGAGGGAGCAATTCCCCATAAAGACAGTTGAAGATCAACTATGGATCTGATTTGATCACCTCCTTCAGTCAAGGATTTGTCAGATCCAGTCAATCTGGTTCAAATCTGACTGATTTCAATCAAATCGGATAAGAATCCACTGATCTTTGATTTTGGATTTGGTCCATTATTCATCAATTTATTAATTAAAATAATCAATAATTGATTTTTTGGGGCTTTCTAACCTGAGTGATGGAAAATCACTCAAAACTAGGAAATAGTGGGTCCATGGGTTTACATGGTGCTCTTAGCTTGAAAATGAGCCCCTATATGACTGAAACTGATTATTTGGCCCACTTTTATTACAAAATCAATTTTTCCAATTAAACTATTAAAAAATAGCCTAAGTTTTGGAAAAAATAAATTTTAATAAAAAACACTGAAAAAACTAAAAAATTGAAAAATTGAAAAAACCTAGGGGGACTTAGACATTTTCATAGGACTCAACCATGATGTCTAGCATGTTTATACATTGACACATAGACTCTAATAACCTCAATAGGCCTAAATGCCAAGCCGACCACCCCAACTTTGGAGGTATAGAGTGAAAAACTTAGAAATTATCAATCGTTTATTCAATAACCAATAATAACCAAGGGAAAAAACACCTTGGGCTAATCGAATTGACAAATAAAGTTTAAGAGACTGAGTCTTTTACAGAAACTATCATGCTAGAACATTTATTACAATTCCCCCATGGGGTATGAACATGTGATATAGTACAACAAACACTTCCCAGAAATACTTCCAAAGGTCTTCTGAAGTCCGAACAAGTTATCCTTGTCTGGTTCACCAGGCTCACTTGATAAAAAACCACTAAGTACAACTTAGGTGGTAACACCTCCAATGCTAAAACCCAAAAAAAACTATGTATTTTGGTTGTATTTAAATGAAAAAAGCCAACAAAATTGAAAGTTAAATGCCTTGTTCAACAACCTCTTTTTGCCAACTAAATGATGAGTTTTCTCGATCATTGTAATATTATTTCTTTATAATTTTCAATCAGTAATCTTGGCTTTTCCAATTAAATTATCAATCTTGTTTTAATATATTCCTTTCAACAAAATGTGAATTGTTTTTCTATTAATGATGATTACATCAAATTCACATAGTTTTTTTTTATAGACTTCACTTTCAATCTCAATGACTATGACCCACATATTTATGTAAATGTGTTTTTGCAAGTTGTGATTTTAAAATATAATTGTACAATAAATTATTTTTATCATATTATTATAAGAGTGAATAACTCATTGAGCAAGGTGTGAATTATGTTTATATTTAATGATAATAAGGATGAAATCCACCTACTTTCTTCACACTTTTAAGGTAGGTGTGAGTTATGTTTATATTAATGATAGTGAAATATCAAATCCACATGATTTCTTTAGTTTGAAAATGCCAATGGAGCCAATATACGAATAAGAAATATTTCGATCCATTATGAATCCAAATATATAATGTGAAGTGATTCAACTTGGGTTTGTAATTTTATTATAATTTTAGTATATTTTTGGGTTTGTAATTTTATTATAAATAATTATATTATATTATATTTATGAAAATATAATATGAGGAAAACATATCAACCAAGAATAAAATAGTCGTAATGAATAATAGATTTTCATATATTATAATATAAACTATATTACTATTTAAACTATATTATAATATAATAAATACATTATTATATAATGTATGTATTATTTTTTTAACTTTTTCAACAAATTGTTATAATTAAAAATATTTAATTAACATTCTCATTTGATCAAGTTTCAATATGTACTATAATTATATTGTCAATTACATTTTAATACAAAGACTTTAAATTACATTTTGGAATGTTAAAATATATTGTGATTAAAAAAATTAATTATTTTTTTAATAAATGACAATAAAGTTGAAAATTTAAATGTTGTTTAATTTTTTAATATAATATTTTTATAATTTTAAAACTTTTAAAAATATATTTATAATGTCACGAATTAAAATTTTAATTTTTATTGATATTTAATTATTTTGTATAATTTATAATTATTATACTTCTCAAAAATTTTGGTAATTAAAGTTTCTTTATTTTGCATTTCATTTTATATTTTTAAAATTATTTATTATTATTATGTTTATGTTTATCCAATTTTAGAAGGGTAACGAATTATTTAGTTCTTTTTTAATTGTATCTTCATACAAAAAAAATTTAGAAAACTTTTCTCAATCACCATATTTTTATGAGTTAAAAGATGAGAAATGTTGTATTATGACAATTATTCTGAAATTCAGGTCTAACACTAGTTTAAATAGAAAGAGGCTTTTAATCTTCTAAATTAGGGCTGGTTACCTCATTATAGTATCTTAACTTTTTCATATCCTATAATTATTTATTGCAGCACAACTTCTCCTCAAATTTAGAGGTAATAATATTTTTAATATTATAATTTTTATGTATAGTGATTTCTTCCTCAATTCCCTAATGGTTTAGAGAACACTTACATCTCTATTCCAACACCGCTTGAGCCACAAGTTGTTTAACAAGAGTTTGAATCAATCTTAGGAAGCCTCCCGTCTTTGATGTTATTTATCTTGTTTTTTACATTAGGTATCTTTTAGCTAGAAATCCTCACCTCCTACAGATAGGATTTGTTTCCCTTGATATGAATGATATAGATCTAGAACAAAACAAAAACACAAAATGTTAAACTTCCCCTAGATCTGGTTAATTGCTTGAATATAGTGCCACAATACTTCTCTTAAAGGATGTCTTTGCTATCCTTGAGGCTTTCTCCTCTGATATTGCAGAAGAACCTGTAAAAGTTTAAAGACAACAAGAAAAGGATGATAGCATACAAGATAATCAACTAGATCTATGCTTGTGTCCAAGGAATCAAACAATATATACAAATCATACAGTAGATATGGGAAAGAAAATAAATTTTTTATGAAGAATGATTGGAGAGACTACAACCTTCATGCCTTGGTATTGAGAGTTCCTTCCAATGGATCCTTGCCTCCAATAGCTCAAGAATTATTTTGACAGAGTTTGGGTGTTCAACACAATTCTTCCTATTCCTTCCCATGGGGAATGAGCCAGTATTTAAAGGCATAGGAGTATAGAGATGGTTGAGGTGGAAGGGAGATCATATTAAGGGGAGGTCTCGATATCCAAGTGTTCCTAAACCATAGGGATGAGGCTCCACAAAGGAAAGCTTCGAGAAGCCTCTCGAAGCTCCCTCTTTTTCCTTTAAAAATCGAGCACCACACTTTTTACATGGAGACAGAGCGGTGTTAAGGGGGTAACGCCCTTTTCATGAAGGAAAAGAGTGGTGGAACTTCCCTTTTCACATGTAAAAGGAGCGTTGTTGACTTAGGTAACGATTTTTATCAATGGAAAAGGAGCGTTGCTGGCTCAAAACAAGGAAAATTGGAAGGGGTCAATTTATTCCTTTCATTTCTCTTGGACAAACTCTGAGGGATTGGAGCAGACAATGGAATACCTATCTCATAACATGATGGTGATGAGATTTAGGTGTAACAGTATCTAGTCATAGTCATTCTCTCAATGGAACCAATATTAGCTCATATGAGGAGGATATGATAGGGTGTATTGCCTTTTATTCTAAGATTACAAGATATAAAATGCTTTTTAATTTTATTTGTATTTCTCCATGATTGTATGGAGACACTACAACCTCAAAAATCACAACCATATAAGATAATAGGAGTGATGAGAATCTCAAAGTGGAGTTTATTCTTATCCCAAAGTCAAAAGTCTACTAATTTACAACTATTTTGAAGTCAGAATAAGGTTTCCACCCTATATTTATCATTTTCTCAATGATATAGTTCTATTTAAGTTTGTAATGAAGATTGTTTCCAAGATATTTGTATGAAGTCGCTTCCTCCAAGTTATTGTTGTCATACACATAATTAATTTTAAGTGATCTTTTTGGATTTGTTTGTCATTGTCTTTGTTTTATCATTGTTAATAGTGATACTTGTACTAAAACAAATAACTGTAAGATTCATTCTCTTTATTTAATGTATAGTTATTTCAAATCAATGTACACACCTTTTCAAATCAAATTGTTAAAAATATTGATACTATTACCACATTGTTGTTGTTAATTCTACGTTAGTCTTAAATGTAAAGAAAACAATCCATCAAATACATGGACAAACTCCCAATTACAATCAAGGTAATACAAATGTAATCCATGTTTAATTTAGCAAATATTAAGATCTCGGGATTATGGTTGAACCTCACTATGAAATAAGTTTGAAGAAGGAAGAAGCAATTAAGTACAATGATCAAACAATCATGGTGAAATTGAAAAGTCAAGAGACAAAAATTGGTCAGCATAAATTTACTCTCATAATCATTAATTTTTATGTAATACAATCATAATACAAATAAGGAAATTTGAATCCACTAGGTCTGATTCAGATTCCATGACTTGGACTGACTTGAGAGATCACTAACTGTGGTAAAATCACCACTGGAGACTCACTAGTGTAACGCTGGACAACTGAATCAGTTCACAATCAGATAACTGCCCAAGGTAGGTGAGAAAAGGTGCCTAACCTCCTTAAATCATGCAAAGTGACACTGGGATAACTGAAGATGAACTAATTGATGCCCATCTGAGCATAACTCAACACAAACTAGTGTGAACTAATTGTGGGACTCGCAAGAATCAGTGTGGGTTCCTAAATTATAGGGACTGGTCTGTGGAGCTCCCAAACGCATGCAAACTAGTGCATCAGGTGGTAGGTGGGCCCTAGATGAATTCCCCATGGAACTAATGAAGTTGCAACATAATACTAAGATAGGAAGTGACATTTAGAATATGGTGATCAAGGGAGGATTATAATTAATCCTAAAACCCTCCCTTAATCCAAAATTGGACAACCTGAGCCCTGGAAACTAAGACCAAAGGTCACCCATATGATCTAATGCAAAAATTAATTGCTCAATCAACTGAGGAAATGGGGAAAACCTCATGGGAAACACCACCCCCCCCCCACAAAAAAAAATGAACAGTAGAGAACTAGATCAAGCTTTCACACCAAGAGACAAATTTCTCCTCAGTAAAAAACTTCATGAAAAATATCTATAGTTTGCACCTCTATAGAGAAGTAATGTCATGTGATGGTCTTTGTGTGCACTAGTTCCTTGGTGCAATGCAATGGTGAACATCTTCGACTTCTTCCAATATGATGTCAGATAGGAGAAGAAATGTTGTTGTTTTTATAGCCAAACTTACATCTTTCGAAGATCTGTGACAATATTGAAGAGTTCAACTTGGGATTCCATGCCCTGAGGGATTGCTTGAGCCCATACAATGGATTTTGTGTCTTGCATGTCAATATAGAATCATCAGTGTACCCCTTAGGCTTCTCCATGTATATTTATTCTTCCAATTTACCATGTAGAAAGTTACTTTTCTCTCTTCTTTCTAAAGGAAGAGAGACATGATCCAATGTCTCATTGTTCTTCGGTGATTCATATTCCTTATCTATGGCTTCATGTCTTAGTGAAACATGGAAATCCATTTTGTAGGATCTTTTATCAGACCTCACCATCATGTAGCATCTCTCTGGCATTTTATAGCACCTCTCTAGGAGAAGTGAATTTGCATGACATAGTTCAAGGATCTCATCTTGAAACTAAGATCTCATTCTCCTTTTATCAGATGAATCTTCAGCCATGTTCCTAGCAACATTAATGAATTTTTGATCCCATTTAGGTCTAGGATTGGGAGTAGGGACTAGATTTGGATTTGGATCTGATTGAAATTCATCTTCAATGATAAGATATGATTTAACTTGGTCCTCTTATTTAGATTCTAAATCTGAAACATCATTGGAAACATCATCATATGAAAAAGGTTTAGGTATTGTTATAGCTGATTTTACCACACATGGTGGATCACACCTTTATGGCCTTCCCTGTCCTTCTGCAAACTCTTTAGACCCCATGGACCATTTTTTTTACCTTTGATGTTTCCAAGATCATCCCTAAAAACATGCATTAGTTTCTATATGTGACTTTTAAACCTATTCTCGCGGATATACGCGGATATGACCCTCAAACCCACGTACATCGGGATGTGTGCAAAAGGCCAAATAGTTTTGGAGTTTTCCTTGATGTGGATCCAATTCACTTATCTCTTAGCCTTCCATATGCCTTGAGATCGCTCGTATTTGACCTTCCATTACCTAATTGAAGCACTATATAAGGAACCCTTTGGATACATTGAAGGGAGAGGAATTGAAGAGCAAGAAAACTATATTCCATTATTGTCGGAGCTTATACTTGAGTCTGCATCCCTTTGTCCCTTGGAGCACTTTTTGTTCTTCTCAAGCTTGCCTTTTCTTGTGAGCTTGCTATTGAGAGATGGAGGATTGAAGTGGTGGAGGCCCAAGTGGAGAACTCAGTTTGTCTGATTCGTAGACATACCGATAGAGGTTGTCACTATTGTAATCTCTGATATATATTAATAGAAATATCTTTTCATGTCCAATCATGTGTATTTAAATGAGTATTGAATCCATGGATGCTTTTAAATTATTATATGTTATTGATTATATATGATAGAGTAGGTCTAACATAATTATATAGCATGCTTGTCTTGTTTGTTGAATGTTGAGAGAGCAAATTGCTAATACAAGTGAGAGTGGAAAAGCTCAACGGGGATCTACATCAACTATCCGGAATAAGGTATGTTTCAATATCCTTTAGTGTTAGATGTTTGGTTTCTCTTGCATATAGGAAAGGATTGATTTCTGCGGTTACTCTGTCTGTTGTGGTACCCCAAGCCATAGGAAGTTTTCTCCGTAACAAAATTGGGGACCATACTGGGGAGTTCCTAGTCATTTCCTTTGGGGGTTTTTATCGGCATTCAATGTTCTTGAATTTCTCTAATTTCTCTGATTCTGAGTCGGGTCTGGGGGCATGTTTACTTGGTAGTGTCTGATAGGAGTAAATTTTGTCACATCTTGTCTGTTTACCTTCTTTTTTATCTCTTTTTTCTTCCTGTACAAGTGGTTTTTACTGGGATATCTGCATATATACATGAGTTTTCTGCACACAATCGCGTATGCCCTGAGTTTTACCTTTGTGGGGAAGATTAAGTGTTACTGGGTGAGTTTTGATGATTGTTGAGTCTTCTTGGATGCTTCTAGAGTCTGTATACACCTCTGTTTCTGACCAGAGATGCTTTTTAGTTTGAAATTTTTTTAGAATGTTCTTGTCATTGCATTTTCTATTTTTTGTTTTGGGATTAGTTCATTAGGTCTCTTTTACCTTAGTGCTTTGCGTGGGTGCTGGTTGATAGTGCGTGCAGATTTTGGGGGTGGTAAAGTCAATCTTTTGCTTTATTATCCCATTTTAATTCAAAAAATACAAAAATATTTGCTTTTTGCATTGTTATGCATTATTGCATTTTGCATTTTTCATTTTGCATGGTACTTGCACTAGGTTTGCTTGGAAAAGTATTAGTGATATTTTCATATAGGAATGATTGCATTTTCATTTGAAAGAAAATTTTGCATTTCACGTAGTAGCATACTCCATTTTTCATTCGACACGGTGCATTTGCATTGATGGTTAGGTGTGCATTTTACTTCTTGTTGCGTCATAACACCATTAGTTGCAACAAGGATGATTTTAAGAACCCCCCTAGATTTATATGTATAAAAAATGGGCGAACCTCTTCGATGTATAGGAAAAATTGAAGGCGATTTTATCAATAGTATAATATGTATATATATAAAATTTGGTGAATCTTTCATTTTATTATATAATGTTGTAAAAACCTGGCGAATCTTTCATTTTATTATATAATGTTGTAAAATCTTGGTGAATCTTTCATTTTATTATATAATGTTGTAAATCTTGGCGAATCTTTCAGTAAGTTATAAGATATTGTAAAATCTTGGTGAATATTTAACTTCATCATAAAAAATTGTAAAAACTGGCGAATCTTTCACTGATTTATAGAATATTGTCAAAATATAGTAACAACAACATTAGTCAAATAACATGAATCACATCATCAACAGCAGAACATGTAGACTCACAAGTCACAACTGGAAGGTGTCAGTGAAACACAATTGCATGGACTAGATTCAGGGCAAGTGGGGATTCCACTTGTTATCTCGTCCCTTAATGGTCCAATGGACATGTGGGGACCTAGATATTGACAAACTGATAAACTCATAGAATCATACATTATGCTCGATCTTGTCCTCCACTAGCCAATTATGGTCATGAGGCTAATACAATTATGCATTGTAATTATGCCAATTGATTATTGCATTAGATGAATGTTGGTCTTATGCCAATAGGTATCCTACGATCAATGCATAAGAACCTAGTGCATAGACCATTTTTCTCTTCACTTAGCTATGTAGAGCTCATTTATTTTTTTGAATAACGATAAGTATTTACAAAGAAAATATACAATCAGCGTAAAAGAATAAAAAAACTAAAGACAATTAATTCATGCAACTAAAAGTTAATAAAAGAATCTATTCTCAAACCCTAAAACCAACCTTGAATCAAGCTACAACAAAGGATTAAATCAAGAATCGAATGAGAACTAGAAGAATTCAAAGGACTTAACACAATATTTAACTAAAATACACACAAACTTCAAAAATCAACAAAATGCTTCAAACAAAAGCAATAAACAAACCATAAAAATTTGTCAAGATATTCGTACTAAACACCAAGATGGTTTAATGTACTTGAATGAGCCCATTCTTTCTTAGCGAAAGTGTTGTCAAATTAGTTATTTATCATTTAATGTTAGGAAACTATCTATGTGAAGAGATAGCTCCTAGTCCTACCTTTCTCAAATTCTAGCGTCATTTCCTGTCACATACAAGAAAGAGACAATGGAAGATATAAATATCAAACCATCAAGCTTAAAATAAGTTGCATGACAGTAATGTAGCTCAAATCATCAATGTTACAACAAAAATATACAATGTAGAATTTATTTTTACCTAAAACACAACCTCAAATTCACATACATTTATCACCACTGACCAACAAGGGTACATGGAACACCTATACCAAAATAAGAGTCAATAAGTTTAATAGTATTAGGCTTCAGAACATGGTTCTCTTGCAAGTAAAATTTAGTCAGTCTATCCTTGAGTAGTATTTTAGTAATACTCAAGGATGCCATTGACCTTCTTCTATTCAAATTTAAATTCAGATATTTTGTGTAGATCCCATTATAAATGACTCTCCCCATGAGGATCACCTCATCATCTTTCTCATGTAAATCCAAAGTCGAAAAGAAATACCTTCAATTCTATCTCCAGTCTGTCCAAAATGATATCTTCACTGCAATTAATGCATCAACTCTCCCATCTACTATTGTATTGTTGTTCAATAAACTAAGGCATGCCACAATAGTATGGTTTATTCACATTACCAAGTTTCTGACTGATTTGACTTTAAAAGGTGCACCAAACAAAATCCTTCAACTCTGCCTACTTTTGAGAAGAACTAACAACTGCCCTTAATTAGCACACAGGTTATCCTCAAGAATGTTGTTTTACTAATCAAGGAAGTCTTCAAAGAGTCCTTCAATATGCTACCAACAATCAAAACAGTTCCAAATCATGCTAAAAACTTAGCGAATAAGTTCATAATTTCTACTAAAGTTTTAAAGTGCTTCCTTTAATCTCAAAGAATATAATTAGTATTACAAATGACCTCTTCATAGAAATCGATGGGTGAACCATCAAAATATTCTAGAACGAGCACCTAGCCCCAATCACTTATTCATATGCTTTTATTTTCGAGGAATTGTACCTCAGTGGGTGTCCTTGCAAGTTTCCACCTCCACTGCTGAACCACAACTCCATTAGTGAGTCTTATTCTAGTCTGAATATTAGCTATTTTGAATATTAACAAAAAAATGGACAAGAATGGTCTTATTATTCCCTGAAATTCCTAATTAAGTTCTTCAGTTTTCCAAATTATTTTTCGATATGTTAAACCATTCATTTTGAAGAAAACTAAACCTACAGAAACATCACAAATCCCAAATTACCCTTAAATCCAAATCATGTGAGGGCCATAACAATCCACTCCATATCCAATGCAATCCTTTCTGCATGAATACTAGTAAGCCCAAGCCCTTCCTTTTCTCTACCAATGTTGCAAATGTACAAGGAAACTGGTGGTAGACCTTGTTCCCCAAGTAAAAAATGTTAGAATATGATTCTATAATTTAGCCTCTCTAAAAAGGAAAACAAATAAAGTACTGCTGAGTGAATAGTGATCATAGGAGCAACTAACATAGTGATCATAGGAGTCAAGTTTGGTTATTCCTAAAGTTTGGAAAATATAAATTTTTAGAAATCGATCCTGTAACCTTTCTCTTTACAATATGTTTCTTAGCGAAGGATTTTTCCTATATACCTTAAAATCATCAAAATTTCATTTAACTAAAATTGTATCAATTGTTAGAGAATTTAAAGTTTGAACAATCCATACATATGACAAGTTGTTGTAGTGGCCTCGAATGTACCAGCCACATATGAAATGCACTTTGGAGTACCAATGGCAGGGGCAGTTCTTAACACTCTAAATATTAGACAGGATGCACACACAATGTCTCTCATTTTGAAGCATTCAGAAGCCAAGGTGGTGTTTGTGGATTACCAATTCTTGGAAGTTACAATGGCAACAGTCAGGAACCTTTCTCAGGTGACATAGGAATTTCCATTAATTATTGTGATCCATGAACTAGACAAATCTAGAGAATATTCTTTGAATGAAGATCACAAATATCTTGATTATGAAAAGCTTTTAATAAGTGGAGATCCAAATTTTGAGACTCGCTGGCCTAAAGATGAATGGGAAGTTATCTCATTAAGCTACATATCAAGAACCATGTCCAGTCCTAAACATGTTGTGCACAGTCATAGAGGTTCCTATCTCATAAAAATTGGTATTATTTTAGCATGGGAAATGAAGTCTAAGCATGTTTACTTATGGACAACACCCATCTTCCAGTGTAATGGTTGGGGATTTCCATGGGGAATGGCTGCACAAGGTGGCACTAGTATTTGTTGCAGAAGTGTAAATGCAAAAGACATATTTGATGCCATTACTAAGCACAAATTCACCCACTTATGTGCAGTGCCAACAGTTTTAAGTATCATTGCAAATGCACCAACTCGTGAAATAAGACCACTTCCTCACACCGTAGATGCTAAACACACTTGCTAATTTTTCACCCTCAAATGTGAGTTATGTACTCAAGTAAAGAAAGCACCCCATGGTTGACAATATATGTATAGAAGAGAAGCATGGCACATCAACTGACTGCTTCAGTCTAAGGAGAGCCCAGGTTTTCAAGATATCCACTCCTTATCAACTATAAGCCATCAGTTTTATGAAGGGATTAAGATCTTGCTACGGGGTGTTTTGCATCAAAATCCACACACATCGTTGCATAAGTGATTATGCCTAAGAAATCACTAGCATGATGAATGAACATAGATACTTAAAATACTAGACACAATTGCTACCTTTTCATTCTCAAATATGCACTATACACCCATGTAAAGCAATATAGTAATGAAAAGAAACACAATACATTGACCAACACCTCCAGTCTAAGGAGACTCCACCATTATCGGTTTTCAAGATATTCACTCCTTATCAACTATAATACATTTTTTTTTGAATGGGATTAGGATCTAGCTACAAAGTATTATGCATGGGAATCCACAAGAATTTCTTCATAAGTAAGCATGCCTAAGCAGTCAATGAAGTTAACATCCAGTATTTTACCCATGGGAATTTGCACATTCCAGTCATATACTAGTGATGTCATCAATATGTACTTCATTGTATCATCATAAGCAAAACACTCATGGAAGCTCCACAACATCATCTGTGAAAACAAGATTTGTCAATGAGCACAATGCTTATAACATGTTTAGCTCATAATAAGTATCACATTATGATTATTCCAACAAATCTTGAACGGAAAATAGGTTTATAAATTGAACACTAAACTTATAGTCTTATACATCATGCCATTACATATCTGAATTCTCAGTCAGACAGGTTTTGAGCCTCATGTTTTCCTATTAGGGTCTCATGTTTTCAATCCTCGTATATGCAATAAAACCATAATCCAAACATAGTTTAAATTTAAACGCATTTAGTACCCAATCATATATAACATGCCAAAAGAATCCATATCTATGATAGTCCATGCATCATCCAAGAACCTACTTCCAACAAACCTTAATAATAATGTACTCGTATTATCAATCAGAAATATGAACAATAAATAAAAAAAACATGCATTACTGCAAATGAAAACCTCCATAGAGTTATAGAACTCCTAACTAGCCAAAATGATTTCTAAACCAACACCATTTTAGGACAGATTATATGTAAAATTAAGAAGTGAAAATCGTAGCTATTGTACCCTTACAATCTCCCACTAAGTTAAAATTTTGTTTTAGCTTTAACCATTCAATCAAGCACTTAAAAGTGAAAAGTTAAAAGCAATAACCACCAACATTCAGAACTGACACATGAAAAACTAATGAGTAGCCACAAGTCCTAATTGAATCAGAGTGCAATAGTTGACCGAGTCTAATTGATTGTGACTCATTACATGTAACTGCATGTCCAACTCAAGGAGGTGGCACATCCATAACTCCAAGTAGCTCCAATGGATTTAACTGAAGTGCCACTTGTCATCAGAAGTGGTTGGAGCCGCCCTAGTTGTCTCCAGCTCATAAATATTAACCAAAAATAGGAAAATAATAGATGGAGGTTCCTTTACAACTCAGCTTAACTGATTGTTAGGTGAAACAACAATCGGTTAGCAATTAGGTGCACTTATGACACTCAGATCAACCAAGAATTGCTCCCTGTTTGAAGCAGGAAGCTCAATTATCCTCCCCAAATGAAGGAGAAGGATTACTTGGCATCCTTAACTAAAGGAGGGCGTGGGTGTGCTCATGCTGATGTCATAGTGTGCTCATCTGATGCCAATTAAGTCAAATAAACTTAGGATAGTGGGTAAATAGGCCAAAATTGACCAAATATGTGTGCATGTTGGGTAAATGACTCCAACAGTTTCTGACTAATTTGAATTTACAAGGTGCACCAAACAAAATCCTTCAACTATGTCTGCTTTTGAGAAGAACTAACAATTGTACTTAATTAGCACACAAGTTATCCTCAAGAATGTTGTTTCACAGATCAAGGAAATCTTCAAAGAGTCTTTCAATATGCTACCAACAATCAAAACAATTCCAAATCATGCTTGAAAACTTAGCGAATAAGTTCATAATTTATACTTAATTTTTAAAGCGATTTATTCAATCTCAAAGAATATAATTAGTATTACAAATGACCTCTTCAAAGAACTCGATGGGTAATCCATCAAAATATTCGAACGAGCACCTAGCCCCAATCACTTATTCATATGATTTTACTTTCGAGGAATTGTACCTTAATGGGTGTCCTTGAAATTTTCCAACTCCACTGTTGAACCACAACTCCATCAATCGGTCTTCTTCTAGTCTGAATATTAACAAAAAAAAGGACAAGAATGGTCTTATTACTCCCTGAAATTCCTAATTAAGCTCTTCAGTTTTTCAAATTCTTTTTTGATATGTTAAACCATTCATTTTGAAGAAAAATAACCCTACAGAAACATCACAAATCCCAAATTACCCTTAAGTCCATAATCATGTGAGGGCCATAAAAATCCAATTCACAACCAATGCCACCCTTTCTACATGAATACTAGTCAACCCAAGACCATCACTAGGATTACTGCATAACACAAGTGGAGACAATAATTCAAAATTGCTCAAAACAAAAGTTCCATTGTGATTGTAAATAGTTAGTTGATAAACTTGGAAAAAAAAAGGCAGTACCTGTTCGAAGCAACAAAAATAAAAGGTTAACATCAAGAAAGAGTTTGGTTTGATATATTATATGTCCAGAAAAGTTTACATCACTTGTATTTTGGCCAAACTATGATAGTAAAATGTTTTATATAAAAAAAATCAAGAAATGAATAAGTTCTAACTTTTAACAGTCTTATGACGATTTTATAAGAAGAGATAAACAACAGATAAAAACAAAAAAACACATCTCCCAAGGATGACAACACCCAATGGAGTTGGAATTTATGACAGTTTTGGGCACATGATACCCAACAGTTCCCTTGTTTTCTTGACAAAATCCTGGCTTTCCCCAAGGCAACAAAGGGATACCCAGGACATGGGAATATTCCATGTTTTATGGGAGTGTCCCCATTGAAATGGGAATGCTTCCTCCCATGCCCCCCAGGACAGAAAAATGTAGAGGACATGCCCCAAAGGGGTCAGGATGGATCCCATCCTATACAGATCAAGAGCCTCTCAGAATCACACCAAGTTTAGTCATGACACCAAGATCTAGCACTATACATAATTCCTAGCTAATGGCTTAAACCATTGTTTCTTTCTTATAACCAAGATAAGGGATATTGAATACCAGCTCACGATTGAAACCACAAACTCTAGCTCAACTCAAAAGTACTTCATGCACAAAGTAGTCGTGATATTCAATTCATGGTTTCAAGAATGGCATCCTAGCTCCATCCTAACTAGGTTCTGCATGCCTAATATCAGAAGCAGAAAACTCATTTTCATAGGATTTCATGTGGCAAATACATGTTTCCAAGTTCTCTCCAAAATTGTAGATCTCTTCTTCTAGCAACATACTATGGCTGCAGAATACATGCTTACCACTTCAAAGTTCAAATATCAATCAAAATCCATATCATCCATAACATTGAGGGGAACATACAAAGGTGATAGAAGTTAGAACCTATTGTTATAGGTGCATGCCATACAAATACCAAAACTCTTCTTTTTTGTTTCCATGTCCATCTCTACTACATATTTATGGATACTGTCAATAGAGCTAAAAAGCATTAAATATGTGAAACTTAGTTTCACTCTTGAAGACTAAAATCATTATAGTGAGATCCCTGTTGGCAATATGGCATAGCATGTTGTCATTGATGGAAACTAGATAAGAATAGCAAAAAGATCCATGAATGAGAGGTTGACTTTATGTTCATAGCAGAAAAGAAATATGCAGGCCTTATAAATGAAGGATGGCACTAATTCAAATTTTATGAGTAGAGACTATGGTATTTCACCCAGGCTCATAGTTTAAGCAAGATCCTGTAAGAGTATGTTGGGATCTTTTTAAAAGATGGAAGTAGTGCAAACTGTTTTCAGCAAATCACTCCTTTCGTTGTGGATGAACTTCGTTTGAAGAGCCTAGCTCCATTGTCGATTGAAGATCCTCTACGCCCAGGTGTAAATGTGGGTGCAAGGTATTTTTCAATATATGCAGGCTACCTTTGTATAAATTCTAGAGAGTCTCACGATACCACTGCCAAATACATCAAATAATAGCGAAATGTCTAGTGTGATTTCAGGTCAGAATAGGAGATCCATCCTCATGCCAAAAATTCGTTGAGATTGACATTCGAAATCAAAACGCATAGAATAAAATGATAAAAATAAACGGATAAAATAAGCACAGATGGTTTTTACAGATCGATACTTAGCAACCGTTAGATCAAAAATCAACAGTGGAGATTAATTTTTGTGATGAGAATCATCCCACATTCCATACGCGAAAGAGTTTTTATGTCTCTATATATGCCAACATATTATATGTTTGTCGACGACTAGTGCAAAGATATGGTGGGGGCTCTAGGTGTTTGGACTCCACGAGAAGATCACCAGCTTGGAGCCCAGGATGACCTGTCAGGCCCCCTATATTTTGGTACACATGGTGGCTCAGTAGTGGACGAAGACAAGACGTGGCAATACGTGGCAATACAAAAGGATCACATGGTTGTACAAAAGTATGATATGGACTAAGTCGTGGCATATACGTGGACAATATATGGAAAATATGTGGACCAAGATGTGGCACATACATGGAAGACACGTTGATTTCTAATTGGATCAAATCCTCCTCTCGTACAGAATTTTTTTTTTAAGGGTTTAAAAGATGAGTTTTTCGTTGTTCTTTTTGTTTGCAGAACTTATAAAACGAAGAAACTACTATATATATAAACAAAACCACTATATTATAAGTTTACCGCCAATTGTGAACAGAGAAACCTACGTTTCTGTATATAAAGGAAGTCAGCGTAATATTGAAGCCCACATAAGGAAATTCCCAGGAAATATTGCAAGGAAGACACACAGTTTTGAAAAGAGGAAGCCAGAAGAATACAGAAGGTTATACCTGTATTTTGGGACGCTTGAATAAAAGCTCAAGCACGATAGAGATGACTCCTACAGGCTTGGAAATGAATTTGCAAATGAATTTTAAAATTATCAGTATCTCATCATAGAAATAAATGGTCAAATTTATTGTAGTTTCTAGAATGAGGAAGCAAATGTAGTGTTGAACTGCAAACCATGGAAGGCAGACGATTCAGTACAAAGGAATGGGTCTCAAAAATCTTGAAGGATAACACATAAGAAAAAAAAGGTAGACATTGTCAAGGTGTTAGGTTTGCTTCAGTACAAAGATGAAAACATGAAATCGGGGAGAAAAGTAAAGGACTACATCTACTAGGTCGCCTCAGTTGAACTTCTGGCAAGAATTATGGGTTAAACAAATCTCCTAGATAAAGTTTTCAGTTTTCACAAAACAGTGGATCTAGATAAATTCACAATGTTTCAAAAATATATATTCTTCTACATTTATAGGAATAGCCATGGAGATATCCTGAGGTTTGAAGGATTACTATATTTTATATATGTAATATGAAGGAAAAGGATCAAATAATTATTGAAACTTCTCTCTTTTTGCAGCCACCTCATTTGTATTTCTAAGTATTTTACAAAAAATTACTGACATAAAGGGGAAATAAATGTTCAAGACAGAAAAAGGAAACAATGCAACTCTAAAGGGGGTAAACAAATAGTAGATATCAAAAGGGGGTGTGTTTCTAAGTCTGTAAGGAAGCAATGTTACAGTCCTTATGATGGGATTTTAAAGGAGGTGTGCTCCCAGATCTGTGCAACCTAAGTACCCTTTGTGAAAAATGGATTTCAATCCATCGGTCATAGATTCAAAAGAATTGATATAAGGGAATTCTTCTTCTTGTTGTTGTACACGTATTTTTGTTTAATAGAATAAGCTACCATCTTTCTTACTTCTATAAACCCAATAAAATTACCTAAGGCCTTACCAATTTTCTCCATTACCTCGTCTTCCCATAAGGGAAAGGATAAACTGGGGACTGTCACCCAGAAAAACATGGAATATGGGTTTAATTATGGGAACCAAGTCGCCAATAAGAACCAGCCCCACCCCAAGTCGAGGACCCTTCTTCCATTACTCCCTTCTTATCTTCAACTTCATTGTAATGAACTGTGAAAATCCTTGAAACATGGAATCTTACCAATAAATTTGTTGCCCAGATGTCACTTATCCAGCTCATGAAAGGATCATAGTTTGGCCAATCTCTGTCAAAAAAATAGATCAAGGCCTCATCTTTGAAGGCTTTAATGTTATTACAAACATATTTTGATGATACTTTCTGAACCTGGATAGAGCTTGATATCTCCATTATGAATCTTCCAGCATGAGAAAAATTTTGGGGTTGAGAACCATTGAGTCATTGATAGATCTAACCACATCTTTAACTTATATCACTTAAAGAAGAGAAGCACCTTTAATTGAAGAACCTAGATTAATACCCTTCAAATATGGAACATTGGATGGAGACTTTGCAGCTGACTCCCCTTTGGAAAAGGAGGGAATCTAACAGCCAAAAATTTCCTTTAAAGTAGCTTATGCTTAGTGCAAGAAGGAAGGACTTGAGGCCAAGGAGGGCACCTTTATCACCACATACGCTGATCTCCTGTGGGTCATGCACAACTTGCTCATCGAAATACAGAAGACAGTGACTAAGATTTGTTGAGAAGAATGTAAGCATATTTATTGTTCCAAGTGATGAGTAAATTGCTCTCCAAGGGATCTATCTTTTTTTTATAGTAATGAAATATATTCTCAATATTGACTTGCAGTTGTTATCTATGTGATGTTGCAGACTATCTCACTTCAGTGGCATATCCCTCTGTTGGGATTCCGTTCAACACTAATACCCCTCCTATTCAATCGGTAAAAATAATAAATTCGTCAATAACTTTCCCAACACAATGGTAGAGCCACAATTTAGTTACACTTAAAAAATTCCCAACTCAAACATTAATACCGCTCCTCTTCAATTAGTAAAAATAATGAATTTGTTAATAAGTTTCCCAATGCAATGGTAGAGCCACAATGTAGATATAATTATAAAAGTCGCATCTCAACATCACAAGCAGGTTATCTCATGGTTCTATCTATATCCATCATAATAGATGAATACCTTATAAATTGAAGCAGGTATGACCTTGATAGTCATTGAAATACACAGTCTAAGAAAAAGCACAAGATACTAGACTACCGATGAATTTGGGTTCAGATTCTGTTTGGCATTCTTTAGGACTCCATAATAATTGAACTGATAGACCAAAAATGAGGAACAGAGAGGATAGGGACTCTGAGAACAACAAATGAGAGACAAATTCATCCTGTGCATCCAGCAAATGGTCAAGGAGTCTCAATCCCATCAAAAATCAACCCCCCTACCACCACTTGAACACACATTAGTTTGGGACTGCTTCAGATCTGATCTATCACTATTATGAAGCTACTAATTCATTATTACAGACCTATATCAACATGTCAAAACAACCAGCAGTCATAGCCTACTCCAAACAGGCCTTAAAAAATTGCATCCCTTTCTAATAGGATGAACATACCTTAGGAAATTTACGGTTCAAATTTAGAGGTCTCACAATGATCACAACTTAATCCAAACATCCTTTAAATAGTCACGGATGAGTTTAACAATTCAACAAGTGTTCATGGTTTAGATCTAGAAGACCACAAGGTTCACAAGACATATATAAAAGCCCAAAAATTCACGGCCCTATCTACAACAGCCCACAAGGTCAAGCAAGGTCACAAATGTCACGACCCAACATAGAATCGTCAATACAGTCACATATCAGCCTTGGAAGGTTTAGTAAGGTTTAGTAAGGTTTAGCATCTCGATCAAGACTATGACCCAGCTCAAAAAAAACCAAAGCAACAGCCTCAACAATATACAAGAATTAAACAATAGAGAATCAATACCATCAATGAAGTACAAACAACCTCACAAGATCTTTGGTTGATAATGAAAGTCTTCTGGAAGAATAGTTGTCACTGGAGGCTAATACAATTTTGCATTGTAATTATTCCAATTGATTATTGCATTAGATGAATGTTGGTCTCGTGCCAATAGGTATAGGAACCTACTGCATAGACCATTTTTCTCTTCGCTTAGTTATGTAGAGCTCATTTATTTTTTTAAATAATGATAAGTAGTTACAAATAAAATATGCAATCAACATATAAGAATCAAGATTTGAAAAAGTGAAGACAATTAATTCATGCAACTAAAATGTAATAAAAATATATTTTCTCAAACCCTGAATCAATGGAAATCGATTAAAACCAATCTTGATTCAAGCTACAACAAATGGATAAATCAAGCATCAAATGAGAACTATAAGCATTCAAGGGACTAACACAATATTTAACCAAAATACACACAAACTTCAAAAAGCAACAAAATGCCTCAAACAAAAGCAATAAACAAACCATAAAAATTTGTCAAGATATTCCTGTTAAACACCAACATGGTTTCATGTACTTGAATGAGCTCATTCTTGCTTAGCGAAAGTGTTGTCAAATTAGTTATTTATCCTTTAATGTTAGGACACTATCTATGTGAAGAGATAGCTCCTAGGCCTAGCTTTCTCAAGTTCCACCGTCACTTCCTGTCACATACAAGAAAGAGACAATGTAAGAGGTTAATATCAAAATAGGTGGAGGGTTATTCGGAAGCAGCTGTAATTGCTACTTGGGCAATTGGAACTATTGTTGATGTTTTTGAGGATTTTGTGGATCAATATTAAAATAAGCTGCATGAAGGTAATGTAGCTCAAATCATCAATGTTACAACAAAAAAGTACAATGTAGAATCTATTTTTACCTAAAACACGACCTCAAATTCACATATATTGATCACCAACAAGGGTACATGGAACATCTGGACAAAAATAAGACTCAAGAGTCCTTAATGTGTATTAGATCATATACAATCTTAGGTGAAATCCAATTTCCAACTCACATTTTGGCCTTGGTCCTCATTTTCGACATTTTCGACATTCTGGCTCTAGTCCTCATTTTACACATCAAGTTCATTAGAGATATTTGTTATATTGTTCTTTCACAATCTAATCGCCAAAGAGCTAATGCTCTTTCATATGGAAAATTGTCAACCTCATACTTTGTTACATAGAATCTTAAGCATGTATCCACATTTTTATCAAGCTTGTTCCTCAACTTTGACTTCAAGAATGTCAGTGCACTAAACATTCTCTCATCCTCCACTGATCCCAAAATCATGGTTTGACATAAATCTGCTAATTTGAAATATTCTGACATTCTTTCCCGTAGCACTTCGCTATCACTGAGGTTAGTCCATAATCTTGTAATTGCACCATATTCTTTACTATCCTACGGAGAAAATTGGTCCCACATTGTTTTACCAAAGCATTGAGATTGATCTGTTGTTTTTTCTTTATCTAAAATACCTTGAATGTGTTCTCCTTGTATCTCGGCCTCTCGACAAATTAAAAGGCTCTGCAAAATCTTGATTTTCTTTATAAAGTCAGCTTCTAAATTTTTTTCATTTTGACTATGGTCCCAATATTGAGGGTATATGATAGACATGGCCTCCAACAATTCATCTCGAGGAAACCGTTCTCTTATCTCTGGTGATAGTGATTTTGCAATTTCTTTAAAGTTGTCTCTCACTGAAATTACAACATCGTGAAATCGTTCTCTTGATACGGAGCACTATTTGGTGGATCTTCCTATCTTTTCATTATAATAAAATGGAACCATATGCCCACAAACTGCCATACATAGCATCCCTTTTTCATCAAACTTCAAAAAAAATCATCATTTTCTATATTGATAATCTTCCTCCAATTTGTAAATGCTAAATCTGTAAAAGAATCTTCCATAATATACAAATTATCCAATGCAAGACATGTTAATTTTCTTTCTCTTGTGTATTCAGCAATATACATCATGCGACTTTGAGCCATCTTCACGAGGTTATTCATTTCATGAAGCATAGGAAGAATTTCAGCCAATGTTAATAAAGTCTCTATATCAGTTAGTAGAAATAGAAGAGTTTGAGCTTTTTCTACACTTGAGTGATGTTCATACATCACCCCTACCAAGGATGCATATTCATTGAATAGTCTTTCAACTGGTCCCTTCAATGATATCCATCTTGTATCAACATCTTTTAATAGTTTTTTTCCATTTGTAACACCATCAGAAAAAAAAAAGAAAAAAAAAATTAAACTCTAAAAATCGTTTGGGACTCCAACAAAAGTATGCATGAACCTCATGTACAAGATATTCTACCTTTGAAACCAATGAAAAGTTGCTCACTATTTTAAATGCAAGATTCATCGTGTGAGCCGTACAATGAATACTGAGCATATACGATGAAGCCGAGAGTTGCATTCTAGCACAAAGGCCATTCCTTTGTCCTTGCATTACGAATGCTTCATCTGCTCCAACACATACTAACTTTTTTGCAATCATGGAATGATCCATACCACCAATTTCCTTCAAACTATCAATAACAAGTTCATAAATATTTTTTGTTGTAGAACTTTTGGTCATCTTATGAATTCCAAGTAGATAGGAATGCCTAATATGGTCATTGACCATATAAATGCTCATGCAAATCCATGAAGTATTATCAATAGTCGTAACTTCATCCAAAGACAGTGACAAAAATGTAGCATTTGCAATCTTCTCTTTCGTATCGTCCTTTTCTACTTGAGCTAGATATTTTCCCCATTCTCAACCACTCGATAAAGACCAATGAGAAGATGGAAAATTTGGCACTTGAATAAAAGATAGATATTTCGTCATTTTTGGATAATTTTTCATAGGGCGACCATTGGATAGGAGGTGAAATACAGTGCTTAATTGTATTGTCTTTGATAAGAAATGTGTTTCCATCATCTTTCCAAATTGAGATTTGATGGTTCCTCCATTTTCCTTGAGTTTTTTCTTATTTAGTAAGAATTCATTATATTCCACTTCAAATTGGAGATGTTGACATTGGCTAACAGATTTCCATCTGGCAGTATATTTATTCTCATCATTTGTAGTTTTCTTATCATACACCTTCCCAACATGCTTCTCGATTGTGTCTAACTTCATCTGTAATTTCACTACCTTGCCAAGTTTCCAACTACATGAAATGCATTTAACTTCTCGTGAGGTCTCATTCTCATTTGTTGGAGGTATTGGTTCAATACATGGGTATCTTGAGACCCAATCAACTTTGAATTTTCTCCCTACGTCCCATTGGCCCTTTTTCCTTTTCCATGAATGCACTATGTCACCTTGCAATAAAAAATATTCAACATTTGATCTACCAATTTTAGATGGAAATGCATTTGTCTCACTTTGATCATTAGAGGAATGTATTCTACCATCCATTGTCTGGGTTGCAGATGCATTCTCAAAAGTGTTGACATCTCTCTCACCGATACCTTGCTCAAGAGAGCTTGAAGCATGAATAGGATGTGGATTATTAGACTGAGGCTTTTGAAAATATGATATTACATCCTTTTGTTTTGATGTTTTATTTTTCTTTCCACAATCCATGTTTGACATCTTACCTAATATTCCAAAATTGAAATTCCAAATCAATACAGAAACCAAAAGTGAAGCCTGCATGAGAAAAATGATATAAAATTAATACAATGGCACATTATCAATTTATATTGACCCAACTTACACTGAGTATTTGCATTGACACTTTCAATGAATTTTAATTGACTCTTTCATTAACTCTTTCATTGACTCTTTCAATGACTCTTTCATTGACTCTTTCCCTGAAGGAGGTATAACACTAATACAACTGGAAGGTGTCAATGAAACACAACTGCACTGACTAGATACAGGGAAAGTGGGGACTCCACTTGTTATCTCGTCCCTTAATGGTCCAGCGTACATGTGGGGACCTGGATCTTGACAAACCAATAAACTAATAGAATCAGAGATTATGATCCACATTATTCAAAAGAATCCATAGATTTCAAACAAGCATGACATACATCATGCCGTAAAATACCAACATTCATGACATACACATATGTAGACTTTTTTCTATGTAACATAAAGGATCATTGCCTTATGTGATGACAAATGTCTCCAATGGTGTGTACTGAATAGGTATATAATGCCCCATTTTTAACACAATTTCTATAATTTCTTATTCACCAACTTGAAATAACAAGCATTGACATCACATCAATGAAGAAATGAATAATATATCAATGAATTCTAAGCCCAAGTTGTACAACTTGCAAATGATCCTTTGTATATTTAGCCAAATTGCCTAGCTTTTGAAAGGTCCACTGAATGCATCTATGTATTTAGCATAACCTATCCTTTTGAAAATGAAACTGAGATGCTCTATCTTCATCAAAACACATTAGATAGAACACTTATCCTTCATATTTTCTTTGTTATACAAAGCTAACAATGTATAGAAATTAGAGTAACAATGTCGAGCATAATATCAATCACTACACGTAACATAGATTCTATGCGTATAATCCCTTTAGCATATGCGCACACAATTCTCATGTTTATAGATTCCCATTGATTATATGGATTTCAATTGCTAAACTCAAATTCAATTCCATGTAAGATAAAGATTTACATAGATGACTTACTCTTCCGTCAGATTAAAACAAGCTAATAGATTCTATTTTCACTGTTATTCAACTCAAAGACTTCATATAGAAAATCACTATGTTTCTTATTTAATTTTCTGATCCTGTCATACAATGTAGAGATCGAGCTTGTCATATTTACTTTAAGATTTGGGTATGAATAACAGCAACAAGCAGTCTTAAATCCCTAATTCTAGGTGCTTTCTAGGCATGAAAACATTGAAAAGAGACCTGTAGCAATTTTGGGAATCATTCACAAGGTAAACACTCTTCATCTTGGGTTCTGAGTTTAATTCTACCATCAAAAATTCTCTAGTACTCAAATCTAGGCAGTTTTGAGCACAAATAGTGGCCAAAAGTCATATTGCAGCCACTGAAAATCAATGACCAAAAGGCTGTAGCAAATTCTAGGTTGAGATTGAAAGTAGAAGTACCATCAAAACCCAACTCTAGTCTCTGAGCATAAACAGCAGTAAAAATCATCTAAACTTTAAGTCTGGCTAGTTTTGAGTTTTATGGTACAAGAGGTCCCCTACGATGATAAATGAAATTAAAAACGAGTACACGTTTTAATAAGTAATATACAAATTTCTATTAATTTGTGTAAAAGGGAATAACTAACAATTTTTTAAAACATCACAGGAATAATGATTTAGAAAAGAAGAAAACACACTTGTAATGAAAGGAATAATGATTTAGAAAAGAATAAAACACACTTTCCAGTCCTTACCATATTTGTTTCCTCATATATCAATTTCTTTCCAATTAATGTGTGATGGTTCTTGAAGATAGGTTGTCTGACTACTAGTTACTCTGCCTTATAAATCATGAAATGAAAAACTATGCAAATTGTTGAATCACAAAGCATCCTCACATGAGTGATACACATGCTAGACATGGCCACAAATCTCCTTTTGTAGTTCTCCATCTAATCACATCCTCAATCTCCTAATAATTATACAAGTGTGTTGCAAAATTATTGTCATGTTCAAAAATGCCATTTTATACTCTATGCAATCACTTCAACACTTTAATTTATGCCATAAGTGTTGCTTGTTGTAACAGCAAAATAATTCCAGTTACTTTCCATAAAAAACTAACCACAAGTTTTATTGATTGTCAACATCAATTCATGATGCAAGGAGTACCTGAATTGGTGGATGATGAAATATAGTCGGGGAATTCATACAAAGAACATGTAAACAAGATCCTATGATTTGTTGATGCAATTACCTAGGAGGTCAGCCAAGGGAAATTTATTCTTATGCACCTTGGATCTTGGTTACAAAGTTCAAACCTAGTACCAAACAATAGGCATCCCTAGGGTGACAGGCTAGGAAATTTTTCCTAGGGTTTCCTCCTGTTACCCCCCTATTTGCATAGGGTGTTCTCTATATCAGTTAGTGGGAATATCTGCCACCATGCCATCTTATGACCCTTCAATTTGATGAAGGGTTCACATCTAATCATTAAAAGGCTTCCCTAAACAACGTTAGTCTTCCTCCTTCCAGTATAAATTAGCCTCAACATGTGTGCAAAGAGCGGGTGCCATGGAATTTCTAAATACCCCTAAATATGTAGAAGGGTTCCAAATCACCCCAACTTATGGGAAAATTATCCTAAATAGAGCTCAAGAACTCAAAATCTCATCCTAAATACAGAAAAATAGAGCTCAATAACACCAAAGCTCATCTTAAATACAATAGAAACATAATCCATACCTTAGAGCAAGATAAAGAGTGCCAAGAATTGTGATAGTTGAAAGATAGAATAACATCCAATGATAACCTCTTAGTTGATGTTTTGGGGGCTTTAGTAGCTTGAAAATTTGACACTTTTTCCTCATGGGCAGCCTCATAGCCCGGTACAGAGGTGGAATTCTATAGCAGAACAACCTAAATTTGGGAGGAAATAAAACGCCTCATATCCCAGTACGAAGGTGGCATTCTATAGCAGAACAACCTAAATTTGGGAGGAAATTCAACTCCCCATAGTCAATTGCATTGGAACAATTTTTTATTAAAGAAAAAGAAAATAAGTTTATTTCCCTTTTTCTTATTCTAAAAACTGTTCTGTATGAGGAATAATTTCAATTTATGATCTCTGGAATGTGTGGATTATGTTCAAAGTAAATGAGTAGAAAAGTTATGCATAGAAAATTGAACATACATTGATGTACTTTTCTTTCTAGCTGTAATGGAAATTTGACCAGATGGTATTTGTAATGGATTATACTTGGAAAACTTATTATGCATTATTATTGCTGGCCTTGCTAATCGTCTTCACATTATGTTATGATTAGAAATGTGAAAAACCTACAAAATGGTGAACTAGAGTTCAACAAATTTTGTTAACATACTCTGTAATTTTTCCTTTAATCTTGTGCCTTGAATTTGAATCTATCAACTACAACACTTAGTGTGTATTGGTGTCAAGTTTCTAGAAAAATATTTTTAATTATCTGGATTGTATTCTTTGAGTTGAGCCAGAGAGAAATGTTAAAGAGAACCTTTAATAATTTTTTGTTTGTTTGCTTTCTCTGCATCATCACTTCACCGCATTACATCGTCGTCTTATAGTACCTAGCCCCTCACTTCCTATACTTGTGATGTTAAGATCACCGATTACTACAAGCACAAACCATCTAAACTTGGCTCTGATATGCACTGAAGCGTGAGATGTAGCTCCAAGTTATATATTTCAAATCCTAATATCGATATATTGGTTGTTTATGTTGACTTGAGATATTTAAACTCAAGCTTCACAATCACAAGGTGAATATGAGACCTGGATTTAGATGTGTCTGTACTAGTCAATATTCAATGCACCCAGTGCACCATCAAGATTGAATGCACTAGTACACATAGACAAACATGAAGTGTTAATAGATACCCATCACCACCCAAACTGTGGAGCACTTTGCTAGAGCTTTAAGGTTTTCTGCATTCATAGATGAGGTTGTATATATGTGCATTCATTCCATCAGATTCTTTAGAAAGTAATACCAGTTCTAGAATGTACTCAAAGCAATAGATGGTTTCAAAAATAAACTACCGAAATAGGAGGTCAGATGATCAAGATATTGCAGTTTAAAAGGCCTACCAATTTAACCATGTTTCTACTACGGCTGTGACTATTATTTCAAATTTTTAGCAGTTTCTCATAAAAGGATTCTAGGTTTGCATTGCCCATTGGAATTCCATATTCATAGCTTCATATTGATATATCATATGTTTTATTTGGATTTATAATGGAAGAAGTTAATGAGCGTTTCAAATTGGATAGAAAAAAAGCTGATTTTTCATGACAGGTAAAATATATATATTGCAGAGCTCATAATTTTTGATAGACTACTTAGAGTGAAGGCAGAGCAACTCTACTTGAAAGAGAAATTCTGCAACCACAAGATGATATATCATTTGATATGATTTGGAGAGATATTCAACGAGTTGCAATCTTTAAAAGTTGCCATTCATTTTCAGCTTCAAGAACCCTGTGGAAATGGGAAAATCATCTAATTTCCAATTTGGGGCAAGCAAATCAAGTGTTATTTTCTGTTGTTTGAAAAAATAACTCAGATCTACTTGCATACACTTTGCTACTCTCACAGTTGTATCATAAACAGAGATTTAGTGAGTGTAACTGATCTTTTAGTTTTTGTATGAAATATTGGCTTTGAAAAAACTGTTGAAATAAAGAACATGTATTCAAGCAATGCTATAATGGAAGTGTTGAAAAAAATGATGGATGTTTGTGATAGGTTTATTATATCAATTTTCAATTGGCATAGAAAGAGAAAATAGATGCATAGTTGCTTTTGGGAGAAAATGATACGTAGACATCATCCAACTATGTGAATTTAATTACTTTTAGCTTCTGGTTTCTGAATATACTCCTCTCTATGATGAATCTTTATGTGAAGAGGATGTATAAGAGTCGAGGAAGATCTATCAACTTCTTTTCCATGAACCTCTCGTGTTTTTTGGTAAATTTTCTAACTAGTGTAATGTATTGGTTGAAAAAGAAACAAAAATCACTGAAGGTGGTCATGGGCTAGTGGTGAAAGAGGGTTTTATCCTTGAATCATCTACATTGGTAATGTTCTCACCAGCACCACAATTATTTTTTTACAGCTATGTGTGTTAGATTTTCTCAAACCATGTTAAAGAGATTCTTCTCTCTAAAGGAGTTCCTACAGGAAAGTAAACAGCGAAAAACTTAAAGCTACTCAAAACTGCACTCTCTAATTAATGCTAGAAGCTATAAACACATATTGTAGAAAATATTTAATGGAAACATGATAAAATGACTGTCGAAACCTGTTACTACTTTTTATTACTTATGAAAATAAAAACATGATACAAGAAAACTGAATAATTAGACCTATAGCTCTGCCTTCTCTTTTATGGGTTGAGAAGAAGAGTATGTACAATGAATATGGACACATGCACAACCGTGCCTCAACTGGAGATGATCTGAGGCATGCAAACATGCATCCTTCTTAAGATATGTAACTTAACTACTAGGCTGCATGCACTTCACTAAACTAAGCTAGGCTACATGTGCCTAAACTAATTGATGCATGCAAATTTAAATGAGAAACTCAGTGCATTCAAATTCTAAATAAAGAAAAATCAGAAATAGAACTAAACTGGTAAATATAAAAGGCATACAGATGCTCTTGTGCCCCCATTACTGCTGCATGGAATTCCCGAAGGTGGGTTGTATAGAACTATTGTATTGCTGTGTGGAACTCTGTTGGAGGAGGGTTGCTTTGTTGTGTTATCAACCTCCACACCTATCGCACATGCCTTCTCTTTGCGCACTCAGGTCTTCTCTGGTCACTGCTGATATTAATGGGACTTTGCGATGCACTTTCTGAGGAACTGTAAATCAAAAAATGTGGATTGATAGTTTTAATCACTCAATATCCAAATGTTGTGATACTATTGAACATTTTCATCATACTAGAGTGAATCTCCATTCATTAAAGTAGAACATTCTCTAAGATTCGATGCATTTGAATGGGTACATATGATCATTTGATATGTCCAAGCCCCAGGGGTTATCTCAATTGGTTTAACCATTTACCCAAGGCATGTTGCCAATGGGGATGCCATAGGTCATATGTTCAAATACAATCAAGTTCCACAAAACATGTTACACATAAAGAATGACATCTTTCCTAACTAGACTTTCACCATGTACTTTACAGGAATATGATTCTACAAAAAAAGTTAAAACAGGCCATAGACATGAAGAAATATTATAGTTTATAGTGAAATACCAATCCTAGTGACCTATGGTGTCTAAAGACACTTCTTTTGAGTCAAATTCAATACCACCAACTCAAAACAGAAACAACTCGTGGAAGCAAATAATCTTGATAAATGAAAATTGGAAACTCAAAGAAAAAGTTAATTCAAGACCTAGACTCTATTCTAGAACACAAAACATCATCTAACCAAATGGGATTGGATCTATCAACCTAGCCCAATCCTAAATGGTATAAAGTATGTCCCTATATTGCTTTTCTTTTCTTTTATTGTGGTCTTAATGCTACTCATCATTGATCAACATAGTTTGATAGCCTATGAAGCTAGTCAATTGACTCTGCAAAACTATTCAATATAGTAAAATCTCTAGTGAAGCCAACCATGTAATTGGCTGATGCAAACTCATTATTCCACGAATAGAAGGAAGAAAACCTAAGATTTTGTTGGCAATCTCCGAAATAATTCTTCCATATACTGCTTAGTTGGGTCAACATATGGACTCCAGAGAATGATTTAACTCAAAAATAGATACTGAATTAAAATCACAATGAGAAGTCATTAGCAAATCAGCATGTTCTTGTTGTCCAAAAAAATCAGCAGCGACAATCAAGGGCTGTTGTTGTTTAGAAAAATCAGCAAGCAAAAACATGTTCCTCATGCTGTTCGAAAAAACCAACAATATTTAAAGTCTGTTCTTCATGCTGCTTGGAGCACCCAATGGCAGTAATCAAGAAATCAGCACATGCATCCCACAGTCCGAAGAAATTAACGACTGTGATCAAGGGTTGTTTGGAAAAGACAACAACAATAATTGAAAAATCAACAGTAACAATCAAGTCTCCATGAACTCCATCCTCTGCACCGACTCTTCAAATCTGTAATCACTGGCGGAAAAATCAAGTTGCAATTTAATCTCATCGTCAATAGGGTCTGCATGGTGCCTACATCAATAATGTGAGGTGCATAATCCCTCTCATAATCATTGTCTTCCTCATTATGACTATCACAATCAAGGAAATGGGCACCATCATTTATCTATGGAGCTCAGGAAGTTCTTTGTGTGGCTCTATTTGAATTGAGAACATCATAGACGAGGACAATAACTTTCTTTCTGATTCAAGTCCTCATAGTGAATTTATTGATCTTCCTCTTCCAATCTGAAATCCATATTACTAAGGGTCAACAGTTCGTGCTCTAAATTCAATGCTTCTACATCCTTTCAAAAGTTCTCATATTGTGTTTGATCTTCTTCATAGTTTTCAAATGACTGAGCAACCCTTATAAATGTGCTACATGAATCCTCTCTTCATGGGGCTTCACAAGCCAAACACTAGTACATTGCAAAAAAGGCACATGATACCTTTGTGTGTGGGAATTGAAAAACTTGACACCAATACACAAGATTTGGAGGAGAATATAAAAATGTCTTTGGGATCATGAATATTGATCAAGTCCCTCTATAGCTTTGCTAACATCTTTGAAAAATCCTCCATGTGAACAACATCAATGCATAACAAAGGCATAATACCGTGCAAATTGGAAATTCCTTACACATGCAAACTGTGTGGACCACTTAATAAGGGAGTGGTTAGGGGAATATAAAGAATCCACAGTAGAAGTAATACTCACCAATGGAGTGGCCTCATGGTACAAATATTAACACTTGCTCCTTGGCAATGAAGAAATTTGAAAACCCAACCTGATTTCAAGTCTCAATGAGAATTTTGTTTGATGCCCAACCCACATGTGCATATGAATAAAAAATTGCTTTTTATCATAAATAGGAACACTCTGAATCTAGCTTCAAGTATTGAAATGAAATCAATGAAATCAAACCACAAATTTGACACAAGTATTTTTTGGTCAAAAGACCCTGGGAAAACCCTTGCGGGAAAACAAGATAGAGAGAGAATTACCCTTGCGGGAAAACAAGATAGGGAGAGAATTACCCTTGCGGGAAAATAAGATAGAGAGATAATTTTTATTAGTCAGGAAATTTTACAGCAGAGTATTTTCAGCAAATAAATGACCAACTTATCTTGAAAAATGTGCACAACAACTTCTTAAAACAATGCCAAATTATACCTTGAAATTCATGTCAAAACTTCTGTGCAGAATTGTACGGAATAGCAGGGATTCATGACACTATAGATAGATACTACCCCTCTAGTTGTGTAGGAAATATAGGGGTTAACAATGGTGACTCAAGGGGGTAACATCCTCTTGCAAGGTGTTGAGAACCATGAGGTCTCTGTAGTCTGAGTCTCTAAAAATTGATTCATCGAAATATGCCTGCATCAATGTTCTTGTCCACTTATAATGGAGTCAAATGATGGTGCATGCACTAACCAATTGGAAATACAACTAAAGCATGCATGTCCATCCACAATTGCAAGTAGCAACCCACCTAATATGTACACCTCTCCCATTGGCAAATGCACCGAAGTTGACAATTAGGAGGAAGCCATCTTATTAGGGACTTATGTTTCCAATGTTACTCTTTTGATTGAGCTTGCATAACCATCTAAGCATTGAGGTCCAATTCCTTTTTGTGAAGGGTGGGAGTGTCCATCATGCTTGTGTCCATTATCTCCTCTCGAGTTGAGAAAATTATTGTCCAACTACTACATTTGGAAGAATATGTTGCCAATAATTGAAGATGATATCTTTGATCTATAGGAGGATACATTCTCATCAAAATTCATATCTCGACTCACCATAATTTTTCATTGTGTTGGAATGTAGATCCTTAAGATTAAGAACTCTCATTGTGTCCAACAAAATAATATACTATCATAAGTTACATCTTGATCCTCCCCTTTGTTAGGGGCTTAACGAGTTTTGAATCTAAATGAACATAAAATTGGACCATTAGCAACCTACAACACTTCAATATCCTTCATATAATCTTCATGGGACAAAATATTCAAACACCACATCAAGGTTTTTTCAGTACATATTACAGACATGATTACACATCCATACAAGACCAAGATAATTGGATCAAATCTATCAAAATCACAAAGCTAAAAGTATGCACAAATCACATCCATCTTGAAATACCAATGTTGTAGTGAAAAAAAAACCCATATAATGCCTTCAACAAAGTGTAAACATGGGTTTCTTTCCCATACACCTTAAAAAATATATCAACTAAATCAAAACCCTCAACAAGGTCAACTCCCTCTTTTTGAGAGAATCCAACAACCTTTTCATAGTATTCTCAATACTTCCATTAATTGCAAGCTTAGAATTAATCATTGATTCTATATTAGGTTGAACCTATCTCCATGGCAACCCACCATACATGTTATATATATGCCTCATCAAAACTAGAAGTCTCACCCAACATTCCAGTAGGATGTACAAATGCCACAAGGTCAATAGGTAACTTGTAAATTCCACCATATCCTATTCCTCTAATGAAATTCCTCAAATGTGGTAGACTATAATAACTAATAATGCATTGTTTTCCTTCAAATGTAACTCTAAATTGAAAATCTTATGATACAAGACACCAAAAGAATAATTTTCTCCAAACCAAGAAGAAACAAATTATCATTCAACTTAAGAATATTAGTGGATGGAATATAGAAGGAAATGGGATTAACCACAGAGTGCCAAAGAATAATATCCAATGAGGAAAATATCATCAAGATATGGTCTAGCAACAAGGTTGAGTGCTCACAGCAAGGCCATGCACTCTAGGAATTAGTGTCCAGGACAACAGTTCATCGTGAAGCATTCTTCTCTCCCCGAGTCCCCATATTTAAGTTTCATCAAGTTTCAAGTTCAGATTTTTCTGCTTGTCATTTCCACACCCTATCTGGAAAGGGAAGGAATGTCAATGTTCAATATTCAACTATGAATTTCAATTGAGCAATGATGGACATTGGAATCATTTGAATTTAAAAATGAATTTGAATCGTTGTTGATTTACATGAATTTCAGTACTCATTTTTTCCATATATTATTGCATATATAAAATTTGATATATGTACCCTTGACATACCCCTATCTCTTGTTTCGAAAGTGTCATACCCAAACCTGCACCCATTCCCTAGTATCCATACCTTGGTAACTTAGCATGGAATCTTATCTTAAGTGGAGATAGACATCAAGCATGCCAACTGTTCTTGCATTTTAAATTTATAAGTGTGCATACATGATACAGTTTAGAAAAATTATGAATCTCTAAACCAAGCTCTGCCACGTGATATTTCTTGAGGCATGGTTCTGTATGAAGACCAAGGAGATTTAGATAGAAGGTGGACATATTCTTATGAATGGAAAACAATGGTAGGTGTTTATAAAAACCCTATTCTGTTTCAAGGTGCAGTGTGCCCATGGTTGGAACTGATGTCCATGTAAACTGATCTGAATCAATTGAGTAAGGACAATTAAAAATGATGTCATAGACTCTAAGTTGCCAACCATATGAGAAAATAGTGTACATTTCCCAAGTATCAGACAAACATTAGACATCGACAGTAACTCTATGAGACTTCAATATCTTACTTAGAGATTGACATGAAGCATGCCAACTATGATTGCATTATAGATGTGTTCAGGTTAGAACAATGGTGAATCTCTAAACATGTTTTGCCACCTGATATTTCTTGTGGCATGTTTCTGCATTGGAACTCAGGAGCTTTACATAGAAGGTGGACCCTATCTTGTGAATGGAAAACTATGGTGGATTTTATGAAGCCCCATTCCGTCTCAAGGTACAGTGTACCCAGTGTTAAATCTGATGTCTGTATGTAAACTGATTGGAATCAATGAAGTTTGAACAATAAAAAATTATGTGATGGCCTAAGTTGTGGACCAAGTGAGAAAATAGTAAACATTGAAAAGTATCAGACAAACAATAGATACTGGCAATAGTTCTACAATTTTAATGATTCAAAAGTTAGGGTTTTTCCTGTCTATACAACTCTGGAAGAAATGAACATGGTGTATCCTAGCTCTTTCAGAACAACACCATAACAAAAGATAACCAATCATTATCTAGACCTTTGCCTTGAGAGATTGCTCCTTTTCTGCTCAAATCCAACAGAAGATGGCACACAACTCTCAAGGACTGAACATGAAGACTCATCCCCTCCCAAAAGCATAGAAGGCCTCTCAAAAAAAGCCATTCTAAGAAAAGAGCTAGGATTTAGAAAAGAGCTATTGGCAATGATCAATTTTATATTCGAAATGTGCAGTGTTGACTATAGAAATCGACCCACACTTGATTAAAATTTCTAGAAAAATATCATCAAGCTGTGGTCTAGCAACAAGGTTGAGTGCTCACAGCAATGATGGCTCAGGCTTAAAACCCAAAAGACTTGCTCCCAGTACAGTTGATCAAAGTGTTTCAAGATGAAAGTCAGATCAAGGTGGCTACACTACTTCCAAAGTGTTAAACTAAGATGTTTTCATTGCTAATGCAGTCTTCTATGTGAATGAGACTAAGTGTAATTCTTGGGTGACTTTGACAAAATTATTGATCAAAGTGTTTCAAGATGAGAGTCAGGTCAAAGGGGCTACACTACTTCCAAAGTGTTAAACTAAGATGTTTTCAGTCCTAATGCAGTCTTCATTCTGTGAATGAGACTAAGTGCAATTTTTGGGTGACTTTGACAAAATTATTAACCAAGAGGTCTAATTGCAACATATCTCTCATAAAATTCTCCTACCCACTCCAATCAGAAAGAGGGTTAAAAAATTTAGTTAACTATACAAGTAAAAATGTTCAGAATTTGATGAGTGGTGATTTATGAAAACTCAAATCAAGCAATAACAGAACCAACTGAATGAACCATATCTAATACCTTGTCCCCTATTCACCATAGAACACTAATAATGTTACAAGGAAATGATTTGACTACAGAGTACCAACCATGCGACCATTACTTACATCCCTCTACCATAACTACCCAACATAAATGGATAATCCTAGAATCTAATAAAATGGGTAATAAAAAATGCCATTGCTTTCAACCGATCTAAGTACACAAGTCATCACATAAAGCAATTTGGCCAACAGATCTATGTAAATAAAATCAAAATTTCACAACCCAGATAAGCTAAATACATTGCATCTCTTCCTATTCTTACAGAAGAAGCAGAGATCGAAAACATGTAGAGAAAGACAAATAATTGAAGGGGATTTGTGAGTACTGGCCGTCTCCATCCTTGTCAAACAAACTGAAAGCCTCCTTGAACTCAGAGATATGTTCCTTTGTTAGCTTGTCCATCATTTTCACGTAATGTAAGAAGATAGAGCACCAGAGGAAACAAGACTGGATTGCCTTGAGTCAAAGACTGATTTTATGTTCTTCTGCTTCTCCTTGTTCCTTCTCAAAACAGAACAAGGGACGACTTTGATCGATCTATGCCTTCGCTTATCTAAGTCCAGGAGATGAAATGTATGATATATATAGGTGGTGGGTGCAAAACCTCGAGATGGAAAAAAATTGTATGGTTTTTCAATTGTAATGGGAGGTGTTGTTGGTCCTTTGAATAAATCGTGGGATTGAAAAGTGAATATTCTTGAAAAGAAAAATACAAGGAAAAGCGAAGAAATCTGTGTTACTCTTATAATCAGTACCGTGTGCCCTAGCAAATAATTGCTAATGAGATCCATGGTTGTTGAATATTATAACTTACACCCAGAACAAAACCAACAGAGTGCCAAAGAATAATATCCAATGAGGAAAATCTCATCAAGTTGTGGTCTAGCAACAAGGTTGAGTGCTCACAGCAACTAACCTGTAAAAATCCCGCAAATAGAAGAAGATTCAAGAAACTAACCTGTAAAAATCCTGCAGATAGATGAAACTTTGTGAAATTGCTTTCCACGAATCCACTCAGCCACTGTAAAGACCGATTTGCAATAGAAATCAAGCTTGATTTTGAGCCTGAGTCCTGACTCTTGCACCATTATATAGGTAACAAACTTCCTCACTTGACTAAATTTATCCATTTTTTTCCCAAATATGGACCAAATCCAGTAACAAAACTTCCCCAATTGATTAAATCTCCACATTTTACTCAAATAATTGTCCACAAATCCAAATCCAGGACGAACTATGTCCAATCTACCCCAATTGAGGTCGAAGTAAGATCAGTTTACCGAAATATTCATGAATTCCGGCGAAATACCAAATTTTTAATCGTATTATCCATAAATCCTAAGCGAAATACCAATTTTTCAACCTATTATCCATAAATCCGACGAACCATCTTCATTTCTCCTCCCAATCAGAAAAAATCGGGCAAATTTGGGCAAATATCTCCTCCCAGTCGGAAAAATTTAGGAGAATGTGGGCAAAAATCAATATTTTCGTGGGCTAATATTCATTTTCCAGTTTTTCCCTAAATCGGGATGAATGTGATTTACCTTGGGGCAGCTATATACAAAATAAACAATGGGTGAATTTATTAAATAAAATAAAAGCATTTTAATATAAAAATTTGCCCACTTTTTTTTGGGTAACCCTTAAAATTCGCCATTGGGATAAAAATCACCCTTCAAATCATCCCTGAGTTGCATGATCATTTTCCCTTTTGAGTAATAATCCAATTAAAATCAACGCATAATAAAATGAATGACAGTATTTTC
>LPNX010875412.1:1775-32792 GCA_001517045.1 Pseudotsuga menziesii | reverse complement strand
GTTTTGAGGGCTTCTATCTAGCACATGAGTAAAAAATCAGGTTTTCATCGCCAAATTTGGCCAAAAAGTGTTACCCATCTTCATGGAATCACCCAAAAGAGGTTCAAGAAGAGCTATGGTATGCAAGATGTGGAATAGAAGGACACCATAAACATAATTTTTTGACACTCATGAACTATGACGCAGCAAGAGCGCCAAACTCAATAAAAACCCAAGCAATTCCTTGGTGTAGAATATGTCATACTAGAGGCCATCGATGGAAAGAATGTTTGTATTTGCAGAAGATTGTAAGTACACAAACTAGCATGTATTGTAAATTTGGTAAATCTGTAGGACATGATGAGAAATATTGCAAAGCATTCCAGATGCTACAAGAGAAGACGGAGGATACCTACTTGATGAAGAATGATGAGAAGATGCAAGCTAAATGAGCACAAGCTCAATACCAGCCTGTTCAATATCAATCAACATAATTTCAACAACCGCAATATCAACAAAATTAGTATCTTCCGCAGCAGTACTACCCTAAACCTGGGGTGGTGGAAAATTTTTAGGCCAAGGACAACAACAACAAGGAGGAGGAGGATTTGGTCGAGGAAGAGGCCAAGTCATATGTTATAATTATGGAAAACTAGGACACTTTTCTCAATATTGTGCAAGTGTTGCGAAGACATGTTCATATTGTAAAGCATTTGATCATACTGTCAAAAAGTGTCCACAATTGATTGCGAAGTAGTAAGCTTAAACTATGGGAAATCCAAACCATATGCATAATCCCAATCCCAATCCCAACCAAAACATCCAGATGATTTATGTCATTCCAAGAGAAGCAAACATTGATGTCGTCACAAGGGGAGGTGTTGTGAGTGGAGCAGACGAGGGCGCACAGCATGGAAAACCGCAGGTGTGATCGACGACACAAAATAAAGTATCGTTCGACATTCAAAAAGAGAAGAAAGTATTCTTAGATGTATGACCGAAATTTATCAACACAATTGAAGCATTGACATCTAGACAGCTAAGAGAGATGACTGATAGGTTCGATCAAATATTCTGGAAGCAATAGATGAGAAAGGTTAGTAAGATCAAAGAAATTTTCAAAAGTTGCTTAGATCTAATCCATGATAAATATGTTGTCAGATAATTGACAGCACTCATAAAATAAAGTCCAAAAGAGTTGCAACTCGAAAGAAGAGTTAACTATGATGGGAAAATATTAAAAACTGGTCGCAAGTTTTGAATGACTGCACAAATAGGAGACTATGATATGGATTATATCATCTTAGATCTGGGATCTGATGTCAATATATTGACAAGGTAGACATGGGAAAGTATGAACAAATCATGACTGGATGAGTCTCCCATTCAACTAAGGCTAGAAAATCAGTCAAAGGTTATACCCATTGGTCGACCGACTCAAGTACCTATTGAGGTAAAAGGCCTGAGAACATATGCATACTTTGAAGTGATTGACATTGTCGATGATACAAACCCATATCCTGCACTTTTGGGGATCTCCTGAAAGATAGATAAATAGATCGTCATCCATTTTAAGAGAAGAATCCTGTCATTTGAAGACTCAAAGATAAGGGTGGTCGCGCTAATTGATCTATGCGAAGGACAGATATATGGCAGTTAACAATGAAGGGCAAGGTGATTACCTAAATCATCTATATAATATCATATATTTAAGAGATGAATATATAAATCCAATAGTCAATGGAAAGCTGAGTTGGCAGAGTGTTAGATCATGTATATCTGATTCAAGTGAAGCATTAGAAAATTGGCAGGATCAGTTGCATGAAGTTTCCATAAGAAGATGCACAAGAATTACAAGATCTATGCAACGGGTAGGATCTGAGGAAAGAGAAATACCTACATATGATGTCTTTCCTAACCTTGTGTCATTTCTAACATAATTTGAAGCAAAAGTTACAGAATCACAACGACTATCTTCCTTAGACTTTGTGTTGAAATCTACGCCCGCTAGATGGTGGGGTAGACATAAACAATCCATATCTGAATGGACACACTGTAGAAGATTGCTCGAGATCATATTTGGAGAAGAGATCAGTTATACTGGTCGCAAGTATACTAGATTAACCAATCTTTTCGAACATATTGAGCATTATCGCATGAAATGGAAGGAATATCTATGACAAGAATGGGTTCATCACTTCATACATACATTGGACACAATACCAGTGAATTGGTATACATCTATTGAAATGCGACGAGGAACTCTTGAGTGGGAAGAACTAGCCACTGGTTTCACACATACATTTGACCTCGTAGATGATCTTCCAACAATCGATGTTGCACTGCAAGTAATGAAAAATAAGATATTTGAAGAAATCCATGTCGCAACGACAAATTTCCATCAATATAGCATGACAATCCACCATTGGATGGAATGCTACAATGTGACGGGAGAAACAAATGATGATGACCCACTTGACATAAAAATACCTGATTCAAAAGGTATGCGCGCAGTGGAGGGATTTGGTATTTCTAGTGACCAATTCCTGAGTCCACTCAAAATCAAGAAAGTTAATATTGGCTAGCCTAAAGTTTGCCAATATTAGAGATTATTGGGATGGAGAGACTATAGGAAAGATCACTAATTTATTAAATGAGTTTCAGGATTTGTTCCCTACTAGATTTTCATAAATGAAGGGAATAGTCGGATATCTCATCGAAATGAAAATACCTTTGAGGCCCAACGCAAAATCGATCAAGAAACAACCATATCGATTGAATCTGCAATATAAAGAAAAGGTCAAGGATGAATTGGACCGAATGCTAGAGGCAAGTATTATAGAACCTATTGAGGAATCAGAATGGATTAGTTTGATAGTATTCTAGGAAAAAAAGACCTCAAGAAAAGTAAGAATTTGTGTTGACTTGATAAAATTGAATGATGCTTGCTTATATGACCCGTTTACGATTCTATTTACAGATGAAGTACTAGAGAGTGTCGGAGGGTAGGAAATGTACTCGTTCATTGATGGATTTTCTAGTTACCATCATATCTAGATTGCAAAGGAAGACCGACACAAGACAACCTTTGCGATGGAGTCGGGATGTTTCTAATATACGGTAATGCCCTTTGGACTTAAGAATGCTCCTGCGATTTTTTTCAGAATTGTAGTAGTTACCTTTAAATATTTCATACATAAATTTCTTGAATTCTACTTTGATGATTGGACAATATTTGGGATCACAAAAGACCATATTGAGAGACTTAGAATGATGCTGGAATGTTTTTTCCAGTATCAAATTTCACTAAATTTGAAGAAATGTATCTTTTGCACCTCGTTTGGATATTTGTTGGGCCATGTGATCTGTTGCAATGGAATTTTGGTCAACCCGACCAAAATTGCGATCATTCTCAACCTACCGCCACCTACTATAGTTAAACATTTAAGAGCAACATTGGGACACACTAGATAGTACAGAAAATTTATCAAAGGATATGCGAAGGTGACTGCTCCGATGGAAATCTTTTGAAAAAAGATGCTAAGTTTCAAGGGACAGAGAGATTCGAAGAGAGTTTGGACACATTGAAAAATAAGATGGATATTGTGCCAATACTTGTATTTCCAAACTGGAAAAAGGATTTTCATGTGCATGTCGATGCATCGTATGTCGGTTTTGCATGGTACTGACGCATCCTAGTGAAGGATCGATCGATCATCCCATTTCCTTAGCTAGCAAGAACTTATCGAATGTAGAGAAAAATTATACCACAATAGAAAGAGAAGGTTTAGAAATGGTATATGCATTGCATAAATTCAGACATTATTTACTAGGTGGACATTTTAAGATGTACACTGACCATTCCACATTGAAATACATGGTCAATAAGCCAGTGTTGGGGGGAATATCTATCAGTGGCTTCTCCTCTTCTAGGAATTTGATTTTGAGTTAATTTTCAACCTCAATCGATTGGATTTGGACCCATACCATCTTTCAAGGATAGAAAGCGGTGAAGAGCCTAGTAACCTAGATGATAATCTCCTTGATGCTATGATAACCATGTTCGATGGTCATTATAGAGATATGATACAATTTTTTAGTACGGTTTATATGCCAGATGAATTCACCATTGTGCAGAAGAAACAGTTGGTTGTGTGAGCTACAGATTTCCAATTCATCACTGGACAATTGTATAAAATGGCTCCTGATGAGATTCTTTGTCGTTATGTTTTGGAGTACGAGCGACTGTTGATATTAAACGAAGCACATGATGGTGTTGCAGGAGGCCAATACGTAGGAAAATAGTATGGTCCACAAGATTTTTCAAGCAGGATTATGATGTCCCGCCATCCATGTGAAAGCCTGGGATCATTATCATAATTGTGATGTTTGCCAAAGGACTGGAAAGATGTCGTGACGTGACGAAATTTCATTAGTACCTGACATAACTTTACAATAATTTGATAAATGAGCCATTGATTTTTTGGGTCCTATCACTCCGACAGGAAAGAGCACTAGTGCACGCTATATTATTACTATGACTTATTACCTAACCAGATGGGCCGAAGCAGCACTAGTAAAGGATTGTACTGCTGCGACCGCTGAAATTTTTTATTTGAGAATGTCATGACAAGATTTGGATGCCCAAATATTTTAATAAGTGATCAAGGTACGCACTTTGTCAACCAATTAATTGTATAACTCACTGAGGAATTCCATATTCAACATAGAAAGACAACACCTTATCACCCTCAAGTAAATGTTGTTGTTGAAACCTTTAAATTTTTTTTGGAAAAAGCATTGACAAAGAATTGTAATGCCCAAAGAAATGACTGGGATAAAATAAAATTAGTAGTATTATGGGCATATCGCACGACTTGTAATAAATTGACAGACAAATCCCAAATGGGTGTGGCTCATTGGCGTTGCTTGATATGAAGTCACTTGTTGTAAAGGAGGTCACGATATCAAATCCCCCCTGTGTTTACTTGTGTCCCATGTCTTACTTTGCACATTTGTTGAAATTACTTTGCTCTGTTGATCTATTGAAATTACTTTGCACATTTGTTGAAGAGGTTAAAAATGCAGTAGATTATACGTCTTGGAGAACTGAGTCACAAGATGTACCTGGCCCTTATGAAGAGCAGCAACATGAGATGTCAATGTCGGTTCCACCAATCGGAGTGCACGTTTCAGGAGAAGTACTTGATCTGGGAACACCAGAATTCAAATATGTGGAAAAAATCATAGGGTAGATAACAATAGACTTTTTGCATGTGTATGACTGAGGTGTATGTAGTACAGAATATCACGATCGTGGAAATGAAAGTAAGAGAACGTGCCTCAATTAAGCAGGTGAAGATAACAAACAAAAGTGTTAATAAAATGAAGAAAATAATGCAAGAGACGAAGCAGAAATAAAAAATGTTGGAAGAAAATAGGCTTAGGCTCGACAAGGCTGTAACTCTTGCATGCACAAACTTCACTGACGCAATAATTACAGAAGACATGTTTGCAGAGACCAAGGTCATTCAACTTGGAGAAATAGTGGATGACCTTCGCAAAAAGGTCGCAGAAATTGAAGCACAAATAAAACCAAGCACACCCCCAAAGTTGGTTGAGGAGTGACGACAAGCAGCAACTGAAGCTGCGAAGAAGATAGAAGAGGTAGAAGCATTATGTGCTAAGGTTGTCAACCAAGTATTTCAGGGTTGGGAAGCAATGATAGATGATGTAGAATTAGAGAAATTTTCATAGGAGCTGCACATAATTGAGGAAAATATGAACCAAATGAAGAATGTGATGAAAAAGTTTCCCTTAGCAGAAAAAAATGGCTAAGGCCACAGAAATGAAGAAATTACAGTAGCATGTTAAAGTGTTGGACATGTAATGGTAGGAAAGAACAGAAAAAATTCACAGAATTACAAACTGAAGCTGAAAGAATTACAGGCATTATTCAACCTATACATTAGAAGGTGCGCTAAGCAGCAGAATCGACAGAAAAGGTAACGCTAGAACCTGCTAGTTCTGACCTTGTGGAAAAGTTGAAGAAAATAAAGGAAGATGTGCGAGAGGAGGCAAAGAAAGTAGTGAAAATATTGCAAGATTTTCAAAGTAAAGTCGGCACAAGTTAATAAATAGAAGAATAGCTTCACGTGGCTAAGGATGAGCCACATGTGAGTGTTGGGGGCCTATTGGGCCTAGGTAAAGATAGGCAGAATTCAGTTAGAATTATGCCCAAGTATGAAAAGAGTCAGGTCAGAAGAAGGAAAATGAGTTGTGATAGAAGTAGTCATGGAAAGAAGGACAAGGTAGAAGAAGTAGTAATGGAGAAATACGTGACAGAGGAGGAACATACATACAAAGAAGAAAGAGCTAAGGAAAGAAGCAGTCGAAGAGGAAGTTGCGACAGCAGAAGAAGAGAGTCCATGATAGAAGAGAGTTCACGACAGAAGAGAAGCCATGACAGAAGAAAAGGATGCGACAAGGAAAGATGTGATGGAATAAACCATGTCAAAAGGAATGAATAAACCATGTCAAAATGCGTGAATAAACCATATTAGAAGGTGTGTGGTGGCACAACAACTGGAAAGCGACAGTTCAGAATGATCGTGGGTACGAGGTTGGCGAGATTCAGTGGAAGTCACACATACGAAATATATTTTTAATTCGGGTTGTTAGTTCCTACTAACATGTGTTGATAGAATATGAAAGAAATCATGTTGGCTAATTGTATGAAGTCGGCTGAGAGAGACATGTAAGAGTCTATAAAAGGAGGAACCCAAGCTATATGTGGATTAGCTCCTGGTCAGTTAGCTTGAGGTCATGTGTTAGATTCTGTAAGTTGGTTTGTCTGTTAGTTTTCTAAGTGTGTTGAGTCATAGAGAGGAGTTGAAGAATCTGTAGCTGAGTGCACAGAAGTGTAGAAGAGATTGATTCGATCCAGGCTATGTGTGGATTGACAGTGGAGTCGTAAAGGTAGTTGGTTTGATCCAGGTTGTGTGTAGATCATCAGTAGATTCAAGTAGAGAAAGAATAGTGATAGAATATCAAAGAGAATGAGAGGATAAACAATTATATATAGGTAAGGAAGAAAGATCTAGAACAGAGTATGCATCTTAGTGCACAGACGAAAGGGTGGCATATATTTCTCATGCCAAATGAAGAGTGCCTCTGTGGTTTTTTCCCGGATGGGTTTCCACGTTAGATACAGTGTTGAATGTGTGAATGATGAATGTGTTTGAGTCACATATACATGTTTTGAATGAGTGTTTATGTATTTTCTTATGAATGAGTTTATATGTATTTGTCACACTGTTATAGTTTAATGTATCTATGCTGCATCGTGTTTATTGTTATAATACCTATCGAAGGATGAGTTGTATCAAAAATTAGCCATGCATAATTAGTATAAATACCCCACCCACCAGCTTCATTCGAGCACCTTAGTGGAATACCAAGGGCCATGAAATCCCCCACCCAACTATGGAAACCTGGTTCTAGAAGTTACCCATAGAAAGATATCTCAGGTGAGACTGCATCTGGATCGCAAGTGCTACCAACTAATACTTACTCTATCAGGATGATATCTTGGGCTTTGTTACGTGTAAAGGGCGACTAAACCTGGGTCGAAGAAAAGGAAATGCCAACACCACTTCTCATGTTTTAACCAGAGCACAAAAAATGAAAAGTAAGCTCAAAGGATCGCGTTCATTTTTTAACGATCTTAAAACAAAAAATGAACTATGCTCGACACTAGGTTTAATTTTTTAAAGAGCTTAAAATCAATATAAACTATGCTCTGTATGATTCCTATTGGAGGCCCCCTTCCCAACATAATGTCCAGGGGTTAGTACTTAGGATGATACCCATTAACATGTTTTTTCCAAACATGATGTCTAGAGGTTTGGATCTTGACCCAAACATAAAGGTTAGAGGGTTTTTGTCAAACATGATGTCCAAAGGTTTGGATATTGTCACCAGCATAAAGGTAAGAGGTTGACAATATGCCCCCCAAGCTTTGTTTTGTTTTCCTACTTTTTTTCTTCACAGAATTAACTCAGGTTACTAATGTAAAAATGTTAACCAAAAGTGGAGGAAAAAGAAAAATCAAATGGAATATACGAATGAAATAAAGGTTCAAACATTAAATCCGGTGGAAGACTTGTCTTAATGGGCGGGGGACCCATTTCATTTTTTGACAAGCTTGACAAACAAAGCAAACCATGCTCATAAGTATGTGAGGCAATGATATTATGGCTTCTTGGAAATTGATTGGGCTAAGACCTAGAGTCCACATATGAAAGCATACTTATTGAAGTTGTAAGTCACAGAGGATATAAAGAACGTAAAGGAAATACTCCAATGAGGGAGGAATCCTTAAGAAATCCCACTCCTACGTCCTCATACCAAGGATTGGATTGTCCCAAGAGAGGAATGGTGTTATCTTCATTTGTATGGACATTCGGATTGCAAAAGTCAAGTTGGTCTATGGTAACAATATTTCCTTGATGAGGAAATTGTACCAATCGAAATACCGAGGATGCAACGACGACCATTTCATAAAACCAATTTCAACCAAGCAAAATATTATATACCAAAGGTGCATCAACTACCTCTACATGGATGGAGATGGTCTTTCCTCTCAAACCGATAGATAAGGCAAGTTAGAGTCCATAAGATTGAAAGCCATGATCATCAAAATCCTTTAACGTAATTGGAGATGACGTAATGGCAGGAAAACTAGTATCCCACCAACAAGACAATGACATGATAGAATTCGATGCTCCTTTGTCCAAAATGGTACGATGGATATTATTTCCAGCAATAGTTGTATGAATATAGAAATCCAATTGATGGGATAATATTAGCTTAAAATACTACAATTGGAACATAATATTGTTAGAATTTTCCAAGTCTATAGCTCCAAGAGATGATAACAAAGTTCTATGTTGACTAGAATAGTTCTATAGAACTTCTAGTGTGGACATTGCACAAGTTTCCTACGCCAAATCTTCTACAATATTATAATGTTTTTTTGGTAATTTCATAGACTAATCTATTGAATCAAAATAATAATACAGTCAAAAGTACAAATCATAGTGCCAGTTCTGCAAACATAATGTGGAAGAGAGAGAGTTAAGACCTTCCCCTTAGGGGAATTCAGGATTTTACAATCAAATTGATCCTCCCTATAGAAGGGAAAATAGATCATAGTGATAGCAAAATTAACAGTGTTAAAGAAAAAAAACTGAGTATAACTACTGTGATTAACAGGTATGTCTAGATCCAAGATGACCATGACAAAAATAAAAGACACAAGAACCATGGAACATGTACTTAAGGATTGGAGGGCATCTACTCCTCAATAGGAACCCTAGAGCCGAATTTGATTTGTGAATTTGGTCGTTCAGCCGATGGGAGAGCCGGTGGTTTGACAGATGTTTTCCCACCGTCTTTTTAGGGGATCTTAGATTCGCTGCTAGTGTCCTCCTCGTTTCTATAGGGATTTCGCTTAACCAGGAGCGGTTTTGTTTTCCTATACTTCGTTGCAATGTTGATGGTTTCTTTACCCTACAATGTGCTTGCAATGGTCCTCAGAGGAGGAGTAGGTAGTTGTTCTATGTCCAGGGAGACAGAGGGAGACATGGGATCATTCTGGGAGCCTGTGAGCCAAAGGATAAGACAACATTAGAGGAAATTTGAGGTCTAAAATGGGCCTTATAAGAAAACGCGCCAACAATAAATTTTGTGAGTTGGAATTCAAGAACCAATAGAATTTCTATAAAATGAGTCAACCATAATCGTTGAATTGACATATTTGTCATAAAAGAAAATTACTTTTTTTGTTCGTATTTTCGACATATCTCCCTGTGTTTTTACTCACATTTCAAGAGGGAGAGCTCATTGGATGTGGAATTTAATTTCACATCCAACGAGTACCCACACTGCATACTTTTGATGGACCCAACTACCCCAAAAACAAGAAATACCTGAAAAAGCGTGATGATGATGTCTCTATTTTTCAAATGAGACATCATCATCACGCTTTTTCAGGTATTTCTTGTTTTTGGGGTAGCGGGGTCCGTCAAAAGTATGCAGTGTGGGTACTCGTTGGATGTGGAATTTAATTCCGCATCCAACGAGCTCTCCCGCTCAGAATTTGAGTAAAAACATAGGGAGATATGTCGAAAACACGAACACAAAAAGTAGTTTTTTTCATTCTTCCTCCAAAATTAATAACTATTATTTTATTATTTTAACTATTATTTTATTATTTTTCTTTAGGAGGCCCATTTTAGACCTGAAATTTCCTCTAATGGATAGGAGGTTTTTTACCACCCAAAAATTGTGCTTGTGAAGGACCATCCAATTCACCGTGGAGTGTGAGCCCATGAGCTCTTACTCCTAGTCATCCATGAGCTGACGAAGATAATCTGGGATTTCAACATTGTAGCCTTTTATATTAGCCTAATATGTGAGACTTCTAATGTGCTCGTTAGCATTTCCACGACCACCACGTGCCCGCCTTGGCATAACACGTAATCTGTGAGACATCTTCAGATGAACCAGAGGCACATATTGGTAAGGATTTTGAATGTCGACAGAGAGGGTAGGCGCAGGAGACTAGAAACTGGCTCACTCCACAATCGCCACAGGATCTGCAAAATGTTTGGCCTTCACTAGATTGCACAGGGAAGACCAAATGAGGTAAGAGACGTTGCACAGGTTTCCCATAAGAGGGATACACATATGTAGAGCCGCGGTTAAGATCGCAATAACTTTGCACGGAGGAGCTTAGTACCAGGTGAGGGAGGGGAAGTAACCTCTCATCATTAACCTGGAGAACCTGTGTGGATCGAGGGAGAAGATGTCCTGTATCATTAAGGACTTAATGATGATAAGTCATGGGAGTGACGTTGGGGAATAACTGTGTGTCCTGGTAGTTGATCCTGCTCCTCCTTTGAGACACACGATCACCTGCATATGGATTACAACATTATAATGTTTGGAAACATGAGCATTCGTATTGAAAACCAACTTCTAAATGGATATCTTGGGAGGTCGCAATACTGAATCAGGAATGGGCTTCTCTATTAACATAGATTCGTTTGATGGAGGAGTGGAATAAGATACTTTAAGTGAAGTTTTATCCTCGAACTTTCGTTCTGAGTTGAAATAGAATCATATGTCTTGGATTGGGTAGTTAGATTAACCATCCCATTGATCATAATGAATGAGCAATGGAGTATTTCGCACGATGAGAATCCATTAGGGGAATTTTGAGGTCTAAAATGGGCCTCACAAGAGATATAATAAAATATTATGAGTTAGGCATTTTGTGGGGGAGGTATATTTACAACTCATCTCTTACACTACAACTAATATAAATATGGTTAAGTTAAATTGAAAAGATGTCTAAAATAAAACCAATTAAAAAAATTATTTGATGTGACTAAAAGTAAGAATAATTTTGAATACATAAACTTCTTTTGAATATAATATGATGAATGTACTTATAAGATAAAACAAAATATATTAATTTTGGATTTTGAAATATAATTCACTTATTCAATATTCAAAATATATTTATAAAAACATATATTTATATTTTAGAATTTTAAACATAAATTGAATTTACATTAATAATTTGTTTTTCAAAGTTTATAGTCATTATTTAAATTTAATTTAAATTCATTAAAAATAAAAATAAAAACAATTATATATTAAAATATTTCAATTAACTATTATATAAACAAGGTTAATTAACTATTATCCAGTTTGTTGCTTTGTGGACTTTAGAAAGGCTTTCGATACGGTACCTAGAAATAACCTATGGAATAGATTAGAAGAGCTAAAGGTTCCTTTTGAGCTGAGAGCTGCCGCAATAAGGTTATACGAGAATGTAATTGCCAAGTTTAAGAGCAAAGAGGGGTGGTCGAAATATTTTAAGTGTAATATCGGAGTTAAACAAGGTTTCCCCCTCTCCCCTTCCCTATTTGGTATTTACATCGATAAGCTAGAAGGTTGTTTAGAAGAAGCATGCTGTGTTGGCACGTTCTTAGTTGGAATAGTCATCGTCCTTCTTCTCTATGATGACGATATTTTTCTTCTGGAAAGGTGTCCATTTGATCTTGATAAGCAACTACGACTTCTTAAGGATTGTTGCTCTACTATGGGTATGATTGTCAACACTGACAAAACAAAAGTTATGATTATCAAATCCAATAAGGGCACTTGCGCNCTTGGAGGAAGTGTCTTCTTACAAATACCTAGGAATTGATATTCATCACAAGCTCAACTAGAACTATAGCATTGAGAAAAGGATTAATGGAGGGTGGAAAGATTATTTTGGTCTTGAAAATAACTGTAAAGCGGAAAACCTTGTGTTGTGGGATAAAAAGAAGCTCCTTTTTGAAACTTTAGTCACTCTTGTTATCTTATATGGATGTGAATTTTGGGGTTGCAGCATCTCTAGAGAGTCCTGGAGAAATATTGAGCAAATCCAGAAGCATTTTATAACATATAAACTCAAAATTAAAATCAATACACCATATCATATTCTCCTTATAAAAGTGGGTCTTTCCCCTATCAAGAGCCTAGATATGACTAGGCTCTTGTTGTACAAGCACAAATTCAATAACATGGGAGACCATAGACTTCCTAATCTAGCTTTTAATTCCATCCAAAACCACCTAAGGCTCAAGTGAGGTTGGTATAAAGATACCAAGACCTGGTTAAATCACTGGGAGATCGACGAAAATGTTGCATTGAAAAATATTAATAACATTAAAAATATTGTTACTTCTAAGTTTAAAGAGAGATTGTGGTGTGAGAAAGATTTAGAGGCTAAAAGAAAATTAAGATATTATAAGGAGGTGATTAACCCTACTCTAGAAGATCAAAAGTATCTCTCTTTTTTAAACAGTTCAAAGAAAAAAATTAATATAGCCAAGATAAGAATGAACTCTCATGAGCTCCAAAGTGAAACAGGTCGTTGGACAATTCCTAAAACACCATGGGTGGAAAGGATCTGCCATCTCTGTGAGAATAGGAACATTGAAGATGAAAATCACTTCCTCTTAAAGTGTCCTGCGTACACCCACATTAGATCTCAATTTCATAATCTTTGTTGCAATACCGACCTTCCTATCCTTTTAATATGTCAAAATTATAGTGAGCTTGGGACGCTTTTCTCCAAACTCTTTGAGCATAGGAGTACAATTTTAAAACAAACTAATTAATTCATTTATTTAGGTCTGATAAACCAAAATTTGTTCTTAATAAACATTAACCATCATCATCATAAATTTATTTTTTTTATTAAAATTAAAATATAATGTTTTATTTAAATAAATATTAAATTTATTTTAATATACTCACCATATGTTTATAGAATTATCTACATTATTATTAGTAAAATAAGTTATTTATAAAATAAATAACAACCTAATTTACCATTTTGGCATTATATATCTGTAATTTATGAAACCAAATATTTAATATTTTTATCTTTAAAAAAAAACAAATCATCCATTTACTTTTCATTGGTTTTATTTTTTTGTCATGTACCATAACACATATATTACATAGATATTAATCATACATCATAGCACATATATTACTTATATATTATATGTTGAAAAATAGGTATCCATAATATAAAGCTTTAAAATTTTAAATCCCATTTTCTAAGCTATGGTTGAATATTCCGTATTCAAAAGATAAGTTTTAAAAGGTTAGGAAATGATTTAAATTTAGATATTAATGAATGCACAACTTAAAAAAAACTTTAAATTAAATAGACCCCCTAAAAGTAGGTGAAGTTTTGTTTAGTACGTATTTAATAGATAAGGTTTTTAAAATAGGGAAAGTACTTGATATAGTAAGTATTTATTAGATGATGATTTAAAATTATATAGTATATTTATTAGATGATGATCTAAAATTATATAGTATTGAATAAAGTATTTTCTTGATTTCGTTTTTAAATAGAAATTATCCTAACATTTTGCATCAAGAGGTGCAAAGAAAGAAACATCAGGTAAAAATATTGTGTTTTTTCGTAAGTTATTTTTTGTGATTTTGGTACTTGCTATATTATGTATTTTTATAGGGTTGTATCTTAGTAATAGTAATTATAATAATTTTGGCAAGAAATTGGATTTAATTTAATTGAATTTTTTTCAATTTTCGAAATTCCCAATCGAAATCGGAATATCAGGTAATCAAAAATAGGTAATTCGAGAAATTATTTGAACAAAAACCTAAGTCCAATATCGGAAACGAGAGTTGCCACATGGATTTTGACTGAGTAATTGTATCTCGATTTGCGATTTTTCTAAATTTCTTATTTTCGACATATAAATATTATGATATAACATTTATGAATTTTGATTTGTGTACAATCAAGCTTCGTCCGCTTTCCAATTTTCGATTTCCTATATTTCAGATATTGGTTTATTTGTTCGATTGTAGACTTTTTCTTTTTCATATTGGAAAGCGAAGATTCCACGTGGATTTTGACTGAATGATTATTTCCCAATTTGTGATTTCTCTAAAAAATTTATTTCCTATTTAAGCATTATCTAAATAATATTACATAAACAAAAACTTGAGTCTCTGGTTTTCGATATCTAAAATCGGAAATCGGGTATAAGTAATATCTTAACCATTAAACCTATGATTCCGAAATCCGAAATATCCACCTTATTAAAACTAAACTCTTTAATGGTTAACATAAGTAATATTAGAAATCGGATATAATATTAAAATAAAAAATTGGGTATAAGTAATATCTTAACCATTAAAATCTCTAATTTTCTCTTGTGCCACAATCTCCAGAAATCTTAGCTTTTTCAGCTTTGAGTGTCTGGTTTCCGATATCCTAAACATCGAAAATTGGAAATCGGGTATAAGTAATATCTTAACCATTAAACCTATGATTTTGAAATCCGAAATATCCACCTTATTAAAACTAAAATCTTTAATAGTTAAGATAAGTAATATCGAAAAGCGGATATGATATTAAAATCAGAAATTGGGTATAAGTTATATCTTAATCATTAAAATCTCTACTTTTCTCTTGTGCCACAATCTCAGGAAATCTTAGCTTTTCTAGCTTCCTGAAAAACAACATGATATTAAAAAGAGTGGAAAGGTGAAATAATGTAAAATCGGAAATGTAAATGTTTGATGTTTGATTGAACTTGTTCATTGATCCAGAGGAAATACACGGTAAAGATTTTTTTTGTCCTCATAGATGGCTTTTAAAGAATTGAAGTTAAAAATTTTCAGTTTGGTGAGAGTTTTTTACTGTGTATTTTTTGTGTCTGAGCGCGTAGACTCGTGATTTTGACAATCGAAAACCCGAGTTCCCAAATGGATTTTGACTGAATGATTGTTTCTCGATTTGTGATTTGTCTAAATTTCTTATTTTTGACATATAAATATTATGATAGAACATTTATGAATTTGCATTTGCACACAATCAACTCTGAGATTTCTGATTTCCGAAACCCTCAATCGAAATCGAAAGATCGGGAATTGGATATTGGACTTTAGGTTTTTTTTCTAGTAATTTCCCGGTTTCCCTATTTCCGAATACCTATATTTCGGATATCCAAAATGGGCAATATCGTTTTATATTTTAATAACGTTCATTTGTTCGATATTACACTTTTTCTTTTACATATCGGAAAGGGGGTTTTGCACATGGTTTTTGACTGAATAATTGTTTCCCGATTTGCGATTTGTGTAAATTCTTATTTCGGACATATAAATATCATGATATGACATTTAAACTTTAATTTCCGTATAACTAATAATAATAAAAAGGATTGGTTAAGTGAATATTAAAGAAAATAACATGATATTATAAATAGCGGAAACTTTAAATAACCTAAAAATCGGAAATGTAAATGTGAAATCCGAAATGTAAATGTTTGGTGTTTGATTGAACTTGTTCGTTGATTCATAAGAAATATAGGGTCAAGATTATTTTTTCCCTTTTAGATGGATTTTTAAAGAATTGTGGTCAATATTTTTTAGTGTGGCCAGAGTTTTTACTGTGTGAGTCATGATTTTGACCTGTAAGTTTTTGTTGTTCCCGTAGTAAATTTAAACTGTCAGTCGTTTTTAGAGATGGTTGCTAAAATTCAATCAAAGAAGGTATCTTCTACGACCAAGGATACTAGGTCTAAAACAGCTCTTCAAGAGCAGAAAATCAAAGATCCCAATGTCGGTGTTTTCAATGACACGAGTGGGTATGTGTCTGACTGCTCATACGTAGACTGGTGTAGAATTTATTCTATTTTTTATAGTGATGACTTTTCCTCTGTTACTAATGACCAACATTTTTACATTAACATACGCAATTCTCAGCTCCATTGCATTGCGACGAGACCTGCTTTTATGCCTTACACGGACCTTGTTAAGTGGGCATTGGATCACGTTGATCTTAACCAATGAATGTTTAATGATATTGACAATGTTTGTGTTGCTTCGTTTGCTCTAGAAGTGTTTGCTAGGGCTTATGGTTTGAAAACACCCAAGCAGTTTTTCTTAGGGAATTTTTTCGACGAATTCCTTTCCAAATCGAAATATGAGCAAGTGGTGAAATGTTGGTTGGAAGACCCAACACTAGTGATTCCTGTTTCACTTTCGGCATATCTAGTTTCTTGGTTTAGAGAGCCTTTCTCGTTGGTGGAGGCCATGTTTTGTAGGTTATATGGTTTACCTAACTGTTCCTTGTTCAAAAAGAAATGGGTCCCTATGGTGAACCGTGTTTTTCTTATAGGTGATTCATTCTATTGGGCGAAAATTCTGTTTTGCAATTTAGGGGGTGGGGGGGGGATTTGAAAAATATCAGAGAACCCCAACGAAGCGGAAACCCTCTTTCTACATGTCAGGGTACGTTATGGATGCATTTTGTGCGTGTTCCTCTTTCCCGGATCTAAATTGGGATTGGCAGGAGAAATGTACACCTGTTCATATATATTGCAATGATATGTGGGACATAAATTTCATACCTCGTGTTTATGATCTCTGTGACCTGTTTCTCGGGTCTATGTACTATAAAATTTTTAAAGTTGATGCTCGTGCATTTTCTTAAAAAGCTAGGGAACTTATTTCTGATTATGGCAACTGGTATGTAAGAGAATATTTCTCTTACATAAGGATTGGGGCAGCAATATAGTGCATTTGCTTCTGAGAATTGTTCTAGACCGAATGGTGCTTCAAGAATTTTCCTATCAGACTGTGATTGATGGGGCTTTACCCAAGTTGACCAAACATAAGAAGAAGGGCTGGCCTAAATTTCCTGTGAATCTTGGCAATCTTACGGTACATAATGCTGGTCATGGGTGTTTGTTGGGAAAGCAGATTTATGTTATGAGCTTGGGAGAGGTATTCAAAAGAATACATGATCCATTGGGGTTTTTGCATAATGTATTTGCTCAAGAGCATGTGAAATTTCAATATGTTCATGAAAATGAGCCTAATGATTCCATGATGCAAGGAGCTTCGACTTTTCAGGAGGCAATTTGTAAAATTAGTGATCTAGAGACAAAGTCGCATTAGTACGTGTATGAAAAGGATCTGAAGAGAATAATTTTGCGAGAAAGAGAAATTAAATTTGAACTAAAACAAGATCTTGACAAGTAGAAGATAGAACAAGAAGCGAGAGAATATTTAGCAAGGTCTGTTGCTGCTCGATCTAAGGATAAGGGCAAAGGTGTCCTTCAAGGCCCAGCTAGCCCCTCTATTTGCAGAATGGAAGATACGATGGACAAAGGGGTTGAAATGTATCTAATTGAGAAGGAGAAGAGAGAAAAGGAAGCGAGAGAACATGCAACAAGGTTTGCTGCTACTGTTGTTGCTCAATATGAGAAAAAGGGGACAGTTGTTCTTCAAGGCCAATTGAGCTCTTCTCTTACAGCAATGGAAGATATGTCAGAGAAAGGGGCATAACTCAAAAGAAATTTTGAAAAAGTCATGTTTAAATTGGAATCTGAGATAGAGTTAACTAAAGTAAATCCTAAAAGGCTGAGGAGTGTAGCAGTTTCTGAAGAGGCTCAACTGCCAGAAGCATGGACAAAAGAAAAGTTGATTTCTTTGGTCTCAATTCACAACAAAGAAGAGAGGCTTGTTCAAGAATGTTGGATGTCAAATATAGCTGTACAAGAATCTTCTGTACAAAATGTAAATTGTTTATCGTTAGCTCAGATTGAGAGTCATGATACGAATGTGGAAGAAGAGGTTGAGGATGTTATGACTACCGTTGTGTCATCTATCCCCAATATCCAAAGGTTTTCTAGTATGTTAGGTACATCATGTTTACAACCTTGTTTTTACGAGGTAAATTTGTCATCAATAATGGCAGCTACTGTTAGCATGTTCACCAGTTCAATTGATTCACCTATTCATAGTTCTGTTTCTTCTTTTTCATCAGCTCAGCTTATCACTGCATGCCAGTACAACATTCCTTCTGTCTGTATAACTCTCCTGAAAAGAGGAATTTTTCTATATGTGATTCTTTTACATCACTCGCATTTACCTCTGTTTCTTGTCGTATGAATAGTGTCCCTCTTAGCATGGATATTCCTTTAAATAAAACGCAAAGTGATCCTTTGGTTAGCGTCCACCAGCAAAGAATTTCATCTTTTGAAGTTATCGCAGACTTTGGAGAAGATGCAATTGTATCCTTTGGAAAATATTATTGGAGTAAAAATTATAAAGTTGTGGTTAAAAGGGGAGCCAAGAGAGATAGAGAAAGTTTAGGCATAAATGTGCCTGCTATTGGTGAGATCATATGGAAGGCAGACGCAAGTGATATGCAAGAAGGGGCAGTGGACACAGCAACTGCTATGGTAATTTTTTCTGGAGCTAATTTTCAATATGTTTCACAATTAAATTTGGCTCTTGGTGAAAAATAGAAAGAATTGGAAAAGGTGAAACACGACCTAGCAGAAACACAACAGAGGCATGAACAACAGATTGAGCAGTTGAAACAAGAACATGAAGAGAAAATAAAGAGATGGAAAAATAAAGTTGAAGAATAAAAGCATCAGCTTCGGAATGTAGAGGTTGCTAATCAGCAACAAGGAGAACAAATCCTTCTTGTCAATCAAGAATTGAAACATCTCCATTTGACCTCAAAAGGTTGTTCCTTTGTCGATGTGAGACTTGAGGATTTTAAACACGTACTCTGTAAAATACAGGAATAATTTGGGAAGAATGTGATTTATTTGTATATCTATTTTGATGAGATTCAAGGCATGTACGAGAATTTTATCAAGCATTCTAAAACTCTTGAGGATCACCATCATCGGATGAGAGTAGCATTCAATGCTTTAGAGCAAGTAAGAGGTTGGGAAAAGGATATTAAGGAAAGACTTGATGGCGTGGGAATTTTAGACAAGTTAGAGCTCAAGAAAACTAAAGTTTGCATTGAGACATGGGAGGCTATGTGCGATTCAGCTGAAGCTGTAGTCAATGGAGGACAATTTTTTTGTAAAAACAGGTGGTCTGCCTCAAACAATTTGCTAACTTATTTGAGTTTACCTATTTTGGAACCACTCAGTGAGGCAGTTTGTCCTAAAGTTCATTTGCAAGAAGTGGAAAATTAGATTGATCATAGAAAATAGTTGATTCAACAAATTAGTCAGTTAATCGTGGAAGAAATGGAGAAATGGATAGAAGTTCCTCATGCCTCCATAGCTTGGATAAAATTGTTCATCAAAGAATGGAAAAAAATGACAAGCGTGGGAATTCTGGCCCAAATTTGCAAGAATGATATTCAGTTGAGGAATGCTCATTTTCAGGAAGTTAATGAAATTTTGGATATATTTTCCAAATGGTGTTCTTTCCTTAATCAAAACTAGAAACTATTTATTTGTGTAATTGCACGTTTTGGTGTGAATTTGGACTTATTGAGTAAGTCCAAGAATTTTTTTTTTTTGTAATTTGTGTATCTTCAACAGTTATATGCTAAGTTGATATAAATTATCTTGAAATAAGTAAATTTGATTGGTATCTTTGTACATTAATTTGCACGTTTTCTGATAGTAATTTTAACTTTTTAACTTGTTTTGGAATACGTTAATGAAATACACTTAAGTTTCAAGCTGGTGGTGTTGCGACCTAAAAGACACTGTGAATTTAACTTAAAACAATCTTGCATATTACAATTAAGGAAATGGCTCGAATATTTAAAGATTGCCCATGCTTTTTTTTCTATTTTTTGGTTTTCAGGTATCGAGAATAGGAAATACTATATTCTGCATTTCTTTATTTGAAAATTGAAGGCTTCCAAGGTTGGAAATGTCGCAAATTGGATTTTGCGGAATTTAAATTTGGAATTTAAGCTTATTTTGATATTGTACAGTTTTGTTGAAATAATTTTCCAGATTTGCGATTTTCAAATTTGGATATTAGAAAGTGGAAAGATCTGTATTTGTAATTTTAATGTTTATTGATTTATTGGAATTCCGATATTTCGGAATCAATTATCGTGAATCGAAAATGTTCAATAGGCGTAATAACCTTAATTAAAACTGGAACTTCCTGATATCGATATTCGATTTCAGAAATTTCGCATGGAATTTCGAAATTATATGATTTAATTAATACAGTAAATAAAAATTTATAATTTAATTATTGCAGATTGACGTTGTACTTGTTTTTGTGATGTATCCTACACTCATTATGCATTAATGAAGTGGTATTTTTGTGCGGGATGGCCAAGATCATGATGAGTTGCGTTTTAATGTTGGGATTAAAGTTGATTCGGTAGTGACGTATTTACTTTGATTTTGTTGGATACGGCATTAAATTGTTGATGTTGACGAAGCTTTTTGAGCACGTATCAACTTGAATGGAAGACAATATAGCTATCGAGTTAAGGCATAATTTGACGCAACGGTCATTTCCTTATGTCGTTACAGTACAATTTTGCTTTGTCAGTAACTCGATGTGGTATAATAATGTTTTTTCTCTATTAATGGCCTCTTGTTGGTTTTACTGTGGTGATTTTTCACCGCTATTTCTTGCCTAAGTGATTTGTCTTAGTTTATTCTTGCCTAAATATTTATAGCATCATAAGAAGGCATCGATGAGGAGACAAATGTCAAGTTGACACTCTGACATAATTTAAGGTTGACAACAAGTGGAAGTAACAGTCATTTCTGCGATTAATATGATGATGTTATAGCAGAAATGGGCCCCGTTATGATGGCATTAAGGAGGAGTGTGATTCTTCTGGAGATAACATCTTATGTGAATAGATTTGCGATTCTCAACATGTGCATATCTGAGATATCAGGAATAGGAAATTGCGATTAAGGGAAATACTCTAACAGAAATTTGAGTTTACAGTTTTGGAACAAATCATTTGAACAAAAACTTGAATGTGCATTTTACCATATCGGAGATATCGAAAATAGGAAATGGCTTGTTGGTATATTGAGGACATGTCTCTTATCATGGTCCCTCAGCTATTTGTTTTTATATATCTAGATGTTTTCCAAAAAGTAGGCTTTGATTATGAAAATTACAATATAAACATTTTGTAAACATGTTACTGAAAAATCAAACATTTTGTAAATATTTTGCAAAGATTTTCGGTAAAATAAAATTTGTCTACTTTGCGCATTTTCGATATCCAGAGATTGTGGCACCAAGAGAAAAGTTAATGTTACTTAGAAATCGGGAAGCTGGAAAAGCTAAGATTTCCGGAGATTGTGGCACAAGAGAAAAGTTAATATTATTTTAATGTTATATACAAATATTACTTAGAAATTTGTGTTTTCTTTTGTTTTTTTAATGTTATATACAAATATTATTTAAATATTTAGATTTTTTTTGCTTTAATGTTATATACAAATGTTACTCGAAAATCGGGAAGCTGGAAAAGCTAAGATTTTCGGAGATTGCGACAGAAGAGAAAATTAGAGGTTTTAATGGTTAAGATATTAATTATAGGCAATTATCAATTTTAATATTATATCCAACCATTAACTTTTAATAAGGTGGATATTTCAGATTTCGGAATCATAGTTTTAATGGTTAAGATATTACTTATACCTGATTTCTGATTTTTGATATTTTGCAAAAAATTCCAATTTTTGAAATGGGATATTTAGCATTTCAAATCATTTGAGCAAAAAATTTGTGTTTTCTTTGTTCCATATCGGACATATCTAAAATTTGAAAGGCAAATGCGAAAAAGAACTGTACTTTTGAAACTGAACCTTTTTTACTTACCTTTGTTTGAAATCGGAAATTGGCTATGGTGTTTTGCAAATGGAAAATTTAGAAATCATTTAAACAATAACTTGAGTCTCATGTTTCCGATATGGAAAATATCGGAAATGAGAAATCGCAAATAAGAGAATTACCCATAGGTAAAATTTGACTTTGCATTTTTTGATTTTGGATTACGGAAATTGGATTTTGTGTTTTGGAAATTGAAAAATTGAAATTGAAAAATAAAAAGTTATTATTTATTTAAAGTTGATTTAAGAAAATAAGAGTTGATCTAAAATTTGTATACATTAATTATTTTGTCATATATAATAACTGTCATATTTCCTGTAATATTTGAAGTTAGAAATAAAAAAGAGATTTTCGGGGGTATTCTGAATTTGTGATTTCTGATAGTTCGGATATCAGAAACTTGAGATTAATGTTTTTTGTTGAAATAATTTGGTGGATTGCCAATTTGGGATATCCAAAATGTTGGGAATCAAAAACGTGAATGTCAACAAAAAATTGAGTAACGGGTTTCTGATATATGAAATATCGGAAATTGGAAATAGCGGGGTCCCCAAATAACCTTAACAAAAACTTGAGTTTCCAGTTTGCGATAACCAATAATCGGAATTCGGAAATATGAAATCGGCAATCTTTAAGGAAGAGAAAATTCATCTTCCATTGCTCCACTCTATCTTGATGTTCTCATTTCTATTTACCAATTTCTTGTTGATACATGTTTTCTGCCTCTGCTAAGTCTTGTTTCAACTTGTATAGGTTCACATTGCAGCACATACACAAGTAGAGCTTCACATTGCAGTAGAGAAATTTGCTAAGCATCTGCAGCTATTCAAAGCGTAGTTGATGGAGTATACAAGTTAGGTCAACACAGCTACAATGATGTTTTAGAGTAACAAGTGGTAAAAAAAAGTACATTTGTAGAGAAAATAATGAGAAGGTTCAACCACTATTTGCTTTTAAAGACTTTGAAGAAATTAATATTTTCTCTTGTTTCCTACATTGGACAAATGGATTATCTTGCATTCGAGAGTATCTGGAAAAATACAAAGTTGGAGAAATACGAAGGATTGAAAGAGATGTAACTCTTGATATTGCAGTGAATGTGAATCCTTGTCTATTAGCGTTTCCAATATCTATTGTAACATTTTGTAGGATCATACCTCGGTCTTTATGAATTGTTAAACCCCATGCCATACGAAGTGGTAGTTTTCTACGAGTTCCCCTTGTTATAGGAGATATTGGAACATAAGTAGGATTTAAAACATCCCATAAGGGTCCTTTATAATGGAGGAATTCGACAACAACAAAATATGGTAAGCTAGGAGGTTGTTCATTGGACTTGTAGACAATGTCAATGACTTTTCCAAGTGAGCCGTTAACAAGTCCTGCTTGAACCCATACATTAGCAGTTAACATGACTTGTTGACCAATAGCAAGAAGGACCTTTAATGGAAACTGCTTGTCATCAATCGATCATTGGCCATGTTTGTTCCTTTGTTCTGCCAAGCAATGTGAAATTGGCATATTAAGTTGTTTCAGCATGTGTTTATTGTGCAGTGCAACATATATATTGGTGGGATATAAGTGGATAGATTGTTGAAAAGAACAGTTTTCCACATCTGAGAGGCATGAGCTTGTTCTTGTCATTAGGAGTGCCCAGTCTTCAAGGGTTGGTGTTCTGTTTGTTAGGTTTAGTAAGAGTTGTCGAAAATTAGTTTGAGAAGGGCTATTTCCTTGTTGTCGAAAAATTGTTTCTAGTGTGATAAAAGTATCAAATGTTTGCCACAAAGTTGTTCCAATGGATGAGCCTGCATACATTGGAATGTCCTTTATAGGAGGTAATTGTCCAAATTCACAAACAAGGATTATGGAACAACTGCCAAATGGAATTGTACAATTTGAGGGGAAATCCTGACGTAATCGTGCATCAATCCAAGTCAACATTTTTGGTCCGATAAAGCTCATTTCATCTATGAGAATATAACGAATATGTCAGAGTTCTTCTCAAAGTTTTGAAAGGGATTGGCCTTCAAGGGGTTGCATTTCATCAATGGGTATTCAAAGAGTAGAATGTATTGTAGATGCATGTATATTAAAAGAAGCAACACCAGTTGGAGCAAGGACAAGAAGTACCCAACCACTTTGTTCACATGGAGTTTGTAGTGCAGATTTTAAGCAAGATATCAGGAAAGATTTCCCAGTACCTGCAATACCTTGAATCAACATTTTCAGTGGTGGAACAAATGTAGTATTTATAAAATGAGAAATGACAACATCAAAGGCCATGCATTGTGTGGGAGACAAGGAATCAGGTGAATTGGACAACGATAGGTTATCTTCATGTAGTTGCATGGACAAGCGATTGAGGTCAATAAATGATGTTGTTGAATGATGCAAGTCGTTGGTTATATTGTTATGTGTCCAATCATGATTTTTGTCAAAATCACGATGTCCAAGCATTTCAAGATCATCAATTTGAATGTCATTTCCTGGTCACATTTGAGAGAGAAGTTCCCATTCATCCATGTTATTGGACAAGGGAAATTTAATAGCATCATAGTTTGAATCATCGGATAAAGGTGTGCAGGGTTCTTCTTGTGCATGTTCAACATGCCAGATAGTATATGTGCCTTTAATTTGTTGTCAATGAAAAATAGTTTCAGAAGTTGTTGTTCCAATATCTTGAGGGATGGAACGAAAAGGTTTGTATAGAATAAGTTTGCTCCAACAAAAGGGTTCAAAAGATAAAGAGTCAAAGGAAGGAATGGAAAGGAATTGTGGATAGACTCTAACAATTTTGTGATGCAATTTTTGTTTCCATGGATTGTTTTTCCTATTAGCAGAAAAAGACCAAGAACGACCAGCTTCAAGTAGGGTTAGATGTTCAAGAGCTACTGGTCTTTGCATGCATGCAAATATAAAGGGCGGACTTGGAGGGATGTTATTAGTGCCATTACAAACACGTCGAAAGACACTTTGATTCACATTCAGTGAAAAGAAATAATGGATAAAAATAACAAGAGGGAGTTTTTGCAACATGTGACATGTCTCTTGTGCACTAATGTCTCGTTCAGCAACTATTTGGACAAGCAATTGTTTGATTGGCTGAAGAATCGGACCATCACTTGGTGCTACATGTGCAAGGCGAGAGAGAATTGCATGGTAGATTTCTAATTTTGGCTCTGCTTTTGATGCATACTTTGAGATGTATTTGAGCACTGCATGTTTACAAAGAACAGGTTGGCAATCAACATTAGCTCTCCATGAAAGCATGATAGGGTTGTGAATATTGAGAAGAGAATCATTTTCTGCAGGATTGTATGTTTTACGTCCATTTACATCAATGAATAATGAAGAAGCAGCTTGCAACTCATATGGAAAACCATAGCGACATTTCATAGCTTTTTTTCAAAGGCAAGTTGATTCTAAGCATCTAGTGTGTCTTTGAACAAAACTGACAAGTTCTTCATAGTCAACTGAGTAGTTTGATGCAAATATGGATGGTGATGCAAGACTGCATGGATAATTTTCTGTAGAATGATGCAACCCGGATGTTGAGAAGTGCGTATCACGAGGATTCCAAGCTGTAACATATGTGTCAAAATTTTTTTTGCAGCTTCTACTGCAACAATATCTTCCCAATCTGAAGTGTCCATATTTGGTGCATCTGCCAACCAAATAAAACCATGAATGTGTGTCAATCATCTATGTTTCCATTCAAACCTGCATTGAAGGAAACTGCATATATTAGAAATCAAAATGTATAAAGTGAAAAATATGAAGAGAAAAATAAGAAGGAAGAGATGGTAAAATACCTGCACCAATAATCTGTTATATGAAAACTTTTTTGAAGCACCTCTTGAAGGAATTCCTTGAATCTATTATGCATGTATTGTGATGTAATATGTGGATTTCATATGATGTTGTGAACTTTGCATTGGTAGTCTTGAGCTAAATGGGTAAAATGTGCAGCAGGCATCAAAGCATGTAAATCTGGCCATTTTGTATCAGCTGCACTGAGGGTAAATAAGAAATTTGGCATACCTTGTTGATTGATCATATTAGTTAGTTCAACTCTACTTTTGTTCCAATATGAGCGTGTTGCATGTAATGGAGATCCAAACCATGCGACCTGCTCACCAATTTTCTGATTAGGAATGTCTTGCAATTGGTTAACAAGTTCAAGTATTGTCAGAGGTAGTGTATCTTCAAGATTAGTTTTGACAAAAACAGAGGCTATAGCATTACTCCGATGACGCATAATTACATTGTATATGTAGTAGCGGAATCGAGGATGTTGCCCAAATCTTTTTTCATGATAATGATTTAGGTGAAGAGCATATTCGTGCATACTAACCTCATGAATGCGTGGTTGTTTAAGCATTGTTGCACCTGTGGGGAACAAAGTTGGAAAATCCATGGAAAGAAGTCATTCTATGTTGTACTCATTGATAGGTGAAATGCCTATAGAAGGCCAATCAATTGAAGGTGTTAGTGGAGTATCTGGTATATGTAACAACTGTCTAATTTCTTCAACTTTGGTTCTAGCATTAGGTTGTGTTGAAACAAATGAGGAGGATTCGATTTCATAGGGTTGAAATGAATTTGGCAGTTCAATTATAGAGGACAAGCTTTGCTGATGAGATAATGTATCATTGCTATTAACATGTGGAATCCAAGGTGAAATGTCTGTTGAGACAAGAGGCAGTGAAGATAATGCAACTAAGTTGACATGTACATCCTTGTAGTATGGGTCGTTTGCGATTTTGTATTCAAGGGCAGTAAGAACATGTGTATGACTAAAAAATAGTTCACATGGATTGTTTTTAGAGTTGAATTTGCGAACAACAAGGATGTCAAGTTCTGATATTAAATGGGGTAGGTATTTGGCAATGTTGGAAATGTCCTAGGGAAAGCAGATAGTATGTCCAGAATATTTATATTGACCACCATGAGCATGTGTCACTTGTAGAACTGGGTTAGTGTGACTTATCAACATTTCTTCAACTTGTGTAAGTGCTACGAGTATAGGTGGTTGGATGCCTAGATCCATATTGTTTTTGAATGAAAACCGATGGCCTTTTGTTTCTAGAATACAACGAGAACAAATATATGCATCATGGATTTTTCTCATTACAATACCAGGATAGCATTCTTTGCAAATTGAGCAGACATGCATATCATGCAGTTGGTCCATTTTTTTACGAAATCGTTGATCTGCATTATTGAGACGGGTGCTTGATGGATTTAGCATAGCTGGTCGAAGCGAATGTCTATTGAGAGGTTCGAGGAGAGAAATTGGACAAGACATATCCATAGGTATCCATGTAGCTATGTAAAGAATATGTTGTCTCTTGTTGTTTTTATCTCTGTTCTCTGCATATACAATTCTTCTTCGTGCATTCTCTTGTTCATTGTCAAGAGTTGGCATAATGCCTACAACAAAATCGTAAAATTGTTAACTGCAAATTTTATTGGTGTAAAGCAATATACAACAAGCAAATATTAACTTATTGTATGTAGGTAACCAAGAATAAATAAATAATAACCAAATCAACCATGATGTAATTTATTTGAGATCAATTGTAATTCTCTCAAAATATCATGTATTTAAAATCGAGAATTGAACAAATTATCTCAACATAAACATGAGCGTACAAGTGTATGGTTTCCGATATTTTATCTCGTTTGTGGTTTCGCATATTCGATAATCACAAATTGGAAATAGGAAATCGGCAATGTTAAGGCAGACAAAATGTCGGGCTAAGTACATTCATTCAAAACGGATGAAGTAGGGCCTCGCAGTGCAGGAGAGAAATGTGCTAAGAATCTAGAGCCATTCGAAACTGAATTGATGGAGTATACAAGTTATGTCGATACATCTACAATAAAAAGAGAGAATTCTAATCAAGTGAAAATAGTGTTGAAGTAAAAATAGTAGTTGAAAAGCCTCATTGTGATGACTTGGCATAATGCGTACAACACAATCGTAAAATTGTTAATTGCAAAGTTTATCAAAAATTGAGAAGCAAAGAAATTATTTCAGTAGAAACATGAGTTTCTGAGTATCTGGTTTCCGAGATCGGAAATAAAAAATAGTAGATACCCAAAATAACGTTAACAAAATCTTGATTTTTCGGTTTGCCATATTCGATAATTGAAATTTGGAAATTGGAAATTTGCAATTGGTTTACTCTGTTTTCCTATTGGCAATTGGCTTAGTGTTCAAATACAAATACTTCTTGGAACTCAGTAACACTAAAAAACCATTTTCACTATATTCAAATACTTACAACTTTATATTCAATGAGCTAAGAACCGTTATCACATAGTAGGCTAAAACAATGGTGTAGACATAGCTCGGCATGTTCTTCAATAGTTCAGATGCAAAACATAGTATTTTTTATGGGTTTATATCCAATGAGCTAAGAACCGTTTATATCATTTATTCGGTTCTAAATCTATATCTTGGACGCTATCCACAAGTATCAACATTTAGGATTGTAGAAATCCTATGTCATATGTTTTCCAATAACTGATATTTCGGATTCTAGAAAATTTACATGTGAAAATAACAAATATGTTATGACCCTATTTCCGTTTTTGCAACATATATAGAAATCCTATGTGTTCAAATACAAACATGTCTGTGTTCCTTAGTCCCAAGATTCGATACTTCGTATTTGTGAGATTTTGATATTCGAAATTTTCGTTTATCCCTACGCTAAGTTTATGCCTATTTTAAATTCGCTCTCTATTATTTTTCATCGGTCTCTCTTTAAATTTTGCAAATATTTGGTGTCTTAACTTGGTTTGATTCTATATATTGACGTGACAAGTTTGAAACAACATTTTTTTATTTCATTATCTAAAACAGCTAATTGAAGAAGTAAGTAGACATAAGTTATTATTTATATATAAATGTAATTTTGGAAATTGGGGAATCGGAAATTGGGATATAGGGTGTTCCTTATTCGAAAATATAGTTATTAAATTTTAAGAAATTAATAACAACAAGCATATATTTCACAAAATCGGAAGTTATGGTGTTCCTTATTGGAAAACATAGGATTTTCGCAATTCAAAATACCAGTTATTTGTGGTGAACTTCTTGATGAGGTATTTTCAACAATGACAATTAGAACTTCTAAGTGTGAAATTTCAACAAAACATTTATTACACATGTATTTTCCTAATATAGGGATGTTACAGACAAGTTGAACAAACTTATATACTTATGTATCAAGTGGAGTTGCTGATGATGTATTTTCAACCATCACAATTACAACTTTTAGGCGTGCATTTCCGGAGAATGTCTATGTTCTAATTGAAAGAGTAAGAAGTAATTGTTTCTTGTAGATTCTTTGGACTATTTCAGCAATTGATGTTGATTATGTTGCGAGAAGAAACGGGTATTTTTTTGAGATGCCCATCAGTTGGTTTGCAGCATCATCAAAAGCGATCACACCATGAATATTTCCTGTTATATCTTCCAAGTCAAACTTTAGGATATATCGGTAGTCCCATTCAGCAAACTCCCCATCACATTTACCACAATGACAAATGTCTCCAACTTTGTCGGCAATCTTTTTCATGTGTTGTCCGTCGATTGCACACCAGCAGCAAAAATCTTTCAAAAGCTGTCTCCTCACTTAGGAAAGTGGGAGAGGTGTGACCTTGGGGGCAAGCACAGAGCTAGGTACTGTCACCTACTCCTAGCTCCTCCGTTTAGGCTAACTCCTAACGAAGCCAAGGGGGGTAGTCCCTACAAAAGAGTTTCTATGGCTCTTAAGTTGTTAAAGTGTTTTGATTAGTTGCGGATGTGGATGGGTGTTGTTTAGGAGTTATTATGATTTGAAGTGTTTGTTTATTATGAATATGACACTAAATCAAAAAGAAATCCACGTTGCTAACAAGAGATTATACAGATAAGCGAAAGATTCCAGACTTTACTTAAGCATTCAGATATAATCAGCAAACATAAACCATAGACAGTTGATCAAGATAGAAGATTACTCAATTATAACGAAGGACCAGTGCCTTATGGAGTCAAATAAATGCGTGAAATAAAGTCTAGGAATTAAGCTAGTGAATATTAGGTTTTGCAAGTGCTCTTGGTATATTTTAAGAATTTTAAAGAATGCTCTTGATTAGGGTGTCAACGAAGGTTTTTCAAAGCCGAGAGACTCTTCTAAGTTTCCTCCGTTTAAGACATGTCGGGCCCACCCAGTATCCCAGGCTGATATTGTCAAGTGACCAGCTAGCCGAGAATCTAAGACAGCGGGAGGTTCCGGCGCCTCTACTAGGAAGTACTTTGGAAGAATCCCTACAACGCCGGTGCGTTGGTTACAGGGTGTTAAGTATTATTAGGTTACTCTTGCAGGGTTTAAAGATCCAGTGCCGTTTCTGGGTACTCCGATCTAAGATCGGTCAGAGCATACTCCAGAAAGGAGGGAAGGAGTTAATTAATTAAAGGGGCGTGTGTTGCAAGTTTTATTAAATTAATTAATTAGGACTCTCTGACAGAGAGCGCTCTTGACCCCGTCTTATGACAGTGGTTCAAGAGACTTATCTAATCTAATATGCCTAATGCAGGGATATGCAGTTCTATGAATGCTCTCCGATAGAGAGTGCTCTTGACTTGTGTTACTGCAAGTTCAAGAGTCTTACTTAATTTGTTAAACTTGAAAAAGACTTAGAACATAAAAAATATAACTACCCAAGAGTCTCTTTCAGGCTTTTTAGGGCCCTAATCGGGAAAGCCGG
>LPNX010875380.1:116289-128215 GCA_001517045.1 Pseudotsuga menziesii | reverse complement strand
CGCTTTAGGAATGAAAAAGAAGGCGTCAGTTAAACAATAAAGTGCTAATAGAACGCAACCGCCAGTGAATACCCCAGAAAACGGAGTGCGCACGTTACATTTTGCTTTCAAAGCAGATCTGGAAAATGACCCAGTTGCTGGATATGAGTGAAAAAATGTCCCTATCAAATTTGTCACACCAATCGCAATAAGTTCTTGGTCAGGGACAACCTTGTAGTCGTTAATTCTACCAAAGGATTTTGAAATAGCGATGTGTTCTAACACCAGAACGATAATTGAAGCAGGTATTTCTGAACTCATATTAGATAGCAGACCGTCTGGGATTTTCATAACTCCCACCTCATTTAAGCCCGAGGGAACTGTACCCAGAATACTGATTGGACGGTCTTTTGAAGATTTGTTTCTTGTTATGCTCCACGATATGGCAGTAAAAACTACTATGACGACGGCATTTCTCATAGCTTGTGCATAGAAATAGAAGGATTTCAGTCTATTTGCTACCTTTGGTTGATTTCGATAATATCTATCTGCCAAAGTTATACCAAATGTACCACACCACCATTTCCATACATAGAGGATTACCAACGGAATCAAGCCAAAAACGGCGTCTAACTTTGTGTTTGGTAAATGTTTCAGAGTGTTAATTACAACCTTATACGTTGCTTCTCTGGTATTCACTAATGAGTTGTATCCCATGAGAGCCGGAATTTGACCCCAGATGATGTTAAATGCGGAACCGGTCATGAAGCCAGCAACAGCATTTAGAGAAATAAGTTCCACTAAAAAGCCTAAACGCAGTATACCCAACCCAGTGGCGACAATCCCACAAAGCAAACAAAGGGTAGTTGCAATGATAGGAGCTGTAACTTCTGTCTGGTCTTCGGGATATTTTTTTAGAACTTCAGCAATGACTTTGGCAGTTTGTAGTGACATTACAGCGACCGGACCAATACAAACATCTTTCGATGTGGCAAACAAAGAATATATAAACGCACCAATAAAGGAGGAATACAAACCATATTCAGGAGATAAACTAGCGATTTGTGCGTATGACATAGATTGGGGCACGAGTACGCAGCCAACTGTAATTCCTGCCACTAAATCAGCATAGCCCCACGTAAAGTTATAATGAGGAAACCATTTTATAATAGGAAAAAGAGATACGAGGTAACTTCCTGCCGATTTCGCAGTTAGATTGTTTTTGATAGAATGATCATAGTACTCCTTCAAAGTGACTGTGCTCTCTTCATACGCTGGAATGGAATCGTACAGGACATCTGATAGCTCATTTTTCGTTACCCCAAATTTCTGCTTACTACTATTAACCTTCCAATTTTCCTCATCACCATTGTGAAGTCCGTCTCTGTTTTCTGCCGCCTCAGATTCCCTATATGTGCGGTATTCTGATTCAAATACTTCGATATCAGCATCCTCCTGATTATGCACATATTCAGTCGAGCTCTTACGTGACATATTCTTTCCGAGTATTCTGCAGGGATTTATTTTTATTTTTAAAGCTATTGATCTGGTTTTGAGACGTTAATGTCAGCTAATATACTTTTATATAATCGGTTTCACAATTTTAAATCGAAAATTTTTCTACAATAGAAATATTAAGTTTGAGCAGTACAAGATCCATGTGCATTACAACACATTTTACTTCACTATTTATATTATTCTTTTGGTCTTTGCTTCTTTTTTTCACAGTGCATAATTTCAAATGACAGTGTTCGAGAAAAGACATGAACAGGTAGAAGTGTTCAAAATTATTATGGGTCTAATTTGACAACTTGTTCGTTATCGCTTGCTGCGTGGGGAAGGTGTGGAGTTTTTCTGGGATCTGTGACTCAAATTCCGATTTGCAAAATTGCAAAGCCGCACTGTGGTTCCAGCGAGACTATAAGAAAAAGTCAGATTTGGACAATTACACGAGATCTTTATTAAAAAAAGTGCACTCGAGGTGGCGGTAACACAAAAAAGTGGGGGGACTTTACAGCAAGTTTTCTGAAGCCTTTTTTCATTGGTTTGTGACTATTTTAGGTTACCACAGCCACATCTTATTCACAGATTATGAAAGTAGTATGTATTTAGTTAAAGTTTACAGAGGATAAAAAAACTATAGAGATAGTTGCATTCGCTCACAGTTCAGCACTGTCGGTCAATTAGAAACGTTGCAATTCCACGAAATACAAAAAAAGTTTAGTGTCAAGTAGAATATCTAGTTTCAATACTGTTAATGTATCAATTGAGTCGGTCAAGGGCATAGGTATATATTGTTTATCTTCTTGTTTTAGGTTTCGCCAGATTGTCTTTAAGGATGCAGAGTATCAGGGCCAATAAAGAGAGTAATGTAGACATTAGATGAGCCCTCTTTGTTGCCTCATCAAAACTCTTTATGACTGTGTTTTTAACTTCGCCATGTAAAGATCCAATATATGAGGAGTTTGCACTAAGCTGAACAATAAGTTTCTTTATCTTGTTTTCATCCAGTAGACCTTTCAAATTACTACGCAATAAACCTGCGAAAGATAATTGAATGACGCCAGCTGAAATTGCAACACCCCATATAGATCCAATACTACGGAATAAATATAAAGTTGATGTCGCAGTAGCTTGGTCACTCTTAGAGAACATAAATATGAAAGTAAACAAGGTCGTAGGAAAAGTGATACCTTGTCCTAGATTTGCAGGTATCAAAAATAGACCAATCAACCAGTTCGGAGAAGTTTTTTCAATAAACAGGAATAAAAAGTTACCCAAAAACATCAAAGAAATACCAATGTAGAGTAATAATCTTAGACAGTTGTACTTGCTCATGGAAAATCCTGTTATGAGACTGCCTACCGGAGTAAATAGGGAAGGAATCGTAAGACGTAATCCTGCTTTTGCAGTGGAATCTCCAAGTACAATCTGAAAGAATAATGGTAAAGTAAAAAGATACGCGTAGCTGGCAAAACCAACAAGTATACTTATCGAAAGTACAACGACACTGTAGGAGGAATTGACCAGCTCCATAGGAATAATCGCTCTAGCACTTGTTTTCCTTTCGTGCAATATGAACAGTAAGAGGATTATTACACTCCCAACTAATAGCAGTAGCACAGAAGGGCTGGTCCATGATAATTTAGAAGTAGAACACCCCAGGCTCAGGTAAAGAAGCTGTAGTGTGAGACCAGTTATAATAAGAATTGAGCCCATAACATCTATGTCCCTGAGTATTTTTCCGGGATTTTGGAATATGCTAGAATTTTGACGATTATATTCTTTCTGATTAGGTACATAATAATTCATTAATATGGAACTAATCACAGATATGGGTACTTGGATGAGAAAACACCACCTCCAACCAATGCTCGACGCTATTGTGCCACCGAAAGACGCTCCACATATGGCACCAAATCCCAAAAGTAAATTCTGAAACGCTTGAAAAGTTCCTCTTTTCGAACTTGGAATAACGTCTGAATTTACGATTGTAGAAAGTGTGATCAAGCCACCACCTCCTATGCCTGTCAATGCTCTCATAAAACTAAGCATGTAGATGTTTTTCGAGAAACCACAGGCTAGACATCCAATGGTAAAAGCCCCATTAGCAAAGAAAAGGCAGTTTCTTCGACCAAGTGCATCAGAAAATGACCCATAAAGAGGTTGAAAAGATGTTGATGTAATTAAATACGCAGTGGTGATCCAATTTGAAATACTCATCTGATTAAATTCGTTACCAATCGTTTGGTACGTCGAAGCTGTAACGGTTCCGTCAAAACCGGACAAAAAGACATTAGAAAAAAGAGTAGCTTCAATAATCCATCAATTTGGGATTCTTGAAAGCGCTATATCTTCGCCTTTGTCCAAGTCCTCATCTAAGTCTTCACTGTAGTCGACAGAAGGAATTTCAGTCTCTTCAATACTGCCATAGTTTCCATCCTTGCTTTTCGGTAGTACTTTGTGTTTACTAGATTTAAGCATTGCGAAAAAAAATCTGATTTGGAATTAATGTTTCATTTACTACATTTTAAAGCATTTTGTACCATTCAGAGGCAAGAATTGGCCAATACTGTGTGTTCTTATAACGATAACTAGTATATATATTCTCGAAATTGTATATTTCTGTGGATTTGCACACAATCATCTAATAGCAAATTAGGAAGAAAGCCACACATGCACATATATCGCATCACTTACCGAGCCTTAGAATGTGGTTGCCACACATTAGGACATGTTACCCCCCGCACCTAGCAGAAATATAGTATTAATCTATCAGTGCTCAACACAATGTGATATCAGTACAATTCTTCATGCCATGGTACGTCGTCTCTATTTTCTTTTATATTCTGTTTATTATATCATGTTCTAAAAATGTCATATATACAATTCTGAAAAGGTTTTTGACCCTTACGTAACGCTATTCGGTCAACTACTTGTGAGACATATATTGTTCAAATATGTAAATGAAGAAAAGTACGCCTATTACTAGGATCCACAATACCGTAAAGCCTGTTAAACAAGGAGGAACAATATATATATCATAATTTTTTTAGAAAGAAAAGCCAAAGAAACAGCATTTGCAGGCACAAATCCGTGATAATAATGCATAGAACAATATGTGAAACCCCACAAGGTTACTGGTCGGATGATGAGCGAGCCCAGAGAAACCAACGGACCTCTGTAAACATCACTATGCCTTATCACCACACTTTACCATAATGCATTGAAAGTGCAATTGGAGAAGCCACCAATAGACGAGCTATGATGATATATTTAGCGTCCCTTAAAATATCGACTTATACAGTGGATAACATTTCAGCTCGCATTCCTCGAAGAGCATTATTTCCAAACTACTGTTGAAAAAAAAAAAATATGAAGACGACGCTTACCTGAGCACCCAGGATGTACACTTCGCCACAAATTTTGAGAGGCCTTTTGTTGTGATATTAGTTGAAATATATAACTACTTAATCAGGCAAAAAGACAGCAGTCACTATTTCAAGTTGGTAAAAAAATCCTGTTTTCGCTAATTGTCGATTTGGCCTTTCACCTGGACTTGAAAGCTTTCAATTACGGCCTGATACATTCATTCTTTATACTGACCTTTGCCCAATTTATTATCCAGAACTATAGCCATTAGGTTGCAGGCCACTGGGACCACCACTGACTGGAAAATATTCTATTGACGAATTTTCCGCAACTCATCGCTGATTAGTTTATGAACTTATCCCGTCGGAATGAGAAAGTTACATATGCAGGAATTCTCTACAAGCAGCAATAACATGCTTTTATTTTACTGTCGTATTGTAATTGCTTATTCGGTTCCAAACATGTCAGCTATGCCAATATTTTAGAAGAGTGGGAAAAAAAAGAGATGTTATAGACGAACGACAAAAGTTGTGAAAAACTCGAATGGAGTAATGGAGCAAGAAACAAGAATCTGTCATAGTCAATACGTGATTTTGATATGCTTTCAAGCTTCTGAGAACTTCATTCATTACACTCCACCACATATACTATACAACGAATAGCCCAGTCGAAGAGGTTATGATTGTGTTCATTTATTTTTTTACATGACAGAGTCTCCCTATTGATACTAAGCTTGCTGCAATAACTCTTCTTACTAAGAGGTAACTTACATCTTGACTTTTTAATGAAGTTCCCAGCCGATTACCATTATACGTCGCCGTTTCGTTCATGTAAATATTCAAATATACTACACTTCATATCTTTGCTTCTTATATTTTCGCGCGTAGGTTTGCCTAATTACATTTTTATATTCCTCATCAATAAAGCCGCCAACAAAGAGCACAGGGTAGAAACTCTGCTGTCTGGGAACTCGGCTAACGCTTGTAAGCTATTTAATATTCTCAAATCATTTCAACACCTCTTTTTTTTTTTTCAAATATGTACTATTTTCTCTATTTCCATTAAGTTAGTCTTACTGAAGAGTCAAGAATATGGAAGAATTCCTGCGGAATTTTCAATTATTAGAAGTGAAAAAAAAAAAAAAAAAGAAGAACAATGAAATTTAGTCTCACTTTAGCGTGATATATAAAACGTAAAATGTCGAAGCCAACGTAAAATTAAAAACATTTTGATGTCACAATGAAAGAACTCCAAAGTAGAACTTGAATTATAAATTAGCATTTTACCGATGTCCAGTAAAGCTACCAAAAGTGACGTAGATCCATTGCACTCGTTTCTGGCAGGGTCCCTAGCCGGTGCTGCTGAAGCATGTATAACATATCCTTTTGAGTTTGCCAAAACAAGGCTGCAGCTGATTGATAAGGCCTCCAAGGCATCAAGAAATCCTCTGGTATTGATATATAAAACTGCAAAAACTCAGGGCATTGGTTCCATTTATGTCGGATGTCCCGCATTTATTATTGGAAACACCGCTAAGGCGGGTATTAGATTTCTTGGCTTTGATACCATTAAAGACTTGCTAAGAGATAGTGAAACTGGAGAACTAAGTGGTACAAGAGGGGTGATAGCTGGGTTAGGTGCGGGACTATTAGAAAGTGTTGCCGCAGTGACTCCTTTTGAAGCAATCAAAACTGCTTTGATCGATGATAAACAATCTGCTACACCAAAATACCATAATAATGGGCGCGGTGTAGTACGAAACTATTCATCATTAGTCCGTGATAAAGGATTTTCTGGTCTTTATCGTGGTGTTTTGCCAGTTTCCATGAGACAGGCCGCAAACCAAGCCGTTAGATTGGGTTGTTACAATAAGATTAAGACCTTGATCCAAGATTATACGGATTCGCCAAAAGACAAACCTTTATCATCCGGGTTAACCTTCTTAGTGGGTGCATTTAGTGGTATTGTGACGGTCTATTCCACCATGCCCCTTGATACTGTGAAAACAAGAATGCAAAGTTTGGATTCCACCAAATACTCCTCTACAATGAATTGTTTTGCAACCATTTTCAAAGAAGAAGGGTTAAAGACGTTTTGGAAAGGTGCTACGCCTAGACTTGGGAGATTGGTCTTGAGTGGTGGTATTGTTTTCACTATCTATGAAAAGGTCTTAGTTATGCTAGCCTGAAATGTATTATTGTGTACAATATATCATCTAATGTTTTCTACTCGTTATAAGTCTATTTACCAGCCGATCACTTAAAAAAGTTATATATCTCTTTTTATCATAATGAAGAAGATGGCTTATGCTTGATTTTGACTTTGGTTGAGGTATTTCTTTTCCAATTTTTTGACTTGAATGTAGTCGTATATACTCTTCAGGGTGATAAATAGCCCAAGAAATGCCACAAAAACAGCCAACCATGGTATGTTTTGTTTTTCTTCATCCAGACCGTGATTCAAATGTGATTCAAATTTATCTTGTGTCGTTGATTGTGAATTTAGACGAACATCATCGAATTCATTTGGATCCTCTAATTCCATTCTATTTAAGCTTTTATTTTTGCCGACTTTTGAAGTAACATCATTGGGAATCATTGAATAACCATATCCAATGAACGTTAACCCTAATCCAAACCTTGAACCTTGCTTTGCTGCGTGAGATGTGTGTAAAATGTAGGTTATTAAAAATCCAATGAACTGAAAACTCGTGCTTACGATGATATTCCATAATAAATTTGCTATATTTCCTACAGGAAGCCCCTCAATGCATATTTCGTCGTAGTAGATATCTGAATTGTTCAAATCCATTCCATAATACGAGGGGGCCATATCAGCAGCAGCTTCGTCGTATGTAGGTGGTATGTCTTGTTCGTTATTACCTTCAGTCTCTGTGGTATCTGGTTTTGCGCTTAAATTGCTAAAGACACCATCAAACATGGCACCTTGTTGTATATCCGAAGACTGTTGTGTACGTTTCTTAAAAAGTCTATCAAGAATATTAAAATGTCTTCCTATTTTTCCTATATGTCTGGCTGCTTGTTCCCTCAGCTGGTGTGGTACTAGTCTTTCTGTCGTACTATTTCCTCCACTGCTGCTTCCCTCGTCCTCTATGCTATCTTCCTCGTCAGACCCTATTTCCGTTTCCCCTTCTACGCCAGTTTGTGTGTCTCTAGTTCGTCCTGCGTTTCCGACATTTATGCCATCAGTAGATGAACCTGCATGAAGTGTATTCATTTCTTGCCCTATAAGTAGTTCTTGCTCTGGCATAGCGCTTAGTTTCCTAGACTACGTGTTCTTGTTATTCTCATGCTCTTTTTATGTATCTAAATTGGAAGATTTTTATAAAGGTTATGTACTATTCTTCTAAAAAAAGTAGGCGCAAAGGGACTCCGCATCGTATAACACGATGATAATACAAATTCTTCCACGGTTATTTACATCTCCGGTATATTTTATATATGTGTATATATTTTCTATGTATTCTGTGTGTTATTGTTACTGCTACCATTATTGCTATTAGTCAACAATGTCGCTTCGCTATCATGTGGTGCTACTGGAGGTGCTATAGGAAGACTAGGTGTAGGTACCGATTTACTAGCTGCCCCACCTGGGATTACTGGCTGCAGTGTGGGATTGGGTGAATTAGTAACAGTGTGATTGGCAATCGGGTTTGGGATTGAAGGTATCGTCACACCAGCGCGAATGTTACTATTCAGCTTAGTTTTCAGCGATTCTGGACTCGGAAGCATTGCATTGGTGCCACTACTTGTGTCATTGGGCGCTGCTGCGAACTCTTCTTTTGTATTAACTTTCCCAGGCAGTTTAATAGAAAGTAGTAGCGAATGACCCGGAATATGGTCAATAATATAACAAGGAGGTGAAACTGGCTTAGGTCTATCTGGCCTGCTTTTATAAGTGGTTGTGTTTCTCAATTCGTACGATTCCACAGAAGGGCCTACGTCAACACCACCAGGCATTAAAGTGCTAGGTACTGGAGTCCTGAAAGTTCTTGGAATATCTGCAATATCTGGCAGTAAAATCTCTCCTGGTGGCAACGATGAAGCATTTCCTGCTGCTACTGTGTTGTGAACGCCGTTCATAGATGTATTACTTGCAGATGTGCCGGACAATGCGAGCATACCACGTCTATTAGATCTACCTTGTCTTCTTTTCCTTCTTGTGTCTCTGTCCTTATCTTTATCCAATCTCTCTAACTCTGCAGCTGAAATCTGTAATAGGTTTGGAGTAAAAATTTTGCTTTCCGCTGCAGGCCTATAAACATCATCAAGAGTAATCGTTGGGAGCATTCTGCTTCTAATGTCATCATCTTCTATCGCTGATCCATCAAAATTGTAACCTAACAGTGCCAGTGATTTATGATACATATGAACTTGCTCTCTTATGGAGTGAGCAATGGCAGTCACAAACTCACCTGGTAGTTCTAATTCTTGACACATGGACTCTGCAAACTCTTCTGGACAGTTATCACTATTAGAGATGTCCCACTCAAATTGATCGATTAACTGGTTTTGTCCCACGACAATATCCAGCTTGATTCTAATTCTCAAGTCATCACCGCCTAGACGGTCCTGATTCAACTCTATATATGGATTTCCTTGAAACTCCTGAATCTGCTCTTGTATAGATTGACAAATAGTATCAATGTGTTGCTCTCTCGTAGCGTCCTCAAATCGGTAATCTCGCAACATGTCGTCCACAAAGTCTTCAATTTTAATAAGCTTGTCATTTTTGTTCCATAACAAAGTGTCCCTGAGGAAGAATCTGTCACGATCTTGATCGAACTCCAATCTTATGGGAACTAACTGTTCCGATGTCTCATTCATGGCCTGTTTATAGACTTTTAATTTATCCTCTAGGTAATGCTTCCTATTTCCAACTTCTACTTGTGGAATAACTCTGGTAGTTGTATTCGTAATCCCATTACCATACCCTGAGTAACCATTTCCCCAAATACTTGCCGAAGGAATCTTCTGAGAAGTGCTTGTGATAGATTTCATTCTAGTGTTCTTCAAATCTTGATAATACTTCAGTGTATGCCACAGTCTACTAATATACTCTTTATTACTAAATCCATAAATGCTAAACGGATCGTAACCATTGGTTTCTCTTATTAGCGAATATTTGTTAATTTTATCACGCTGGATAATTTGTTCGTACAACAAAGTATCCGTATCTGCTTTTTTGTCTGACCAATAGGTTGGATATGGTAGCTTGGTTTCTGGTGGATCGTATTGAATAGTTTGGTACTTGGGTAAGTTTAATTTTGGAAGTTGAGGAAGTTGGCCAATAGTTGGCTGAACATTGGTGGGAGGTTGTCCACTCATGGATCTAACTTGAGGAACTTGCTGAGATTGCGGTATTTGTCCTTGCTGCTGCTGCTGCTGCTGCTGCTGTTGTTGTTGTTGTTGCTGCTGTTGTTGCTGCTGCTGTTGCTGTTGCTGTTGCTGCTGTTGCTGTTGTTGTTGTTGTTGTTGTTGCTGCTGTTGTTGCTGCTGCTGTTGCTGTTGCTGTTGCTGCTGTTGCTGTTGTTGTTGTTGTTGTTGTTGCTGATGCTGCTGCTGCTGTTGTTGTTGCTTTTGTTGCTGCTGTTGTATTTGCACATGATGCCTAAACTGTTGTTGCTGTTGTCGCTGTATTTGGTTTCTAAGTTGCTGCTGCTGTTGCTGCTGAACCAGCAATTGCCTCTGCTGTTCTAGCTGAGTTTGTGCCGTTTGCTGTCCCTTTTGCTGCTCAATTTGGCGTTGCACTTGTTGTTGTGCAACAGTAATTGCATTCACAACCTGTGGATTATTTTTTGCTATGGCCTGCTGCCTCAACTTGTTCAAAACTTGTTGCTGTGTAGCCAAAGGTAACTGAGCAATTTGTGGAGGCAAATTAATAGGCGCTGGAGCTAAGGGCACTTGACCAATTTGGGGATGTAAGTTGTGTGGTGCTGGAGGAGGAGGAGGGGTAGAAGTCGCTGATTGATTAGCAATGGGTTGAGATTGTTGCGGAGGAGGGGGTGGAGATTGATGCGTTTGCGGTGACGGTGAAGTTTGTTGTTGTTGTTGTTGTTGTTGTTGTAGACGACTCATCAGTAACTGTTGGTGTCGTTGCTGAATCATCTGCAATTGTTGTGGTGTGAGGCTCTGATACAGCTGTTGCGGAATTTGCGCCATGTTAAAAGATGGAGTTCCAATGTTGCTAAATATATTTCCAATACTATTTGGAACGCTGTTGGTACCCTGCGGCTGATTATTCATTGTTGCTTTTGTGTAGTTCTTTACTATATGTTCCCTTGATGATGCTTTGTTTTGGTGTTTATGTTTGAAATTTCAGTTTCTTTTAAATGCGACGAAAAATGAAATTTTTGGTCAAAGAACAAGAAGAGATTTATTTAAAGTTGGCGATAACAGGACTTGGGCAACAACAGAGGCTGTAAACCTTACCAACCCAACCAAAATAGATGTATTTGTCATTCTATATCACTGATACAAAGAACAAACTTATTTTCCAGTATCTTTTAGGTGCAACAGCTCCCTCCTTCAAGCACCTGTGGACCCGCGTTCAGTCCACATGTCCTCAATTGCTCGAAGATAGCAGTAGTGATGATTATTTAGACCATTCAATGGTTGGAAGAGATTTAGAGGTCTATAAGTATTTCTCAGTTATAAATAAGCTCAATTATTGGTGCTTAGCCTCCACTTCGAAGTCAAAAGGCCCGCTTGATTGTTTTACCTTTTTAGAGACTATAGATCGTATCCTGTTAGAATATTTTGACAAGGATAAATTAAGTATCAAGAAAATTGTTAATAATTATGATAGAATCAGTTTGATTTTTAACTGTTGCGTCGAAGCGGGTGAACCAAATGTGAGTGATATGCTCTATGTTAATAAAATTAAAGAAGCTGTTCCTGAAAGATCGGATTTATCGAAGTTCATAAGTTCTACAGCCCATAATTTACAGCAGGCTGTGCAACTCCCACAACAAAGGCAACAGCAGCTACAACAAAATCAGATTTCTCGTGGTAGTAATTCACTAATCGAAAATGAAGAGATTGTTCCCTGGAGA
>LPNX010875380.1:88986-105887 GCA_001517045.1 Pseudotsuga menziesii | reverse complement strand
TACATTTGCGTTAACGTAGGGCTTTAATTCGAAATTAACCATATCTGGGGTAACATAGGTTCTGACTTTCTTCCAGTTTATCACATAACCACCGAATTTTGTATGTCTACCAATCCCTGAAGCTCTTGTCCCTTTGTACATCGTCTTGTTACCTTGCTTTGTGGTCAACGGCACTCTTTTATTCCCAACTTTTGATAACCCATAAAATAATTCACCATCTCTGTATTTCTTCCAAGGCCTGGTAAGAGCATTAATAGAGGTCTTACTAAATTGCGAAATGGGTGAGCCTTTCATTTTAGTTATTTGCTGTCCTCACTTTTAAGCTAATCTTTGATTCTCGTAGTTTTTTAAGCAAAAATTGGTGTATTCTACTTCAATAGTCCTATCTTTTGTATTAATTCTAGCTTTTCAAAAATAATCCGTGAAACGTGATAATAATAATTATGTATCTCAAGAAAAATCATCATCAAATAGCCGCCAACAAGCTGCAGTGAAGCAACATTGAAAGTCCTTCCGCAAGTATTAGGCTCTGTTTAAAGATCACTAACCTTGTTAATAATTATAATAACACTTCACAGCTATTTTCGTATTCCTTTTCATAGTTAAGGGCATTTCACTTTGATCTAGAATGATTCTCTGATTTCGATGTTTTGTTATATGGTAAGGAAGCTCTTGAGCATTGCTCACAATTACTGCTGCAATTAGAAGTTCAATGAAGATGGTATCTTTTTTTTTTTTTCTCATGAGAGGGAATACCGACTTTACCATAAACTTGAGTGATAATCGCATTGTGCGCCGCGAGAAGCTGTGGCACCAATATCAATAAAATGTGTGTAACTGAGATATTTAAGTGAAAAACTATTTCGAGAGACCGAACAACCCTGTAAGGAAAAGTGAAAAACGAGGGCAGAAGTAATTGTGAAATCATGTACGATAGCAGGGGTGTCGCATTGCACTCTGAACTAATTCATAGGTGGAATCACGCTTTTTCCATCTTATCCATTGTTGCATTTCCAAAAAAAAGATTGTTGTTTGCTGGTAGCCAAGACTCCAAGATATTGGTTTTTGATCTTCCCACATATAATCTAATACATACGATTAGACTAGGCGAATCACAAGAGGAAACGCATACCAGATCTTCGGTTTTGTGCTTGACAGGATCAGAAGATGAAAACTTTTTATTTTCAGGCGGCGCAGATTCTTTGGTGAGAATTTGGTCCATTGGCGAAAAGACCATTAGAGATGACTTTCTACCTGTTACTGAAATAGCCACTGTTTACTCAGTGACCGATATTGGTGATATTTTCTCATTGGCATATTTGGATTCGTTGGAAACTATTGTCTTTGGCTGTCAAAATGCAAGCTTACTATATGTTGAGAACTTGATTCAGAAGATTGAAAAAAAATCCTCTGATGGAGTAGAAAATATCAATAAATTACCGCATAGAAGATATGATAAGTTCTTTGATTCGTTAGGTCCGACTGGATATAGTTCAAATTCATTATCTCAAACTTCATTGACCTCTCTACAAGAAAACTGTGGCGCTGCCATCATAGAGGTTCCCTCCGAAAACATTATTAAATATGCACATTATGGGTTTATTTATTCTATTAATAAATTGTGTCCCAGGTTTAATCAGTTATTGGAAAAAAGCTCACGAACTTCTGGTGCAGAGCACATAATTTCATCCGCTGGTGATGGAATAAGCAAGCTTTGGGAGTTCTCTAAAGATAAAGGGCAAAACACTGTTAAAATCTCCTTGATAAACGATAAAATCGACAATGAAGATAGCGTCATATCCCAAACTATTGAGTTCCCATTTTTATATTGCGGGTTGACTGACGGGATTATAAAAATCTGGGACTTAAATACTCAGCAAATAATCTCAACTCTGAAAACAAAGCATGAATCGGACGTCATTTCAATATCAGTTTATATGGACCATGTATTTGCCATTGATGAATCAGGCATCACGCATTTTTACCAGAACCAAGTTAACCATTGGAACCCTCAACAAGGAAAAATATTAAGCTCAGAGATTTTCAGTAAATCAAATGCTGGATCTGTTAGTTTATTAACGGGTGGTAGCGATGGGTCATTGACTCTCTGGGATATAACCTCATTATTATCTGCGGTGCCTCTGTCAAGCAACTCACCCATCAATGCATCATCTACATTACAAACCACCAATTTATGGGCCGCCTATCAATCTGCCTCTCTAAATAACGAGGAGATGTTAAACACACTGAGAGAACTTATTTCTTTCCAGACAGTGTCTCAAAGCAAAGACACTACTAATACTTTGTCATTAAGGCGTTGTGCAATCTACCTGCAACAATTATTCTTGAAGTTTGGAGCTACAAACTCCCAATTATTTCCATTGCCTGATGGTGGTAATCCTGTTGTATTCGCATATTTTCAAGGGAATGGGAAAGTTTCACAGGTGAAGGGTGCCAAGAAAAAGCGTATTCTATGGTATGGGCATTATGACGTTATATCGTCTGGAAATACTTTCAACTGGAATACCGACCCATTTACTTTAACTTGTGAAAACGGATACTTAAAAGGTCGAGGAGTATCAGATAATAAAGGGCCATTGGTGAGCGCTATTCATAGTGTGGCGTATTTGTTTCAACAGGGAGAATTGGTGAACGATGTCGTATTTTTGGTGGAAGGAAGTGAAGAAATCGGATCTGCTAGTTTGAAGCAAGTTTGTGAAAAGTACCATGATATTATTGGAAAAGATATTGACTGGATTTTATTAAGTAATTCTACTTGGGTTGATCAAGAACATCCATGCTTGAATTATGGATTGAGAGGTGTTATTAATGCCCAAATAAAAGTCTGCAGCGATAAGCCTGACGGACATTCTGGTCTTAACGGTGGTGTTTATGATGAACCTATGGTTAATTTAGTGAAAATCGTGTCCAAACTACAAAACGAACAAAATGAAATTATGATTCCAAATTTTTATTCACCATTGAAAGATCTGACTGAAGAAGAATATCAAAGGTTTCAGAAAATTACCGAGCTTGCAAATATCGACGAAAATACTACTGTTCAAGATTTAATTACCAACTGGACTAAGCCTTCCTTGTCTATGACAACAGTCAAGTTTAGCGGTCCTGGTAACATAACAGTTATTCCAAAAAGTGTCACCATGGGTATCTCCATCAGGTTAGTACCTGAGCAAAGTGTAGAACAAGTCAAGAGAGATCTCAAAGCGTATTTAGAAGAAAGTTTCAAGCAATTGAAATCTCAAAATCATCTAGAAATTAAAGTTTTAAACGAAGCAGAAGGTTGGTTGGGTGACCCAACAAATCATGCATACCAAATATTAAAGGACGAAATTACTACTGCATGGGACGTAGAACCATTGCTAGTAAGAGAAGGAGGTTCTATTTCATGTTTGAGAATGTTGGAAAGAATATTCGACGCGCCAGCTGTTCAAATACCATGTGGCCAATCCACTGACAATGGCCATTTAGCCAACGAAAATCTCAGAATCAAAAATTGGTCTAATTTGACTGAGATTTTGTCTAAAGTATTCAATAGGTTATAAACAACTACAAACAATTGATTTTAAAGTGCTTAATATATACCCAATTTGCATATGTAGGCCTCTACCTAATGATAATTAGTTAATTTGTATTTAATGTCCGTATTATTTTGAAGGTATTGCTAGATGATTCTTCCGGGCGCCTCGCCGAGACCCTTTTATTGAGCAAACGGATGATTAATGGATAAAGGCGTATAAAAGCTCCAACCCCTTTTTTGGAGTATAGTTTTATTGTCCAAAGGATATACTCTCAATTATAAATGGAAAAGCACATCATGAGTGAAGTTGAGAGCAGAGAAAAGGAGTCTGACGCAGGATTGCCCCCAGATATCGTTCAAGCTACGCTACCATTTTTAAGCAGTGATGATATTAAGAACCTCTCGCAGACAAATAAGTATTATAATACATTACTAGATTTTGACCACTCTAAAATTTTGTGGCATGAACTATTTCATAAGGCATTTGGGACATTAAAGACAAATGACGAGCCTTTCCAGGGTCGAAATTCGGCGGAATTTAAGACCTGCACAGAGACGATTTTAAGAGAAGCATTCCCCACCTTGTCATGGCAGGAATTATACCAATTACGGGCATATGATGCAAAGTTTTATAGTTGGGGTTATTTAAAGCATGGAAGGTTGGGCTATACCGCGAGTTCCAATAATGAACTTGTCGCCACTTCACTAAACGGGCCAAGTCCGCGGTTCAAATATGGTGTCAATACCCCCACTGAAGTTCCTTGGTTTAACAGTAGGACAACATCTAGAACTAGTAACTTCACTCCTTCAGAGGACCCGTTAAGCGCCATCAAGAAGGATGGAGACGAAATCATAGCTCAAGTATCTAGTGGTGGTTTTTCTTTCCAAATATTGACTGAGTCAGGTAACCTTTACAGCAGCGGATCCACTTTTTCTGGAGGGTTAAAAGGACCAGGTCCCAGTGGTTCACAGCATGATTATAATCCCTTCAGAGAAATGATTCACAATATGGAAAGATCGTATCCGCGGATCACTAGCCGCAGTAATGGGAGTACTGTCAATACCACGGGTACATTTTCTGGAAGGAGAATGAGCGGTAGCCATCCATCTACTGCTTATGAACCAGGAAATGCAACTACAGCTCAGCATATTACCATAGATAGCGGAGGTGCGCCTGCAGCCTCTCCCGGAGGGAGCCATAGTGGTGTCCCTAGAACTACAATGCCTTCAATGGGGCCGCATGAGAATATTTACAGCCAGATAGAAATGCTGGAACGAAGTGCTAACAAGGCTGTACCAGGAAATAATCATATCAGGAGAATGTTCGCAAGAAATTCTTTCCCATTATATAGTGGTAGGGATGAAAATTTAGGATCATTTAATGATATTCAATTTGTCGCGGTAAGCTCTGGGAGAAGTCATTTCCTAGCAATGGATACAGATAACAATATTTATTCTTGGGACTCAACGGAATCTGACCAAGGTGTCAAAATTGAGTTTGCTAACCTACCTAGTCGTGCTACGAATCCTATTTTGAAAATTGCTAGTGGTTGGAATTTCAATTGTTGCTATATATATAAGGTCGGGTTGGTTGCATGGAAAGAAAGAGATGCTATTCAAAAGGGCGAGAGCTTTGCTTTTGCAAAATACGAGATTGTCCCGAATACGAATGATGTTAATGGAGACTCCAGGATTGTCGACTTTGCATGTTTACAAGATAACTGCGTTTTCTTCATTAATAACAACGGCGATAAACTATGGAAGTACCACAATGGACTGAACCAGATAGTAGATTTAAATATTGTCGGAAAACTGTGCAAAATTAACGCCTGTTTTGCTTCATTAGTCCTCTTCACCGATACTCACTGTTATACTTTGAAAGTAACAAATGGAGATGTCGATAAAGATAGTTTAACGGAGCTAGACATCAATGAAAATGTTATCTCCGTTGCAAGTGGTGACTATCACACGGTGGCACTAACCGAACGCGGTCATTTGTATTCATGGGGTATTGAAAGTCAGGATTGTGGGTGCTTAGGATTGGGCCCTTCTGAAAAAATAGTTAACGAGCTACATATTGGCAATTGGGAAGGGCAAAGAAACATTAGGGTCGTTAAGCCCACGAAAATAGAACTACCTGAAGATTATATTTGTGTCAGTGTAACTGCTGGTGGCTGGCAAACCGGTGCATTAATCATCAAGAAGCATTGAATTTTTAGGTGTCATTTCGATTTTGCATTTTGGATTCCGTTTGGGTGCTCACTATCTTTTTCTTCTACATTGAGGTAATGCATATTTTATTAATACATATTTATAATATTTACTTTGGCTTTTTTATTTCCAAACAAATGTAAAAAGAACTACAGGTTTAAAATCAATCTCCCTTCACTTCTCAATATTCTATTCTTCTTGTAAAGTTTCCTTTTCTTCCTCTGGTTTTTGTTCAGTATGAACAGCATCTGAAGTTTCGGGCGTATCAGCTGCACGGTTTTCATCTTGTTTATTTTCTTCATCTTGTTCATTCTCTTTTTCCTGTTTGATTTCTTCATCCTTCTCATTTTCTCCTTCTTGCTCAGAACCTTCTGTTTTTGAATCGCCTTCCGATTCTTTCTTAACGTCTTCTGGTTGCTCCTCGTCTTCATCGTCTTCTTCATCTACAGTGGCGAAATTTATGGGGTCAAACTTCATTCTTAACTTGTCCCTTATGTTAGCTTCCTTAGTGCTAGGGTTTCTCAAAGTAACATTAAGTTGGTCTATATCGTGCTCCTTCACCAAAGGTTTAATGATGTCGTTTACTCTCCTACGTCTTAATTCGATCTTTGAACGTAGGGGTTTGTAGTAAGCTATGCCGTCCTTATCATTCAAACGTATAGCTAACTCTGTCATTGGCTTTTCAGCCACTTGTTTCATGTCGTAGTCTCTTATCCTTTTAAACTTGTATATTTTACCTTCATGAGAGTCATCATCCATTTCATCCATACCCTTTTCCAATTCGTTTTCCAGAATGGCAGAGTCCTTATGATCTGTGGCATACATGGAAATCCATTCGTCTTCTTCCAGTTCCACTGGCCTGAAAATTCCTGTATTTAAAGATTTTTTTTCTTTAGTATCCAATGATGCACTGCCCATGAATTTTAGGATAAAATACACCTGGTCCATTGAAGCTGTGTCGGGCAATAGGTCCCATTTTTTAACCATCTTGACACCCTTCTTCACCGGATGTTGCCATTTGTCCGTCTTATTGAATGTTCCTTCGACCCTACTAATTATATGATTAACATCAAGGTTTTCATCATCCGAATCTCCATCATCCAAGCGCCTTTTCCTTTTCAACGATGTGTTATCATGGGCTGCAATTGTATTGGAGACATATTCGGTGCGTCTCAAGAAGGTAACCTTTGATATATCAGTCTTGGTCAGTCTATCTATTCTAGGGTCCCTCAGTAAAATTCGATCATCTTTGTCCAATTTCACATTATCAAAGCCGTAAAGCAGTTTAGAATCTAATTTGTTCAATAGGCCTGGGAATTTCATCAAATCAACCGGCATACCTAAATCTTCATCCTGTTGAATTAGATTAGTGACGTTTGTTTTGATGTATAGTGAATTGATTAGTTGGGAGGAGTCTGCATTCGTCTCCGGAGACTCGGGGTAAACCAGAAGTTTAGGAGGTAATTGTGGCACAGGCAAGCTGTTTTGGTATTTTATTGGTGCAATATATTCCTGTTTTTTGGACATTGTGACCCTTTATACTATTATGAGCACTGTTCTATTGTACTGAATACATTTCTGTCTATAATTAACAACGTATCAATAATGACAGTATTAATTCATCCAATGTTACAGTCGTCATTTTTTTCTTTTTCCATTTCAGAAAGACAAATTAAGTTATTCGTGTAATGTGATTATTATTTTAAAGCCCTTGTTTTTCTTCCCTACATAACAGCTCTAACCTACAAAATATTAATTATCCCTAAGCTTTTTCGAGATGTCCTTTTAAAATAGTAAGTTCAAGGTTAGGGTTCTCATTGCGTGTATGTATATGTATAACATATTGCATCGAATAGTAATTACATAGCAATAATAGCAACAACACTAAGGATCGGTGCTTTTCGTATGGTCAACTTCGATATCAGAAGAGTCGGAGTGTTCTCCTACGTCTAGTGCGGATTTATACTGGAATCTCGACAGCAAGCTTGCCACACTGCGCGTGGATTTATCATTTTGTTGATCTTTACTATCATCAAGAAGTTCTTCATTGTGTACGGGCTCTTCTTCTTCGGATACCTCGTCTTCTTCTTCTTCTTCCTCTACACCATCATCCTCATGCAATTCAGGCTCTTCTATAACAACCTCTTGATCGCTCCGACTCGGTTGCATGTTTAGTTCTCTCTTCTTGTCGAGTGCGCTATTCTTCTTCAGTTGTTTAATGGCATCCTCTAGAAACCTGAAATTATCTCTTTTTTCGACACATTCTTCTATAGAATTTAGGCTTAATCGTAGGCTTGTCTTTCCTTTCGAATTCAGTTGTGCTAAGACCAGCGATTCTTCGACGAGATTCTGTACAAATAACTCAGCAGCGAATGCGGTCGCTGATATAGCTACATTAGATGTAATTACGTATTCGGGGTCGCATTTGGCAATCTTCTTTACTTTAGATATAGGAAAGACGGGTGCTTTTTCTTTAACTAAGTTGGACATTTTTTTTGCAACACGGTTGACCCTTGCTTGTTTTTATCTGTTGGGGCAGGCAGTTGTTAAGGCCATTAATTTCGCGTAATAAAAATAAATTATTACTTCAAAAGCATCATGGAAACATAATTGCAAGAGTTTTTAAGGTTCAAAAAGAAAAGTACAAGAAGAAGTAAAAAAGTGAAAAGAAACACCAACCATAAAAGAGAGATTGTCATTGAGGTAGAAGGGGCGGGTATAGAAAACTAGAGCAACAACCATGGTTTTGGAAGTGCCCTCAATCACACCTGGTGAACTGCATGATCTTATGCGACTACATCAGGATGCAGAATGGCCTGAATGTAAAAAAATGTTCCCCTGGGCTCATGATATTTCCTTTGGTCAACCACCCGATTTTCCTCATTCTCTTGCAATAGTCAAATCGCAATCAGATGCTAACAATTCTGCGCTTTTGCGTAATTCTCTCGAAGTGAATGATATCTTCCAGTCCTGGAAAGTTCGCACTTCCTTTCATAGAGAGGGCGATACCTGTGAAACTGGAAATGATTCTAATGGTTTTCAATATCCTAATAACACAAAGGAACTTTTGAACTTGCTAAAGTTTCAGATACGACAATTGGAATTGCAAGTGGATGATGTTGCTTTGGAAAACGCTGCTACTTATTGTCACAATCATAGCATTTTACCATTTCTGAAAGTAGATCCTCGTGGACTATCATTAGAACTTAAAAGGTATTCTAGAAACAAGGTTGGGTCTAATACCACGCTAAAACGGAGTGGGCAGGACGTCTGGGGAAGGAGAGGTCTATTCCGAAGGTTCGACCTGCAATGTGCCAAGATGATAGAAATGGTTGATAATATAGTAATTTATTGTTCGCAGACTGGTGGCAGCACTGATATTCAAACAGAATCAGCGCCAGCGTGCTCACACGAGGGAAATTGCCCCAATTGTACAACCCTTGCACTACTTTTACAGATCTGTTTAATGTTTGTTCAAAAGGGTTATGTAGGGAGTGGAGGATCGCTTTACAAGACGAATCTTTTTATTTGCACTTATCAGAATTTCAATACAGATATACCTCAAACTTTGATTGGTACACCTTTATTAGACAACGAATTTTTCAAGAATAATACTCCCTTGAATTTATGTTCGTCACCTAGTGAAATAGTGTGTTTCAATAACGTTGATAAGAATATGGTTTTGTGCGAGAAGTTAGAGTTGAATAAGCTGACTTCAGCTACACGATTGGAGGAAACAGGGTTGATTTGCGGTAACACCACTGATTGGCATAATTATCAAATAATTAAAAAAAACAATATATCTCTGCCCCACCGTTTCGAAGAGAATACAAGCATAGTAAATTTAAAGTCTCTAAATTATGATACGGACAATCCGACAACCTCCATTTCTCAACTGTATAACATACCGAATACAAAAGAGGTGTGGAAATTGATCATAAAATGTACGTCAAACTCGCAAATGCCGTCGTTAACGAAAATCCGAACATATCTAGATCTTTTATTAGACGATGATGCGTCAAAATCACAAGAGCATTTGCATTTGACTTTCCCTGCCTCAGGTAGTATAGGTTTGGGGAACTTAAACATTCAGTCTGTGGAAATTCTTTTGAATGTTTGTTATTTAATATTTCAAGTATCCCAAGTTCAAGAATTATTGACGTTCATGTATTGCGAAGACGGATATACAGAAACGTCATTATTATTAACAGCTTATATTATATTCCACTTTAATATTCCGTTACAAGACGCTCTTTTGAGGATCCATCCAAGACCATTTTTCCTTTTTCCATCAGACTTGCAAATTTTAGGCCATTTACAACCTGTCCTGCGGGAGTTTAGTCCGCAGAATGGAAGTAATCTAAAATTATATGCCAATGCATTGAAATTTAGGGATAAAAGCTTTCAATTACACATTTCTTCAGAGCTTTTTAGTAGCATATTTTTTATGAAGATTCCTCTTGAGTCTAATTTCGTTAATTTGAAGGGCCCACTGCCATCCCGGATTCTACGTCACTTGTATTTGGGATCCCTGGATCATGCACAAAATCCTGCCTTACTTAAGTCTCTAGGAATTACGCATATAGTTTCTGTCGGTGAAGTTGTTTCATGGACATTGAATAAGGATAAAATTGCTCATCCTGTAAGGCCACATCGTGCAATAACTATGACGAATACCAATGAAGTTGCAGGTAATACTACATGTAATAAAAGCAGAAATAGAGCTGATACTGTGGTCAGCGATAAGCAAGAAAATGGCAGCAACGTAGTAATAAGTGAAAATTCTGGATTTCAAATTTGCCAGATCGAAAATCTAGATGACAACGGCAAAGATCCGCTTTTCCACCAAATAAACAAAGTTTTGGATTTTATTAGCAATTCCGAAGCAACAGGAGGGAAAGTTCTGGTGCATTGTATGGTCGGAGTCTCCAGATCTGCAACAGTTTGTATAGCTGAATGTATGAGATATCTCCAGTGTGACCTGGCAAGTGCGTATTTGTTTGTGAGGGTACGGAGGCTTAATGTTATCATTCAACCAAACTTGTTCTTCGTATATGAGCTCTTCAAATGGTGGAAAAAGCATTATAATCGCGAAAAAGACAAAACTATGGATTGGCACATCATCTGTAGGGGTATCGCTGAGGTTAATATGAAGTACACATGAACTTTGTTATATAAGTATACGTACAACTGTATAATACGTAGGAAAATTACCAATTATAAGAAAAGTATGCAAAATTAACGCTATCAGCCAAGTATAACGAACTGCTATAATCCTTTACAAATCGTTAAAAAAGGGCCGCAGCAAATATTTATATAGTAAGGACAGCTATCTTAGATTTACATGGTGAATATACTCTACTTTTGATAAGGAACAAGAAGTCAACAGAAGGCAGGTGATTAGTGCCATTTTGATTTTCAGTTCTTTGTGTTTTTCCTCTTATGTCATATTTACTACAATAATAGAAGTTACTATAATTGACCGACGCGTCGATTTTTTATTTATTGGCGACTCATCGTTAGCAAGAAGATCGAAAGTAATAACGCAGTCTTAGAGCGATTTGAGGCAATTCGTCGGCATCAGTACCTAAGGAGATAAAAGTGAATATATATATATATTCGTCAACGTTATTACAGGATTGCCATTGCAAAATCGTTTTTGTGGTCAATTTGCAATGTCGAAAGATTTTTCAGATAAAAAGAAACATACGATAGATCGAATTGATCAGCATATCCTCCGTAGGTCTCAACACGATAATTATTCCAATGGAAGCTCCCCGTGGATGAAAACTAACTTGCCACCTCCATCTCCACAAGCTCATATGCATATACAAAGCGATCTATCGCCAACGCCAAAGAGGCGAAAGCTAGCGTCTTCAAGTGATTGCGAGAATAAACAATTTGATTTATCAGCTATTAACAAGAATTTATATCCAGAAGATACAGGAAGCAGGCTAATGCAAAGTCTTCCAGAGTTGTCTGCCTCTAATAGTGATAATGTATCACCGGTTACAAAAAGTGTAGCTTTTTCTGATAGGATAGAATCATCACCGATTTACCGCATACCAGGTTCCTCACCTAAACCCTCTCCATCAAGCAAACCAGGAAAATCAATTTTGAGGAATAGGTTGCCTTCAGTGAGGACTGTAAGCGACTTGAGTTACAATAAACTCCAATATACCCAACACAAATTACACAACGGTAATATTTTCACATCACCTTATAAGGAAACAAGGGTAAATCCTCGCTCCTTAGAGTATTGGGTGAGTGGTGAGATCCATGGTTTAGTTGATAATGAAAGTGTTTCGGAGTTTAAAGAAATTATTGAGGGCGGATTGGGCATCTTGCGACAAGAATCTGAAGATTACGTCGCGAGGAGGTTTGAGGTATACGCAACCTTTAATAATATTATACCCATTCTAACCACTAAAAATGTTAACGAGGTTGATCAGAAATTCAATATTCTAATTGTGAATATAGAAAGTATCATTGAAATATGCATACCGCATCTACAGATAGCACAGGACACATTATTAAGTAGTAGTGAAAAAAAAAATCCATTTGTAATTAGACTATATGTTCAAATAGTTCGATTCTTCAGTGCTATTATGTCTAATTTCAAAATCGTTAAGTGGCTAACGAAAAGGCCAGATTTGGTTAATAAGTTTAAAGTTATTTACAGGTGGACCACCGGTGCGCTAAGAAATGAAAATTCAAATAAGATAATCATAACAGCACAGGTCTCTTTCTTGAGAGACGAAAAATTTGGTACTTTTTTCTTGAGCAACGAAGAAATTAAACCTATCATTAGCACTTTCACTGAAATAATGGAAATCAATAGTCACAACCTAATATATGAAAAATTGCTACTTATAAGGGGATTTTTGAGCAAGTATCCAAAATTAATGATTGAGACGGTAACTTCTTGGTTACCAGGTGAGGTACTACCTAGGATTATTATCGGGGATGAAATTTACTCCATGAAAATTCTCATAACTTCAATAGTTGTTTTACTGGAACTACTAAAAAAATGCTTAGATTTTGTTGATGAACATGAAAGGATTTACCAGTGTATCATGCTATCTCCAGTATGCGAAACAATCCCGGAAAAATTTTTATCTAAACTACCGTTAAATTCATATGACAGCGCTAATTTAGATAAAGTGACAATTGGTCATCTTCTTACACAGCAGATAAAAAACTATATTGTGGTCAAAAATGACAATAAAATAGCAATGGATTTGTGGCTTTCAATGACCGGATTACTATACGATAGCGGAAAGAGAGTTTATGATTTGACATCAGAATCTAACAAAGTTTGGTTTGATTTAAATAACCTGTGCTTTATCAATAATCACCCCAAGACTCGCTTAATGTCCATCAAAGTTTGGAGAATTATTACCTACTGCATATGCACGAAAATATCACAGAAAAATCAGGAAGGAAACAAAAGTTTACTGTCACTTTTACGAACCCCTTTTCAAATGACGCTTCCTTATGTGAATGATCCAAGCGCTAGAGAAGGGATCATCTACCACCTTTTAGGTGTTGTTTACACTGCATTTACAAGTAATAAGAATTTGTCAACAGATATGTTTGAACTATTTTGGGACCACCTAATAACACCGATTTATGAAGATTATGTTTTCAAATATGATTCGATTCACTTGCAAAATGTACTCTTCACAGTTTTGCATTTGTTAATTGGGGGAAAGAATGCAGATGTTGCATTGGAAAGAAAATATAAAAAGCATATTCACCCAATGAGTGTTATAGCCTCAGAAGGTGTAAAGTTAAAAGACATTTCAAGCCTGCCCCCGCAGATCATCAAGCGTGAATACGATAAAATCATGAAAGTTGTGTTCCAGGCCGTTGAAGTAGCCATTTCTAACGTTAATTTGGCTCATGATCTGATCCTTACATCTTTGAAGCATCTTCCAGAGGATAGAAAGGACCAAACTCATTTAGAATCCTTTAGCAGTCTTATATTAAAAGTCACGCAAAATAACAAAGATACACCCATTTTTCGTGACTTTTTTGGTGCTGTTACTTCATCGTTTGTTTATACATTTTTGGACCTGTTTTTAAGAAAGAATGATTCATCATTAGTAAATTTCAATATCCAAATTTCCAAAGTTGGTATTTCGCAAGGAAACATGACCCTTGATCTTTTAAAAGATGTTATCAGGAAAGCTCGAAACGAAACATCTGAATTTCTGATAATAGAAAAGTTTCTAGAATTGGATGATAAGAAAACAGAAGTATATGCCCAAAATTGGGTTGGATCAACGTTATTACCACCAAATATATCTTTCAGAGAATTTCAGAGTTTGGCGAATATTGTGGACAAAGTTCCGAATGAAAACTCCATTGAAAACTTCTTGGACCTATGTTTGAAGCTCAGCTTTCCAGTTAATTTGTTTACATTACTTCATGTGTCTATGTGGTCGAACAATAATTTTATTTATTTCATTCAAAGCTATGTTTCAAAAAATGAAAACAAATTAAACGTGGATCTGATCACGCTGTTAAAAACTTCTTTACCAGGGAATCCTGAACTGTTTTCCGGTCTGCTCCCATTTTTGAGGCGTAATAAATTTATGGATATTTTGGAGTACTGTATTCATTCCAATCCAAATTTATTAAATTCCATCCCTGATCTAAATTCAGATCTCCTAATGAAGCTGTTACCACGTAGCAGAGCTTCATATTTTGCAGCAAACATAAAACTATTCAAGTGCTCCGAACAGCTTACATTAGTTCGTTGGCTGTTGAAGGGTCAACAACTTGAGCAGCTAAATCAAAATTTTTCAGAAATCGAGAACGTTTTACAAAATGCATCTGATAGCGAGTTAGAAAAATCAGAAATAATTAGAGAACTCCTTCATCTGGCGATGGCAAATCCCATTGAACCATTATTCAGTGGCCTATTGAATTTTTGCATAAAGAATAATATGGCGGATCATTTGGATGAATTTTGCGGAAATATGACCAGCGAAGTTCTTTTCAAAATAAGTCCAGAACTACTGTTAAAATTACTGACGTATAAGGAGAAGCCCAGTGGGAAGTTACTGGCAGCAGTTATTGAAAAAATTGAAAATGGAGATGATGATTATATATTGGAGTTGCTTGAAAAGATTATTATACAAAAAGAGATCCAAATTTTGGAAAGATTAAAGGAGCCACTTTTAGTTTTCTTCTTAAATCCGGTTAGCTCTAATATGCAAAAACACAAAAAGAGTACAAATATGCTCCGTGAATTAGTCTTATTATATCTCACTAAACCGCTTTCTAGAAGTGCCGCCAAAAAATTTTTTTCCATGTTAATTAGTATATTACCGCCAAACCCTAACTATCAAACTATTGATATGGTTAATCTGTTGATTGACCTCATCAAATCACATAATCGTAAGTTTAAAGATAAGAGAACCTATAATGCAACATTAAAGACAATAGGAAAGTGGATACAGGAATCGGGCGTGGTTCATCAAGGGGATTCAAGTAAGGAAATTGAAGCTATACCTGACACTAAGTCGATGTATATTCCATGCGAAGGGAGTGAAAATAAACTTTCAAACTTACAAATAAAAGTGGATTCTCAAGATATCCAGGTTCCGGCTACGCAGGGAATGAAAGACCCTCCCTCCTCATTTCAAATATCTTCCCAGATTAGTGCGAAAGATTCAGATTCAATATCGCTTAAAAATACTGCAATAATGAATTCTTCACAGCAAGAATCACATGCTAACCGAAGCAGATCAATTGATGATGAAACACTAGAGGAAGTGGATAATGAAAGCATTAGAGAAATAGATCAGCAGATGAAGAGTACGCAGTTAGATAAAAACATGGCCAATCATAGCAATATTTGTTCTACTAAGAGCGATGAGGTGGATGTTACTGAGCTGCATGAAAGTATTGATACACAATCCTCGGAAGTGAACGCATACCAACCGATAGAAGTCCTTACTGGCGAACTGAAGGCGGTAACAAATAGATCTATCGAAACGAATCCTGATCATAACGTTGTTAACAGTAATAATCCTCTAAAACGACCTTCCAAGGAGACGCCTACCTCTGAAAATAAAAGATCGAAAGGTCATGAAACGGTGGTGGACGTTTTAGTTTCTGAGGAACAAGCGGTGTCGCCTAGCAGTGACGTTATATGTACTAACATCAAGAGTGTAGCCAACGAAGAATCTTCGTTAGCTTTAAGGAATAGCATAAAAGTGGAAACAAACTGCAATGAAAATTCCTTGAATGTCACTTTAGATCTTGACGAGCAAACCATAACAAAGGAAGATGGAAAAGGGCAAGTTGAACATGTTCAAAGACAGGAGAACCAGGAAAGTATGAATAAAATCAACAGTAAAAGTTTTACGCAAGACAATATTGCACAGTACAAGAGCCTGAAGAAAGCTCGTCCTAATAATGAGGATGAAAACAACAATTGTGCTTGTAATGTTGAACAAGCCTCTCCAGTAAGGAACGAGGTGCCAGGAGACGGCATTCAGACCCCGAGTGGGACTATACTTCTCAATAGTTCAAAGCAGACAGAAAAATCAAAAGTTGATGACTTGCGTAGTGATGAAGATGAACATGGAACGGTTGCGCAAGAGAAACATCAAATGGGTGCAATAAACAGCAGAAACAAAAATAATGACAGGATGGACAGTACACCCATTCAAGGCACTGAAGAAGAATCTAGGGAAGTTGTTATGACCGAAGAAGGTATCAATGTACGCTTAGAAGATAGTGGAACATGCGAACTTAATAAAAATTTGAAGGGACCGCTTAACGGAGATAAGGATGCCAATATTAATGACGATTTTGTACCTGTTGAAGAAAATGTCAGAGATGAGGGCTTTTTAAAATCAATGGAACATGCGGTATCTAAAGAGACAGGTCTAGAAGAACAACCCGAAGTCGCTGATATTTCAGTGTTACCAGAAATTCGTATACCCATTTTCAATTCTTTGAAAATGCAAGGGTCAAAGAGCCAAATAAAAGAGAAATTGAAAAAGAGATTGCAAAGGAATGAGTTAATGCCACCAGATTCACCTCCTCGAATGACAGAAAATACAAATATCAACGCGCAGAATGGCTTAGACACCGTACCAAAAACAATTGGTGGAAAAGAAAAACACCATGA
>LPNX010875380.1:40804-53940 GCA_001517045.1 Pseudotsuga menziesii | reverse complement strand
TTAAAGGCAAAGCTCGCTGACCTTTCACTGATTTCGTGGATGTTATACTATCAGTTACTCTTCTGCAAAAAAAAATTGAGTCATATCGTAGCTTTGGGATTATTTTTCTCTCTCTCCACGGCTAATTAGGTGATCATGAAAAAATGAAAAATTCATGAGAAAAGAGTCAGACATCGAAACATACATAAGTTGATATTCCTTTGATATCGACGACTACTCAATCAGGTTTTAAAAGAAAAGAGGCAGCTATTGAAGTAGCAGTATCCAGTTTAGGTTTTTTAATTATTTATAAGTAAAGAAAAAGAAAATGCCGGTCGTTCACGTGATTGACGTTGAAAGTGGTAACCTACAGTCACTAACCAATGCAATTGAGCATTTAGGTTACGAAGTACAACTGGTGAAATCACCAAAGGATTTTAACATATCAGGCACGTCAAGATTGATTTTGCCTGGTGTCGGAAATTATGGCCATTTCGTCGACAATTTATTTAATAGAGGATTCGAAAAGCCGATAAGAGAATACATTGAATCTGGAAAACCAATAATGGGAATTTGCGTCGGGCTACAAGCGCTCTTTGCCGGTTCCGTGGAAAGCCCTAAGAGTACGGGTCTGAACTACATTGATTTTAAGTTGTCCAGGTTCGATGATTCAGAAAAGCCAGTACCAGAAATAGGTTGGAATTCTTGCATTCCCTCGGAAAACCTATTCTTTGGATTGGATCCATACAAGAGGTACTATTTCGTCCATTCTTTTGCTGCCATTCTGAATTCAGAAAAGAAAAAAAACCTAGAAAATGACGGTTGGAAAATTGCAAAAGCTAAGTACGGTTCAGAGGAATTTATTGCGGCAGTCAACAAGAATAATATATTCGCTACTCAGTTCCATCCTGAAAAATCAGGTAAAGCTGGTTTGAACGTCATTGAGAATTTTTTGAAGCAACAAAGTCCTCCGATTCCAAACTATAGTGCGGAAGAGAAGGAACTCTTAATGAATGACTATTCAAATTATGGTCTAACACGCAGAATTATTGCTTGTCTTGATGTACGTACTAATGACCAAGGTGATTTGGTGGTTACTAAAGGTGATCAATACGATGTACGTGAAAAAAGTGATGGTAAAGGTGTTAGAAACCTTGGTAAGCCTGTTCAGTTGGCACAGAAATATTACCAACAGGGTGCGGATGAAGTAACATTTTTGAATATAACCTCTTTTAGAGATTGTCCTTTGAAGGATACTCCGATGCTAGAGGTTCTGAAACAAGCCGCAAAGACAGTCTTTGTTCCATTGACAGTCGGTGGGGGGATCAAGGATATTGTCGATGTTGATGGAACCAAAATACCTGCTTTAGAAGTTGCAAGTCTATACTTCAGATCTGGTGCTGATAAAGTATCGATCGGTACGGATGCAGTCTATGCAGCCGAAAAATACTACGAGTTGGGTAACAGAGGAGATGGAACGTCACCAATAGAGACAATCTCGAAAGCATACGGTGCTCAGGCAGTTGTTATTTCTGTCGATCCTAAGAGAGTATATGTAAATTCACAAGCAGATACGAAGAACAAAGTCTTCGAGACAGAATATCCGGGCCCCAATGGAGAGAAATACTGCTGGTACCAATGTACAATCAAAGGTGGAAGAGAATCTAGAGACCTTGGTGTGTGGGAATTAACAAGGGCATGTGAAGCTCTAGGTGCTGGGGAGATTTTATTGAACTGCATAGACAAGGATGGCTCTAATTCTGGTTATGATCTGGAATTGATAGAACATGTTAAAGATGCGGTCAAGATTCCCGTCATTGCATCCAGTGGCGCCGGTGTACCCGAACATTTCGAAGAGGCCTTCCTAAAGACCCGCGCAGATGCTTGCTTGGGTGCAGGTATGTTCCACAGAGGTGAATTCACTGTTAACGATGTAAAGGAGTATTTACTAGAGCACGGATTAAAGGTTAGAATGGATGAAGAGTAATGTGGTTGGATATGTATACTTTATAATCTTGACTCAGTCTATATACGCAATAATGATAGATGTTAAATCAGACATTTCACAACACAAGAGGATGTACAGCTTGGAGAAATTGTACCAACTTATATGGTTGTATTATTGGTGGTGTCAGTAGGGGAAGAAATAGAACATATTTTTCCACTTTTTCATTTTTTTTTTTTAGCGAGGCATCGGAAATGAAAATTTTTAAAAATCGATGAGCTCCCACTTCTTCAACATTGACGAAAGGAAATATGCACTAAGTTGTTTTAAATCCAAGATTTGTCTCGTTTTAAGACTTACAGATAAAACAATATATTAGAAAGATTAACTATAATGGCCAGAGCATCCTCTACTAAAGCCAGAAAACAGAGGCATGATCCACTTTTAAAGGATTTAGATGCAGCTCAAGGTACCTTGAAAAAAATCAATAAAAAGAAGCTAGCGCAGAACGATGCTGCAAATCACGATGCTGCAAATGAGGAAGATGGATACATAGACTCCAAAGCATCAAGAAAAATTTTGCAGTTGGCCAAGGAACAACAGGATGAAATTGAAGGTGAGGAACTTGCTGAATCAGAAAGAAACAAGCAATTTGAAGCCAGATTCACCACCATGAGCTATGATGATGAAGACGAAGACGAAGACGAAGACGAAGAAGCTTTTGGAGAAGACATCTCCGATTTTGAACCCGAAGGTGATTATAAAGAAGAGGAAGAGATAGTTGAAATCGATGAAGAAGACGCAGCGATGTTTGAGCAATATTTCAAGAAATCAGATGATTTTAACTCTTTACGTGGTAGCTATAATCTTGCAGACAAGATTATGGCCTCTATCCGAGAAAAGGAAAGTCAAGTTGAAGATATGCAAGATGATGAACCACTTGCTAATGAACAGAATACCTCAAGAGGCAATATTTCATCCGGTTTGAAGAGTGGAGAGGGTGTTGCACTTCCAGAGAAGGTCATCAAAGCATATACTACGGTAGGTAGTATTTTAAAAACTTGGACGCACGGTAAGTTGCCAAAGTTGTTCAAGGTTATCCCATCCTTAAGAAATTGGCAAGATGTCATTTATGTGACCAACCCGGAAGAATGGTCACCACACGTTGTTTACGAAGCAACGAAATTATTTGTATCCAACCTAACTGCTAAAGAATCTCAAAAATTTATTAACCTAATTTTACTTGAACGTTTCCGTGACAATATCGAGACCAGTGAAGACCACTCTTTAAACTATCATATATACCGTGCGGTGAAAAAATCGCTTTATAAACCAAGTGCCTTCTTCAAAGGTTTCCTATTCCCATTGGTTGAAACAGGGTGTAATGTACGTGAAGCGACAATTGCAGGAAGTGTGCTTGCTAAAGTCTCTGTTCCGGCTTTACATTCTTCAGCTGCCTTGAGTTATCTTTTAAGGCTACCTTTCTCTCCACCTACAACTGTTTTTATCAAAATATTGCTCGATAAAAAATATGCTTTACCGTACCAGACGGTGGACGACTGCGTGTATTACTTTATGAGGTTTAGAATTTTGGATGACGGTAGTAATGGGGAAGATGCTACAAGAGTACTCCCAGTGATATGGCACAAGGCTTTCTTAACATTTGCACAACGTTACAAGAACGATATTACCCAGGATCAGAGAGATTTCTTGTTGGAAACTGTTCGTCAAAGAGGCCATAAAGATATCGGTCCTGAGATTAGAAGAGAACTATTGGCAGGAGCCAGCAGGGAGTTTGTTGATCCACAGGAAGCTAATGATGATTTAATGATTGATGTCAATTGATGCTGTAATATCAATTTTTCATCAATTTTATATCGCTCGGTTTTTCCCCCTTTCAACAAAGCTTCTGAATCATGTATAATAAGTAGAAAATATAGAGTAAAAGATTATTGTTCAGGCAAGTTCCTTCCTATCAATTCTTTATGCATAATCTATCGAAATCATCAAAATATGGCCTATATATTAGCCTATATATTAGCCTATATATTAGTCCATATATTGCAGACTGAATTTTTTTTTCTAAACTATCCATGTTTGCAAGGAATTATCATAAAATGAGCATGTTGCGATCAAAGAATTTGACCAGTCGCCACCGTAACACATCGAATCATGGCCCTTCTTCAGATAATGTTGAATTTGAAAATACTCATCGGAATTATCATTCATGGTCACCACCTTGGCACCATTGTACATGCAACAAACTAAAAGCCGATCGGAGCCGTTGTGGTGAGATTGTTCCTGATCAATGGGGGATTCAACAAATCTCCAAACACCGCCACCAAGATCACACGCCAATTTATTAACTGTGGGGACATTTGCACCAGGAAATATGGACTCACCCATCATCCTTAAATCCAGAGAACGAATGTTATCATCATAGGATCCAGTTATTATGGACGTGGGTTTATTATTTCGAAAGTTAGGTTGACTACACTTAATGCTAACAACACCAGCATCATGAATACGATTACTACTCCAAATGAATTCTTTGGAACGTAAGTCGTGGGCCATAATTCTCGAATCATCACCTCCTGTAAATACAACGTCTTGAAAAGGCTGTAGAGATCCAAATTCCGCAGTCCAACACTCGAGTTCATGGGGTTTCAAAAATTGTCCCGATTCAACATGAATGACTTTTTCGGTTGCACCTTGAACTTCGTAATCTATTTTATCTAGTTTTGAGTAAGCCTGCGCGATTGCTGATGCCGTGAACTGTACAGATAGTGTTCTTATATCAATGGTAGCTGCTTCGCCTGCCGTATTTGTTACAAGTAATTTCTTACAATCAAGTGGGGAAAAATGGCACGAGGCAATGAGAACATCTTTTTCAAAGAGTTGTAGATTTGCAATTGCATGAATATCTAGTTCGTTTGATTGGAAATCATCCTTATCTGTGCACCGTATCCTCCATAGCATGATATTACCTGTCGAATGGGCCGTGCATATCAATGTATCATCAAAGGGGGATAACTTCAAATCTAGGATTGCGCCATACGTATTATTCGAACATAAAAGTTTGAGGTCCATTGTGAAGACATCCAGTGAGCCTGACCTGTATCCAGTTGACTTATCTAAATCATACGTCCCAACAAGGATGATCTTATTCCTGAATATTCTCAAACAACACGGCGGTAGTTTTGTTTTCACTGCATTTAGTACATCTGATTCTTGAATAGAGTCCATATGTATAGCTATGCAAAAACCAGCTAGAGGTGGATGTAGAAATACCCTATTATGGCCTATATGTTAGCTATTGCAAATTTTCACTTTTTCAAGTTCTATACTAGAATGAGAAAAAAACACGAAAACAATTCTTGCAATGAAAAGGACAAAGATGAGAACCTATTCAAAATTATTCTCGCCATATTTTTGCAAGAAAAAAAAAAATACGATTGTATTTCATCTGGTTCAATTATGACTGCTTCAGAAGAGTACTTGGAGAATTTAAAACCGTTCCAGGTCGGTCTCCCTCCACATGATCCTGAATCGAATAAAAAACGTTACCTGCTGAAGGATGCTAATGGTAAAAAGTTTGATCTGGAAGGCACTACAAAAAGATTTGAACATCTGCTATCCTTGAGTGGTTTATTCAAGCATTTTATTGAAAGTAAAGCCGCTAAAGATCCCAAATTCAGGCAGGTCTTAGATGTATTAGAAGAAAATAAAGCAAATGGCAAAGGCAAAGGCAAACACCAAGATGTTCGTAGACGAAAGACTGAACACGAAGAAGATGCGGAATTATTGAAAGAAGAAGACTCGGATGATGATGAGAGCATTGAATTCCAATTCAGAGAATCACCTGCTTACGTTAATGGTCAATTGAGACCTTATCAAATCCAAGGTGTCAACTGGTTGGTGTCTCTGCATAAGAACAAAATAGCGGGTATCCTTGCTGATGAAATGGGTTTAGGTAAGACCCTGCAAACTATTTCATTTCTGGGATATCTTAGGTACATTGAAAAAATTCCAGGTCCATTTTTAGTCATTGCGCCTAAGTCTACCTTAAATAATTGGCTGAGAGAAATAAATAGATGGACGCCAGACGTAAACGCCTTTATTTTGCAAGGAGATAAAGAAGAAAGAGCTGAACTGATCCAAAAAAAACTTTTAGGTTGTGACTTTGATGTTGTGATTGCTTCTTATGAAATTATTATAAGAGAAAAGTCGCCCCTTAAGAAGATTAACTGGGAGTATATTATCATTGATGAGGCTCACAGAATCAAGAATGAAGAGTCAATGCTTTCGCAAGTCTTAAGGGAATTTACCTCACGTAATAGGCTGTTGATTACTGGTACTCCTTTGCAAAACAATTTGCATGAACTATGGGCGTTATTAAATTTTTTGTTACCAGATATCTTTTCCGATGCACAAGATTTCGACGATTGGTTTTCTTCTGAAAGCACAGAGGAAGATCAGGATAAAATTGTCAAGCAACTCCACACTGTTTTACAGCCTTTTCTACTACGTCGTATCAAAAGCGATGTGGAAACATCCTTACTGCCTAAAAAGGAACTGAATTTATATGTCGGTATGTCTAGCATGCAGAAGAAATGGTACAAAAAGATTTTGGAAAAGGATCTGGACGCTGTGAACGGGTCTAATGGCAGCAAGGAATCCAAAACAAGACTTTTAAATATCATGATGCAACTTAGAAAATGTTGTAACCATCCATATTTATTCGATGGTGCTGAGCCAGGTCCACCGTACACTACGGATGAGCACTTGGTTTATAACGCTGCCAAACTTCAAGTTTTGGATAAGTTATTGAAGAAATTGAAGGAAGAAGGTTCTAGAGTTCTGATTTTCAGTCAAATGTCAAGATTATTGGATATTCTCGAGGATTATTGCTACTTCAGAAACTATGAATATTGCAGGATCGACGGTTCCACCGCTCACGAAGATAGAATTCAAGCCATTGATGATTATAATGCTCCTGATTCTAAGAAGTTTGTTTTCTTATTAACGACACGTGCAGGTGGGTTAGGTATCAATTTAACGTCAGCAGATGTCGTTGTCTTGTATGATTCAGATTGGAACCCACAAGCAGATTTACAAGCAATGGATAGAGCGCATCGTATTGGTCAGAAGAAGCAGGTCAAGGTATTCCGTTTGGTCACAGATAACTCCGTGGAAGAGAAAATTTTAGAAAGGGCTACCCAGAAGTTAAGATTAGATCAATTAGTTATCCAGCAAAACAGGACTTCTTTGAAAAAGAAGGAAAATAAAGCAGATTCCAAAGATGCTTTATTATCCATGATTCAACATGGTGCCGCCGATGTATTCAAAAGTGGTACATCTACCGGTTCAGCTGGTACGCCGGAACCTGGTTCAGGAGAAAAAGGAGATGATATTGATCTGGACGAACTTTTACTGAAATCAGAAAACAAAACTAAGTCATTAAATGCAAAATATGAAACTTTAGGTCTTGATGATTTGCAAAAATTCAACCAAGATTCGGCCTATGAATGGAATGGTCAAGATTTCAAGAAGAAAATACAAAGGGATATTATAAGTCCGCTACTGCTCAACCCCACCAAACGTGAACGTAAGGAAAATTACTCTATTGATAATTATTATAAAGATGTTTTGAATACAGGAAGGTCCTCGACCCCATCACACCCCAGAATGCCTAAGCCTCATGTCTTCCATTCCCATCAATTACAACCTCCCCAATTGAAAGTCCTGTACGAAAAGGAAAGAATGTGGACGGCGAAGAAGACTGGTTATGTACCGACCATGGATGACGTAAAAGCAGCATATGGCGATATTTCAGATGAAGAAGAAAAGAAACAAAAATTGGAATTGTTAAAATTGTCGGTTAGCAACTCGCAACCATTAACTGAAGAGGAAGAAAAGATGAAGGCCGATTGGGAGTCTGAAGGATTTACAAATTGGAATAAATTAGAATTTAGAAAATTCATCACGGTATCTGGTAAATACGGTAGGAACTCCATTCAAGCCATTGCGAGAGAATTGGCCCCTGGCAAAACACTAGAGGAAGTTCGCGCATATGCTAAGGCCTTCTGGTCTAACATTGAAAGAATTGAAGATTATGAGAAATATCTGAAAATAATTGAGAATGAAGAAGAGAAGATCAAGCGTGTCAAAATGCAACAAGAGGCTTTACGTCGGAAGTTGTCTGAGTATAAGAATCCATTCTTCGATTTGAAATTAAAACATCCTCCTTCTTCTAACAACAAAAGGACGTACTCTGAAGAAGAAGATCGTTTTATCCTTCTCATGTTATTCAAGTATGGCTTGGATAGAGATGACGTATACGAATTAGTGCGTGATGAAATTAGAGATTGTCCCCTATTCGAATTAGACTTTTACTTCAGAAGCAGGACACCTGTAGAGCTAGCCAGAAGAGGAAATACATTACTGCAATGCTTGGAAAAGGAATTTAACGCAGGGATTGTATTGGATGACGCCACTAAAGATAGAATGAAGAAAGAAGATGAAAATGGTAAAAGGATAAGGGAAGAATTTGCAGATCAGACCGCTAATGAGAAGGAGAACGTTGATGGAGTAGAGAGCAAAAAAGCGAAGATTGAGGATACGTCGAATGTTGGAACTGAACAGTTGGTAGCAGAGAAAATTCCGGAAAACGAAACCACTCATTAAACCTTCTTTTTTTATATTTCGATTTTTTTTAATATATCCTACACCATGCTTCTGAAGAAAAATATATAATCATACTAATCTATAAATGTATTATTTATTGTTCCGGATAATTGCTTGATTATAGACAAAGATATCATTTACTTAACAGGCTTTGGATTTCTTGGTCCAAGGACGATGGTTTTGTTAAGGAGGAAAATCTTTGGACAACCTTACCATTGGAATCAACTAAGAACTTTTCAAAATTCCATTTGATACCCTTGAAACCTAGTAAACCTGCTTTTTGGCTTTTCAAATAATTATAAACAGAGTCAGCATTACTTCCGTTAACATCAATCTTCTTCATAATTGGGAATGTAACGCCATAATTCAACTGGCAAAATTCCGTAATTTGTTCATCAGAGCCCGGTTCCTGCTTCCCGAACTGATTACATGGGAACCCCAAAATAACAAACCCCTTATCTTGATATTTTTTGTATAGTTCTTCCAATTCTTTATACTGCGGCGTGAAGCCGCACTTGGAGGCAACATTAACTATGAGAACTACTTTGCCTTTCAGTTGGTCAAACTTAAAAGATTCGCCTTTCTTGTCCTTGCATTCTAAATCATAAAAAGATGTGGTCATTTTGAATTATTACTTTTGTTGCTAATTGTATTCTTGTCAAGGTCAGCCATGCAGGGAAATGCAAGTTCTCTGCGATACATCACATATTAGTAAATAGTAGTTCTTTATATATCAAAACAATAACAAAAGTACCTGCACATTTTTTAAAGCAGGCTGGCTTAGGGGCTTTGCACTAATACGGAGACAATGGAACTAATGCCTTTCACGATATGTGTGGCAGATATTGTGGTTTTAAACTCTTTGTCATCGGAATTACTAATTGTCTAGATATGGCCGGCCGAGTAGCCTCTAAAAAATATTAAACAGTTGAAAGTAAAATCGCTTGGAAAACACTACTGAGTCGTTGGTCATTTCAAGAGACTGCATCTATCAAAAATAGTCAAGATTTGTGTACATGTTCGTCGTACATTTAGTAAGTAACGTCCGTATTTTCCTTTTTTTAGCGGATGATGAGTAAAAAATTTCTTGTGGATTTATATGTTACGAATACAAACACAGAGGTTGATGCATGAATTTTTTCTAGCTACTACCATGTGTTTAATACAATAATAGTACAGGTTTCCTTCATCTCCTGTATATGGCCCTTTCCTTTTATATTGCCTCAATCTCGAAAAATGCTTTACTAAACAGCGCGAAAATTAAATTGTTAACATGTGTATATAACTGTGAAATATGTAAATAAAAACTTTATCAAGTAGAGCAAGGCGGAGAACGGTAACAAAAAGTAGACTATATGTTGCGACTTTTTTCACTGGCACTTATCACATGCTTAATCTACTATTCCAAAAATCAGGGCCCATCTGCTCTTGTTGCGGCCGTGGGATTTGGTATAGCAGGCTATTTAGCTACAGATATGTTGATTCCACGTGTGGGCAAATCCTTCATCAAAATAGGCCTATTCGGTAAGGACTTGAGTAAACCTGGCCGTCCGGTGCTTCCAGAAACAATAGGTGCTATCCCTGCTGCAGTTTATTTATTTGTAATGTTCATTTACATTCCCTTCATTTTCTACAAGTATATGGTCATAACCACTTCAGGTGGGGGCCATCGCGATGTCTCAGTGGTTGAAGATAACGGTATGAATTCTAATATTTTTCCTCATGATAAACTATCTGAATATTTGAGCGCTATCCTATGCTTGGAAAGTACGGTCCTCTTGGGTATCGCTGATGATTTATTTGATTTACGTTGGAGACATAAGTTTTTCTTGCCTGCCATTGCAGCCATCCCACTGCTAATGGTTTATTATGTGGATTTTGGAGTTACGCATGTACTTATTCCCGGATTCATGGAACGCTGGTTGAAAAAGACTAGTGTTGATTTGGGGCTGTGGTATTATGTTTATATGGCATCGATGGCAATTTTTTGCCCCAACTCCATCAACATCCTGGCAGGTGTTAATGGTTTAGAGGTTGGCCAATGTATAGTGTTGGCCATCTTAGCGCTATTGAACGATTTGCTGTACTTCTCGATGGGGCCATTAGCCACAAGAGACTCCCATAGGTTTTCCGCTGTTTTGATTATCCCATTTTTGGGTGTATCCTTGGCGCTATGGAAATGGAATCGTTGGCCCGCCACAGTGTTTGTGGGAGATACATATTGTTATTTCGCTGGAATGGTATTCGCAGTCGTTGGTATACTGGGTCATTTTTCAAAGACGATGCTTTTGCTATTCATTCCTCAAATCGTTAATTTTATTTATTCATGTCCTCAGCTATTCAAATTGGTCCCCTGCCCGAGACATAGGTTACCTAAATTTAATGAAAAAGACGGTTTAATGTATCCATCAAGAGCAAACTTAAAAGAAGAACCGCCAAAGAGCATTTTTAAACCGATCTTGAAGTTACTATACTGTCTCCATTTGATTGACCTGGAATTTGATGAAAATAATGAGATTATTAGCACCTCTAATATGACGTTAATAAACTTGACATTAGTATGGTTTGGCCCTATGAGGGAAGACAAATTGTGCAATACAATCTTGAAGTTGCAATTCTGCATTGGAATTTTGGCTTTACTTGGAAGACACGCTATAGGCGCTATCATCTTTGGCCACGACAACCTATGGACAGTACGTTGAAGATTATGTATTGGTAGTTACTTTGTACTTTTATGACGCAAAAGTTGGTATTTATGATAATTATTTAGTTATCGATTGAGTCAAATCGGCGAAGTATTTTTGGCGCTGCACGACAAGGTCACTTGTCCAGCCCTTTACTTCGTCTGTTTTTATGCTAGCTACAGCCCCAAAGAAATCATCGAAGTTTTTCGTTCCTTTGTATTCCCTCTCGTACTCAAAACATTGTACAAGCATTTCATATTTATCGATATCTTTCACGTATCTAGCTTCCAATGAGGTGACATTTTCATAAGCCAACCAATCGTCCATAATTTCCTTTGCCGCGATCTCATTGTATGGCTTGATCAGAGCATTACATAGATATTTTATGGTTTTCCATTCCCGACGATGCTTTTCTTCCTTCCCAATAGGGTCAACTGGAGTAATATCGCCAACTAAAGATTCGGCGATATCGTGCACCAATGCGATCCGGACACATTTATCGCGGTTAACCCGCGAATCCTTGATCAGCATGGTGATTATGCTCAATCTGTACATGTGATCTGATATGCTTTCACATTCTTTAATACCGAGGTCAAGATAACCGGTTCTTCTCTGAATTTTTAATTGCTGTACCACGTTCAAAAACGCCAGGATATAGTTTGGATGGGGTTTAGAGAGCTCATTTTTAACATATTGGGGTACTTGGCTTTCAGGCTTCCATTCAGTTGTTAAACGTGTCTTTCCTGCCTCAACAGAACCAGAGCATGATTTCTTATTTGTGATCGTTGCTGTCATATTTTTTTTATGTAGGCTTTCTTTGACAATTGTTTTTTATGAGAATAAAAATAGTGCAGAAGGTTTATTAGAAATGGAAAAGGTTTGCTCCTGCGAAAAAAACCATTCAGTGGGTATTTTCAGGCTTTATAATGACCAATGGACAGAGTAAAACAGTCTAATTATGATAAAACCATATTTATAGATTAAGACTTTTCTTTTATACGTTTCAGTAATGTTTTTTTTTTTTTTAATAAACGAAATAAATTTTTAACATCAGGACCGAAAAAATGCGATGAGCTTTTAGATCGACGAAAAGTGTAAATGATTTACCTAAATATATATATATGTTAGCGAAAAAAGCTTAGCTTCTGGGCACAGTGCTCGGTACACTTTTGGTAGAGCTGTAACGAGCAATGATACGCGGTCTGTAAAACGAACTTGCTTGTGTAGTCATACGTCGTAGGCGTAATGTAAGGTTGTCCGAGAAAAGATGGGAAGTGTGAGGGATGAAATGGATTTCCCTTAAAGTTGCTTCCTGATTAAGGGAATAACAGGAGAACAAAAGTTGCTGAATATCTTTCTCTCTTGGAACAACAACAAAACACAGAGACTAAGGCATAACAAACTAAGTCATGGCTGAAACTGAAAGACTAATGCCTAACGGTGGTTCCCGCGAAACAAAACCGTTAATTACGGGCCATTTAATCTTGGGCACGATAGTTGCTTGTTTGGGGTCGATCCAGTACGGATACCACATCGCAGAGTTGAATGCGCCTCAAGAATTCTTATCGTGCTCCAGATTTGAGGCACCAGACGAAAACATCTCATACGATGACACTTGGGTTGGGCAACACGGACTCAAGCAATGCATTGCGTTAACCGATTCTCAATACGGCGCAATTACGTCTATATTCAGCATAGGCGGACTGTTTGGGTCGTACTACGCCGGTAACTGGGCCAACCGATACGGAAGAAAGTACGTGAGCATGGGCGCCTCGGCCATGTGCATGGTTTCTTCTCTGCTGCTTTTCTTTTCCAACTCCTACTTGCAGTTGCTATTTGGC
>LPNX010875380.1:2582-17103 GCA_001517045.1 Pseudotsuga menziesii | reverse complement strand
CCCTGCGTATATAAAGTGTCGATCAATGTGCCCACTTCAACCGAAACCGCCGACGTAACCCTATTCCAACAATTAGAAACATAACATCTACCTCCAGCATCTCATAATATGTCTGCAACGTATGTACACTAATATCTGAAACGTATCGCCTAATCTTTTCTCCCGGTTCTCTTTTGACTAACGTATATCATCTATGACCATCTTTCTTTTCCCCAGTGCTAAACACGACAGTAACGCTAGCCCAAATTCTGACTCTGAAGACGGTCACCACCACAACAATAAGAAGGAATGCGCTATCGAATATCTGAAGGCACGGTTAAATAGTGCATCAGCAGTCGCTTGCGGCTACCTCCAAGCTTTTGTCAGTAAGACGCAAGACTTTGCCAAAGTATGCTTTTTAGAACTTCAGAATCCCGTTGTCTTGGTCAACTTGTTGCTGCATTCTTCAGTGGTATGTTATTTATGTAACGGGTATGCGAACCACAACGCCAGATTCTTGAAGGGGAAACCTAACTCTACAGTCTTAGCAACAACCGCCGGCGCTCTGGGTCTTTTGACGCTGGACGGTATAATTTCAAAGAAATACTACTCCAGATACGACAAGAAATAATAACATACTATTTAATAACATCCTTTTCACACACTCACACACTCACATACTTTATATACATATATTTTTATAACTATTACTGCTGATTTATTTGTAAGGAAACGTGCTTTCCTCTTCATCGGTCAAGTGATAAGTTTCTATAATATAATAGCTTTTCTGTCTACTATCATTCTTTTTTCATTTCAAGTACCCTTAATTTGTTTTACCCGGACCACGACATTTTCTCACTACGGCACTTGAGAGCTATAACTCAATGAACATGTTGCTTGGAGTGATTTGATTGCTCTGCGTATCTTAAAATAGCGGTCTCGAATCAACCGTATGCAACATGGTCCTTTTGAAATGGCTCGTATGCCAATTGGTCTTCTTTACCGCTTTTTCCCATGCGTTTACCGACTATCTATTAAAGAAGTGTGCGCAATCTGGGTTTTGCCATAGAAACAGGGTTTATGCAGAAAATATTGCCAAATCTCATCACTGCTATTATAAAGTGGACGCCGAGTCTATTGCACACGATCCTTTAGAAAATGTGCTTCATGCTACCATAATTAAAACTATACCAAGACTGGAGGGCGATGATATAGCCGTTCAGTTCCCATTCTCTCTCTCTTTTTTACAGGATCACTCAGTAAGGTTCACTATAAATGAGAAAGAGAGAATGCCAACCAACAGCAGCGGTTTGTTGATCTCTTCACAACGGTTCAATGAGACCTGGAAGTACGCATTCGACAAGAAATTTCAAGAGGAGGCGAACAGGACCAGTATTCCACAATTCCACTTCCTTAAGCAAAAACAAACTGTGAACTCATTCTGGTCGAAAATATCTTCATTTTTGTCACTTTCAAACTCCACTGCAGACACATTTCATCTTCGAAACGGTGATGTATCCGTAGAAATCTTTACTGAACCTTTTCAATTGAAAGTTTACTGGCAAAATGCGCTGAAACTTATTGTAAACGAGCAAAATTTCCTGAACATTGAACATCATAGAACTAAGCAGGAAAACTTCGCACACGTGCTGCCAGAAGAAACAACTTTCAACATGTTTAAGGACAATTTCTTGTATTCAAAGCATGACTCTATGCCTTTGGGGCCTGAATCGGTTGCGCTAGATTTCTCTTTCATGGGTTCTACTAATGCCTACGGTATACCGGAACATGCGACGTCGCTAAAGCTGATGGACACTTCAGGTGGAAAGGAACCCTACAGGCTTTTCAACGTTGATGTCTTTGAGTACAACATCGGTACCAGCCAACCAATGTACGGTTCGATCCCATTCATGTTTTCATCTTCGTCCACATCTATCTTTTGGGTCAATGCAGCTGACACTTGGGTAGACATAAAGTATGACACCAGTAAAAATAAAACGATGACTCATTGGATCTCCGAAAATGGTGTCATAGATGTAGTCATGTCCCTGGGGCCAGATATTCCAACTATCATTGACAAATTTACCGATTTGACTGGTAGACCCTTTTTACCGCCCATTTCCTCTATAGGGTACCATCAATGTAGATGGAATTATAATGATGAGATGGACGTTCTCACAGTGGACTCTCAGATGGATGCTCATATGATTCCTTACGATTTTATTTGGTTGGACTTGGAGTATACGAACGACAAAAAATATTTTACTTGGAAGCAGCACTCCTTTCCCAATCCAAAAAGGCTGTTATCCAAATTAAAAAAGTTGGGTAGAAATCTTGTCGTACTAATCGATCCTCATTTAAAGAAAGATTATGAAATCAGTGACAGGGTAATTAATGAAAATGTAGCAGTCAAGGATCACAATGGAAATGACTATGTAGGTCATTGCTGGCCAGGTAATTCCATATGGATTGATACCATAAGCAAATATGGCCAAAAGATTTGGAAGTCCTTTTTCGAACGGTTTATAGATCTGCCGGCTGATTTAACTAATTTATTCATTTGGAATGATATGAACGAGCCTTCGATTTTCGATGGCCCAGAGACCACAGCTCCAAAAGATTTGATTCACGACAATTACATTGAGGAAAGATCCGTCCATAACATATATGGTCTATCAGTGCATGAAGCTACTTACGACGCAATAAAATCGATTTATTCACCATCCGATAAGCGTCCTTTCCTTCTAACAAGGGCTTTTTTTGCCGGCTCTCAACGTACTGCTGCCACATGGACTGGTGACAATGTGGCCAATTGGGATTACTTAAAGATTTCCATTCCTATGGTTCTGTCAAACAACATTGCTGGTATGCCATTTATAGGAGCCGACATAGCTGGCTTTGCTGAGGATCCTACACCTGAATTGATTGCACGTTGGTACCAAGCGGGCTTATGGTACCCATTTTTTAGAGCACACGCCCATATAGACACCAAGAGAAGAGAACCATACTTATTCAATGAACCTTTGAAGTCGATAGTACGTGATATTATCCAATTGAGATATTTCCTGCTGCCTACCTTATACACCATGTTTCATAAATCAAGTGTCACTGGATTTCCGATAATGAATCCAATGTTTATTGAACACCCTGAATTTGCTGAATTGTACCATATCGATAACCAATTTTACTGGAGTAATTCAGGTCTATTAGTCAAACCTGTCACGGAGCCTGGTCAATCAGAAACGGAAATGGTTTTTCCACCCGGTATATTCTATGAATTCGCATCTTTACACTCTTTTATAAACAATGGTACTGATTTGATAGAAAAGAATATTTCTGCACCATTGGATAAAATTCCATTATTTATTGAAGGCGGTCACATTATCACTATGAAAGATAAGTATAGAAGATCTTCAATGTTAATGAAAAACGATCCATATGTAATAGTTATAGCCCCTGATACCGAGGGACGAGCCGTTGGAGATCTTTATGTTGATGATGGAGAAACTTTTGGCTACCAAAGAGGTGAGTACGTGGAAACTCAGTTCGTTTTCGAAAACAATACCTTAAAAAATGTTCGAAGTCATATTCCCAAGAATTTGATAGGCATTCACCACAATACTTTGAGGAATACCAATATTGAAAAAATCATTATCGCAAAGAATAATTTACAACACAACATAACGTTGAAAGACAGTACTAAAGTCAAAAAAAATGGCGAAGAAAGTTCATTACCGACTAGATCGTCATATGAGAATGATAATAAGATCACCATTCTTAACCTATCGCTTGACATAACTAAAGATTGGGAAGTTATTTTTTGAGGGAAAAAAACGAAGGGGTATCTTTACATCTTTTTAGCTCTTTCTTGCAAATTAAACGTAAAAATATCCGTAAATATAACATATAACCATTATCTATAGAAAAAAAGAACCGAAAATTGTGTCAGGCCCTACTTCCCGTGAGCTAACTTCATTCTTGTCGAAAACTTGACTAGGGTCGTCCAGTCGCAAAACGTATCACATTTCGGACATTTCCCACCTCGAGGTATCAAGTTTCTTCTCCCTACTATCAACTGTTCATCATCTAGAAAGTACCTGTGAAGACATTTCAAGTGGTTAACAGACCCGCAGTCTTTATTATTGCAAAGCGCTACAAACGGCTTCAGATTTTGCTCTTCAGACGTGTAGTCAATTTCTTTCTCACAAATTTCACATCGCACTACCCCTGTAGTTAGTTTCTTTTCGAAAGTTTCGAATATGTTTCTTTCATTTTCAATGACTTTAGTGTATACAGCTTCTACCACTTTTAAATTCTCATCACTATGATCCATGAGAACATCCACAGTTTTCTCCTTTGGTTCTTCAAGCGCATTCTCATTTATTTGTATATTAATCGGAAATCTGTCTCTTTCAATAAAAAATTTGTCCTGTTTCCAAACCTCCCAAGCCTTTATATTAAAAACGTCGACTATCAAGTTCATCCTTTGAAAAAATTCATGCTTTAAAAGTAACTTCATTAATGCAACTTTGTGATGTAAAGTTCTTCCACCTGCTTTATGCTTTACGACACGATCTTTTTCGGCAATATAATGCGTTTGGTACCCATGTTGCCATGCATGTTCAAACTGTAAAGCTGCTATCTTACTTGGGAAGCCCCGCACAATCATTATCATTTCCCAGGGCCTTGAACCGTCACGTTTGGTTCGATATGCCCCTCCAACAGCCAATTTCCCATTATGCTGCCTCAAACGTCGTACTGGGTTAGGAGTTGATCCAACGTAAAATGATTGCCTCTTGTTAATCGATTGTAGTAGATAACAACAATAAAAATCAGGAAACTGATGCTGCTGTATTTTCTGCGACATGGTACCTTTCTTATCTTTTCAATATTTTTTGAAAAAAGAGAACATTAATTTGAAATATTTTTTCGATGATAGAAGAGAATAAGTCATCAGTGGTATATATTAAAACTTAAAAGAAAAGCAAACGGCTCATCAAACAAAACCATAGAAGACAAGGCACTCTAATTATATTTCACACTCATGTTGAAATCTGCAAGCCAAAACTTTTTTAGAGCTTATTCTAGTAGAATTGGTCGATATGCTGCTACAGCATCAGGGAAACTGGCACAGTCTCGTTTATCGAATATACCCACTCCAAAAGCATTGAAGAAATTCCTCGATGAGTACATTGTTGGTCAAGGGATTGGTAAGAAGGTTTTAAGCGTGGCAGTTTATAATCACTATTTAAGAATCAATGACAAGCAAAAGAAAGGGGAATTACAAAGGCAGAGAGAATTGATGGAACGAGAGAAAATCGCGGATGATAAGGATGAACCAATTTTCAGTGGAAACAGCGAATCAAAGGCTGGTTGGAGGAATCTTCAAAGACAGTTTAATTTAGCAGGTAGAGAGGTTGACGAAGATTTAGAGTTAAGCAAAAGTAATGTCCTTGTCGTTGGTCCCTCAGGTTCTGGTAAGACTTTGTTGGCAACAACATTGGCGAAAATATTAAACGTTCCAATTGCAATTACAGATTGTACACAATTGACTCAAGCAGGTTACATAGGTGAAGATGTTGAAGTATGCATTGAAAGATTGCTCGTAAATGCTGAATTTGATGTTGCGAGAGCAGAAAAAGGTATTATTGTTCTTGATGAGATTGATAAACTAGCCAAGCCTGCCGCAAGCATTGGCACTAAAGACGTGTCCGGAGAAGGGGTTCAACAGTCATTATTGAAAATCATTGAGGGCCATAAAGTGGAAATTACCGTTAAAAGGCCTGTTAAGCATGATATTGACGGACAAAAAAATCAAACTACAACAAAGAAGGACGAAGTATTTGTTGTAGACACTTCAAATATTCTTTTCATGATTATGGGTGCTTTTGTTGGTTTAGATAAGCATATTGTTAAAAGGATAGAAGATATGAAGAAAATACAGAAGGCAGGAGAGTCTGTTGAATCATCGAATAGTAAAGAAGTTGAAAAAGAAAGAGCGAAGAAGTTCAGATTTAGCAATACGCTTGAGCAGGTTGAATTAGATAACGGAAAAAAAGTGTGTGCTTTAGACTTGACCACCCCCACAGATTTAGTTAGCTTTGGTCTAATTCCTGAATTAATTGGCAGAGTCCCAATTATAACTGCTCTGCAGCCTCTACAAAGAGACGATTTATTTCATATATTAAAAGAACCTAAAAATGCCTTATTGGATCAATATGAATATATTTTTAAGCAATTTGGGGTAAGATTGTGTGTTACACAAAAGGCGCTAAAGAAAGTTGCTCAATTTGCTCTCAAGGAAGGAACTGGCGCCAGAGGGTTGAGAGGGATAATGGAAAGACTTTTGCTAAACGTTAATTATGATTGCCCGGGTTCTAACATAGCATACGTTTTAATCGACGAAGCTACTGTCGACTCGTTACAGGAAACAGAGCACTCTTTGGCTTCCCAAGTGGACGTAAAATACTATTCTGGTGATGAAAAGGACAGTTTAATTCGTGACGTTTCTGAAGAAGATAAAAAATTAGGAGCTATGCTAGAAAAAGAGTTGGGTCATTCTGCTAACATTCATACCCCAACAATTCCCAAGAGAAGCTTAACATAAAAAAAAATGAATGGTATAGAATATATAAATATAGATGTAATAAATGTTGTAAATGAACAAATAATCTTCCTACAAAGTACTATGCCATGGGAAGTAAAAAAAATTAATAAATATTGGCTAAAGTGTTTCAAATTGGTTCTACGATACTGGGAGACTACTCCTTATCATAATGCTTTTTGTCAAGTAGTAAAAATTGAAGTAATTCTTGAACAATTTGAAAAAAAATTGGTACGGCGGCACAATTATTTGGTATATGGCAGTTTTGGCTTTTGCGCCACCACATACAAAGTTCTAAAGCAGCCAGCGTTGTCATCGATTTTTCCTATGTGTTCTTCCACATATCTTTTGAAAAGAGTGGTGGGGTCGGTATCCTTTGGAGGACAACTACTATCTGGTAGTTGCCTCCTTAACATGTAGTCCCACATATCTAAAGAATTAAATTCATTCAAAAAGCCCATATCTGTTTTGAAGTCACCAGTTTTCAAACTTAGGACCGAGGACTTGATGCCTGTAAACCCTACATCCTTGAATGTCCTCGTTAAGTGTTTTGTAGGATGGATATGTAAGCCTTTATTTATCGCATCAATAGCCATAGCATCAAATGTCTTGTCCCGTTCTTTTGTAGTCAAAAACTCTTCTGATGAATTATTTGCTTTTTCGGCATCGGCGTTGCCAAGAATTCCAGTATAGTATGTGTTTGAAATCCTTAAATCTGGAACAATTGCCAGCGCGTACCCGCCAGGAATTATTGATCTGTATATTTCCCTAAGTAGAGCTTTCCATTTATAATAACTTAAACTTGTCCAGACCCACGGGCATATTACAGCAGGTATAGTGTCTGATGCAAACGGCAGTCTTAATTTTAAATATTCTTTACCATAAATAGCTGCGCTTTTTGCCCTGTCAAGTCCTTCATTTGGAAAGGAGTTATCCGAATTAGAGGATATTGGTGATGACAAAGGTGGTTCATCTTCAGGCTGAAGTTGTGCATTAGAGGACCTCTTCACTTCCTTTGGCAAAATAAATTGGGTCGGTAAATCGATTTCTTTGTAGTTGTTCAAAGTTCGGCAAAAAAAATTCTCCAACCATTCATTTTGATGTGCTTGGTTGGCTGATTTGACATGGGGAGCTTTCTCTGTCCGAGGGGGACTAGAGATATGTGACTGTGGTTGAATTTTTGGAGAAGAAGAAGAAGATATGCTAGGTGAAACTGAAGGGCTTGTAGTATGTGAAGTTGATGCAAGTTGAGAATGTTTTCTCTTGAAAAAGTTGACGAAACCAGATTTTTTAGTAGCCTTGGTAGGGCTCTTCTTCCTTTTGACAGCATCTGCTCCCGAGGACGGCAATGATAAAGATCTACTTGAAGCGAATGGGTCGTTTAGAGGGTCTTCCTCAACTCCCTGATTGAAGTTGTTTCTAGAAATACGTTCTTTTGCATCATCTGTAAAGAACTTTCTATTCATGCAATCATACATATACTCTGAAGCATTGGAAGAATTCAATTCGATAACTTCTTGTTCGTCAGAAACTATTTTCGCTCTTGAACCCTTTCCTGGCAGATAATTTTGCAAGTTTGTTAAATACTCAGGAGCAATTTCACTAGCATTCTTATTCTGAGCGTCATTGTCACTGCTGTCAATCATCCAGGGAGATAAATCTAATGCGAAATCTGCGATGTTCAAGCTTGGTTCATCATACGCCAGCTGCCAACCGCCCAGGGTTTTATGCAGCGGTCTTATTAATAAGATGTCAATTTCGTCTAATGGATCCGATATTACTGGCCTTGGAGAGTTTGCTTCTATATCTAACTGCTGAATATATAATGTAGGGTCACTGATCTTGTTGCTGGTGGTGCTGATTGTTGGATTAGAATGTTGTCTTGTGGTTGGTTTTCTTTTTATTAGTTCCTCCACTACTTCAGATGAAAAGAAGAATGAATTTGATTGCAGTAAAAATTTTTGAGATTGAGCCAACCATAATTGAATCAAGGATTCAATTTCAGAATAATCTTTTAACGGGTCAAACGATGGAAAGCATTTAACCTCAGTCTCTATATTTATGATGTTTTCAATGTTAAATGGATAACATTCAAATGCATATTTCCTAGATTCCAAATATTTTGTTAGGAAATCAATGTACGACCGTAATCTTTTCTTGGCAAATATTAAAGAGTCTTCTGGCGAGGAGTCCATGTTGAAAGATAGAAACAAGTCCATTCTATTAAAGAGCTCATTATGATTCGGGTCGTACATTATTTGTTTGAATTCACCGTCTATGCAAATGTTGATTAAATTATGATTTCCTGAAACGGTTTTGATTAGAAGAGAAGAATCTGATGCCGGTAAAGTGTTCCAGTCCCATTTTTTTCTAGAATGGAGTTTCTTGACAACGTTCGAAGTTGCACCGTGTAGACCACCACCTCCCCGGCCATTGCCGACCATATTGGATACAATGAATCGCGGTGCAGAAGGGTCTGGTGAGTAATTAGCTTTCACTTCGGAAGTCGGAGTTCCGCTTCTATGACTATGTTTATTATTACTTGTATGATGATGATGTAGACCTATTTTGGAAAGCTGAGCGGACTTCAGTTTGGATACTGAGGATGAGGCAGCGGAGTCAGATGATCGTCTTGACGAGTTTGAGAACAAGTCATCCGCCAGTCTAAAGTTTGGCAAATGTAAGGGCGAATCAAAGGACGAGAGCTCATCTGAATGATGGCTTACTTGTGGTGAGTGTGATTCTACTGAACTACTTGATTGCGTGGTTCCATTTCTACTCTCTTTTTCTTGTTTCCCCTTTTCTTTGTCAGCATTTTTATGTTCAGTAATCGTTGAACTTGTATGGTTATCATGTGCTTTTAAATTGGAAATTTTGTTACTGGTTATACTGGTTAACCCCCTATCATTCTTACTATCAATGTTTTTTGCTTCCTTATTGGAGCCCATTGTATTTACTTGAGCAGTTTATAAAAAGTGGATAAATGAGGGGAAAAATAATAAAAAAGAAAATTGAACAATCCTTCAATATGTGTCCTTTAATAATTACTACTACTTTACACACTTCTCCAGTAGCTGCTGCTTGTTTCAGGTGAAGTGAACAACGTGTTTCAGCGTTCTTGGTAAGTGTTGGTATGGATCCCTTCTGATGTATTTTCGGCGGCCGCACTAAACTGCGAAAATGGTAATTTAATAAAGGGCTTATAAAGAGGAAAATAATGCAGAGAAACGGTGAGCCCAGACAAGAATGATGATAATGTGTTTTCAACCGATTATTAATGTCACGAGAAACAAATTTGAATGGAACTAAGAGGAAGAGGTCGGATGTTGCCGAGAAAGTAGCACAACGGTGGAAGAGCGTCAGGTATAGTGCTGAAATGGAGAATATGGCTCCGGTCAACAGTAACAATGATAGCGACGACTGCATCATAGTCAGTGAATCGAAAATCATTGATTTGACTAATCAGGAACAAGATTTGAGTGAGAGAATAGGAACAAACGATACGGCAAAAGGTGCCGTTTTTAAACTAATGAAATCGGACTTCTATGAAAGAGAGGATTTTATGGGAGAAGTAGAGGATATGATTACATTGAAAGATATCTTTGGCACTGAGACACTAAAAAGAAGCATACTCTTCAGTTTCCAATACGAACTTGATTTCTTGTTGAGACAATTCCACCAGAACGTAGAGAACATAACCATCGTCGGCCAAAAGGGTACTATTATGCCTATCGAAGCCCGTGCTATGGACGCGACACTGGCAGTAATATTAAAAAAGGTCAAACTTATTGAAATAACGATGCCCCCATTCGCTTCCCACCATACGAAGCTGATCATAAACTTTTACGATAATGGCGAATGCAAAATATTCTTGCCATCTAACAATTTTACGTCAATGGAGACTAATCTGCCTCAACAGGTGTGTTGGTGCAGTCCCCTTTTGAAAATAGGTAAAGAAGGGCTACCAGTACCGTTTAAGAGAAGCTTGATAGAATACCTCAATTCGTACCACCTGAAAGACATTGACGAATTGATTACAAAAAGCGTAGAGGAAGTTAACTTTGCTCCTTTGAGCGAATTAGAATTTGTATATTCTACGCCCTCCAAATTTCAGTCGTCGGGTTTACTGTCGTTTTACAATAAACTAGAAAAACTTTCTGCTGGCACAAGTGCTAGTGATACTGCAAAACATTATCTATGTCAAACTTCATCCATAGGGACATCTCTATCAAGAGCGCGAGACGAAAACTTATGGACACATCTAATGATTCCTCTGTTTACCGGAATCATGTCCCCTCCAGCAAAGGACACCACTGGAAGGAAGAAAGCAGAAATACTGCCAACGAATTCATTGATTAATGAATATTCGCAGAGAAAAATCAAGCCGTACATTATTTTCCCCACCGAACAAGAGTTTGTCACCAGTCCCTTAAAGTGGTCCAGTTCCGGGTGGTTTCATTTTCAATATCTTCAGAAAAAGAGCTACTACGAAATGCTGCGAAACAAGTTCAAAGTATTTTACAAGCAAGACCCTGCTATGGTTACTAGAAGACGAGGGACGACGCCCGCGCACTCTAAGTTTTACATGCACTGTGCAACAAACTCCACAGGGCCCTGTGATGCATCGCAGGTATTTAAAGAACTAGAATGGTGCCTTTATACTTCGGCAAACCTCAGCCAAACAGCATGGGGCACCGTTTCAAGAAAACCACGCAATTATGAAGCAGGAGTGCTTTACCATAGTCGCAGGTTAGCAAATACCAGGAAGGTCACGTGCCGTACTTTTACACGTGACCGTAGAGGCTGCGCGGGTAATCCCACCCATGTGGCCGTGCCATTCACGCTGCCAGTCATACCATACGACTTAGCTGAGGACGAGTGCTTTTGCCTTGCTCGTCATGAGAACGACTAACAAGTAAGAGCACGATGTTGCTGTCCACTTAGGCATCACTATATGGGGCCAGGAATGGCAAATTTATTTGATAAACTCCAGGCGATTGGATTTTGGTGCTCAGAATATTTTTTTCTCGGGCCGAAAGCGTCTTTAACTATTCCGAGCTAAAGCTTCCGAGTCCTTTATTCGGTCTTTTTTTATTTTTCAAGATTAACTGTATATAAATAGAGATGGTATGATTAAAAGCTCTTTTTAATAGATGCTCCTTCTTGAAATTTACTCCCACTGTGCTGCAAGAGGTTAGACGCTTCACGCACATTTTTGCTACAATGACAAGTGCCGCTACTGTTACTGCTTCGTTCAACGATACTTTTAGCGTATCCGATAATGTCGCCGTTATTGTTCCTGAAACGGACACTCAGGTGACCTACAGGGATCTATCCCACATGGTGGGTCACTTCCAGACCATGTTCACAAATCCTAATTCTCCATTGTACGGAGCTGTTTTCAGACAAGATACAGTGGCGATATCCATGCGTAATGGGCTGGAATTTATCGTCGCTTTCCTCGGTGCTACTATGGACGCTAAAATTGGCGCGCCCTTGAATCCCAATTATAAGGAAAAGGAGTTCAATTTTTATTTGAATGACCTGAAATCTAAGGCGATTTGCGTCCCAAAGGGTACCACAAAGTTACAGAGTTCTGAAATTCTAAAATCTGCCTCCACGTTTGGATGTTTTATCGTAGAGCTGGCCTTCGATGCGACCAGGTTTAGGGTAGAGTATGATATATACTCTCCAGAGGACAACTACAAAAGGGTTATTTACCGGTCTTTGAACAACGCCAAATTTGTCAACACAAATCCCGTTAAATTCCCTGGGTTTGCCCGTTCCAGTGACGTCGCCCTGATTTTGCATACCAGTGGTACCACCTCCACTCCAAAAACGGTGCCTTTGTTACATTTGAACATTGTGAGAAGCACGTTGAACATTGCTAACACTTACAAGCTAACGCCCTTGGACAGATCTTATGTCGTGATGCCTCTTTTCCACGTCCATGGGTTAATTGGTGTTTTACTTTCCACTTTTAGAACTCAGGGTTCTGTTGTGGTTCCCGATGGATTCCATCCAAAGTTATTCTGGGACCAATTTGTTAAGTACAACTGTAATTGGTTCAGTTGCGTTCCCACAATAAGCATGATTATGCTGAACATGCCCAAACCAAACCCTTTCCCACACATTAGATTCATCAGATCGTGTTCTTCTGCTTTGGCTCCAGCAACGTTCCATAAGCTGGAGAAGGAATTCAATGCACCTGTCTTGGAGGCCTATGCGATGACCGAAGCATCACATCAAATGACCTCAAACAATCTGCCTCCAGGAAAGAGAAAGCCTGGTACTGTGGGCCAGCCACAAGGAGTCACCGTCGTCATTCTAGATGACAATGACAATGTCTTGCCCCCGGGCAAAGTCGGCGAAGTTTCCATCAGAGGCGAAAACGTCACTTTGGGATATGCTAATAATCCAAAAGCTAACAAGGAGAACTTCACTAAGAGAGAGAACTATTTCAGAACCGGTGACCAAGGTTATTTCGACCCTGAGGGGTTTTTGGTCCTTACAGGCAGAATCAAAGAGCTTATCAACAGGGGTGGTGAAAAGATTTCACCCATTGAGCTCGACGGCATTATGCTATCGCATCCAAAGATCGATGAAGCCGTTGCATTTGGTGTTCCCGACGATATGTACGGCCAAGTAGTTCAAGCCGCCATTGTTTTGAAGAAGGGAGAAAAAATGACTTACGAAGAATTGGTGAACTTCTTAAAGAAGCACCTTGCCTCTTTCAAAATTCCAACCAAGGTGTACTTTGTTGATAAGCTACCAAAAACCGCTACAGGTAAAATCCAGAGAAGAGTTATCGCAGAAACTTTTGCTAAGAGCAGCAGAAATAAGAGTAAGTTGTAGGCAGTATCCTGCACAATTTTATGCTCTCTGAAAGCTTCTATCTGGCACCCGTTTATATACGCCAATACTTATGTATTTTATCTATCTAATGAAACCACAGTATTTATCATGCCTAAGCTGATTCTTTTTCGTCGCGGCTGTTTCCGGGGTCTGTTTTCCGAGACTTCGAAGTGGGAGAACATGCAAAAGAGACGAGTCTTCAACTAAGAAGTTCTCCGTCATTAAAAGTCATGCGTTTGCACGTTTGCAATAAAAAGAGGTGTATCTACATATACAGGTTAACGATTGCAACAGCGACTCTTGGTATTATCTCTGTCAAGTTTCTTCCTTTTGTTAGACTAATTTAGTATCATATACACACTCGGACGTTAAATTCCGCCTCCCTCATAACAGTTCCTGTGTTTGTTCATTGATAATCGATCGCAGTTTAGTAAGTTCTTTTACTTTTGCAATAATTTTGTTCAACATGTTTTCCAGACTGCCAACATCATTGGCCAGAAATGTTGCACGTCGTGCCCCAACTTCTTTTGTAAGACCCTCTGCAGCAGCAGCAGCATTGAGATTCTCATCAACAAAGACGATGACCGTCAGAGAGGCCTTGAATAGTGCCATGGCGGAAGAATTGGACCGTGATGATGATGTCTTCCTTATTGGTGAAGAAGTTGCACAATATAACGGGGCTTATAAGGTGTCAAAGGGTTTATTGGACAGGTTCGGTGAACGTCGTGTGGTTGACACACCTATTACCGAATACGGGTTCACAGGTTTGGCCGTTGGTGCCGCTTTGAAGGGTTTGAAGCCAATTGTAGAGTTTATGTCGTTCAATTTCTCTATGCAAGCTATCGATCATGTTGTCAATTCCGCTGCAAAGACTCACTACATGTCTGGTGGTACTCAAAAATGTCAAATGGTCTTCAGAGGTCCCAATGGTGCTGCAGTGGGTGTTGGTGCTCAACATTCACAGGACTTTTCTCCTTGGTACGGTTCCATTCCAGGGTTAAAGGTCCTTGTCCCTTATTCTGCTGAAGATGCTAGGGGTTTGTTAAAGGCCGCCATCAGAGATCCAAACCCTGTTGTATTTTT
>LPNX010875368.1:77500-84842 GCA_001517045.1 Pseudotsuga menziesii | reverse complement strand
TGCTCCTCAATTACAAGCTTCCAAACCTTTGACTTGCTTTAATATAACTATTAATCCTTCAAGGTGCTTCAATCTTCCTTCTCAATTGTTCATATTTCCCATCAAAACATCAATGAATGGGAAAATTTACCTTTGGTTCTCTTGAATAATAAGCAAATGAAAGTTATATCCACCATCACCATGAAATGACATTGAAGCTTGATATCTTATCCTGTGTGCTCCTCAACCATGGAAGATGTCTTCAATGTTGCACCTGCATAACAAAAAGAATGATGGAGATGGATGGAGATGGTGTAGATTGTGAGTATTTTCAAAGAAAGGCTCGTGCTCTTGAAAGATATTGTGTGGTAATTCCAAATTTAGAGAAACATGTAGTGAAGTTGCTCTCGGACAATGACAATTCACTGTTTTAACAGTCACAAAACGCGCACGCGATTTTCCTAGTAAAAACGTGTACGCAATTTATATAGCCAAAACACGCACACGATATTGTCAATCACAATTAATAGGGTGGGTGCATGGCTAAACGAGATTAATTATAAATGAAATAATATGAAACACTTTTTTATTAAAATAGTGAAAATGAATGCACGTAAACTATATTTATATAGTTTAATAAATCAAATTTATCATTTTGTTTACTAATTTTTTTTTTATATTACATAAAAATTTAAACTTAGATCTCAATTTATTTATTTATATATTTTCTAATTAAATTATACTTAAGATGTTATAATAAATGGATCAACCATTACATCATAACTAAACTAAACTAAACTAGTGAACCTACACAACTAAACTAGTTTACATCATAAATGAAATAATCATTGAACCTACACAACTAAACTAAACTAGTTTACATCATAAATGAAATAATATGAACCTACACAACTAAACTAAACTAGTGAAAATAATATGAACCTACACAACTAAACTAAACTAGTGAAAATAATATGAACCTACACAACTAAACTAAACTAGTGAAAATAATATGAACCTACACAACTAAACTAAACTAGTTCATAATGATAAATAATAATAAAAAGGAGATAGACCTATAAGTTACATTTCAAAGGAATTTTTTTCAAATATATATTTACAATAAAGTGTAAATTTTTTAATTATTCTAAATGTTTTTTATGTTGATGGTGATGATGAATGATGATGATGATGATGATGACGATGATGAAGGTGATGATGATGATGAGGACGATGATGATGATGACGATGACGATGACGATGATGATGATGAGGATGATGATGATCTTCATGATGTTGATGATGAGGATGATGAAGGTGATGATGTTGATAGTGATGATGAGGATGATGATGATGATGATGTTCATGATGTTGATGGGCATGATGACTAATGATGATGATGATGGTGATGATGATGATGATGTTGATGGTGATGAGGATGATGATAATGTTCATGATGTTCATGATGTTGATGATGAGGATGATGATGATGATGTTCATAGTGATGATGATGAGGATGATGATGATGATGTTCACGATGTTGATGGGCATGATGACTGATGATGATGATGTTCATGACGTTGATGGTGATGAGGATGATGAGGATGTTCATGATGTTCATGATGTTGATGATGAGGAGGAGGATGATGATGTTCATGATGTTGATGGTGATGATGATGAGGAGGATGATGATGATGATGTTCATGATGATGTTGATGGTGATGAGGATGATGATGATGTTCATGATGTTCATGATGTTCATGATGAGGATGATGATGATGTTGTTGATAGTGATGATGATGAGGATGATGATGATGATGTTCATGATGTTGATGGGCATGATGAATGATGATGATGATGTTCATGACGTTGATGGTGATGAGGATGATGAGGATGTTCATGATGTTCATGATGGTGATGGTGAGGATGATGATGATGATGTTCATGATGTTGATGGTGATGATGAGGAGGAGGATGTTCGTGATGATGAGGATGACGATGATGTTCATGATGAGGATGATGATGACAATGTTGATAGTGATGATGATGAGGATGATGATGATGATGTTCACGATGTTGATGGGCATGATGACTGATGATGATGATGATGATGATGATGATGATGTTCATGACGTTGATGGTGATGAGGATGATGAGGATGTTCATGATGTTGATGATGAGGATGATGATGATGATGTTCATGACGTTGATGGTGATGAGGATGATGAGGATGTTCATGATGTTCATGATGTTGATGATGAGGATGATGTTCATGATGTTGATGGTGATGATGATGAGGATGAAGATGATGATGTTCATGATGATTTTGATGGTGATGAGGATGAGGATGATGTTCATGATGTTCATGATAAGGATGATGATGATGATGTTGATAGTGATGATGATGAAGATGATGATGATGATGATGATGATGATGATGATGATGATGTTCATGACGTTGATGGTGATGAGGATGATGAGGATTTTCATGATGTTCATGATGTTGATGATGAGGATGATGATGATGATGTTCATGATGTTGATGGTGATGATGATGAGGAGGATGATGATGATGATGTTCATGATGTTGATGGTGATGATGATGAGGAGGATGATGATGATGATGTTCATGATGATGTTGATGTTGATGATCAGGATGAGGATGATGTTCATGATGTTCATGATGTTGATGATGAGGATGATGTTGATGATGTTGATAGTGAGGATGACGAGGATGATGATGATGATGTTCACGATGTTGATGGGATGATGACTGATGATGATGTTCACGATGTTGATGGGATGATGACTGATGATGATGATGATGATGATGATGATGATGTTCATGACGTTGATGGTGATGAGGATGATGAGGATGTTCATGATGTTCATGATGTTGATGATGAGGATGATGATGATGATGTTCATGATGTTGATGGTGATGATGATGAGGAGGAGGATGATGATGATGTTCATGATGATGTTGATGTTCATGAGGATGAGGATGATGTTCATCATGTTCATGATGTTGATGATTAGGATGATGATGATGATGTTGATAGTGATGATGATGAGGATGATGATGATGATGTTCACGATGTTGATGGGCATGATGACTGATGATGATGATGATGTTCATGACGTTGATGGTGATGAGGATGATGAGGATGTTCATGATGTTCATGATGTTGATGATGAGGATGATGATGATGATGTTCATCATGTTGATGGTGATGATGAGGAGGAGGATGATGATGATGATGTTCATGATGATGTTCATGGTGATGAGGATGAGGATGATGTTCATGATGTTCATGATGTTGATGATGATGATGTTCACGATGTTGATGGGCATGATGACTGATGATGATGATGATGTTCATGACGTTGATGGTGATGAGGATGATGAGGATGTTCATGATGTTAATGATGTTGTTGATGAGGATGATGATGATGATGTTCATGATGTTGATGGTGATGATGATGAGGAAGATGATGATGTTGATGTTGATGAGGATGAGGATGATGTTCATGATGTTCATGATGTTGATGATGAGGTGAATGATGATGATGTTGATAGTGATGATGATGATGTTCACAATGTTGATGGGCATGATGACTGATGATGATGATGATGATGATGTTCATGACGTTGATGGTGATGAGGATGATGAGGATGTTCATGATGTTCATGATGTTGATGATGAGGATGATGATGATGATGTTCATGATGTTGATGGTGATGATGACGACGATGATGATGATGATGATGTTCATGATGATGTTGATGTTGATGATGAGGAGGATGATGTTCATGATGTTGATGATGAGGATGAGGATGATGATGTTCACGATGTTGATGGGCATGATGACTGATGATGATGATGATGATCATCATCATCATCATCATGACATTGATGGTGATGAGGATGATGAGGATGTTCATGATGTTCATGATGTTCATGATGTTGATGATGAGGATGATGATGAGGATGATGATGATGATGTTCATGATGTTGATGTTGATGATGAGGAGGAGGATGATGATGATGATGTTCATGATGATGTTGATGGTGATGAGGATGAGGATGATGTTCATGATGTTCCTGATGTTGATGATGAGGATGATGATGATGATGTTGATAGTGATGATGATGAGGATGATGATGATGATGTTTACGATGTTGATGGGCATGATGACTGATGATGATGATGATGTTCATGACGTTGATGGTGATGAGGATGATGAGGATGTTCATGATGTTCATGATGTTGATGATGAGGATGATGATGATGATGTTCATGATGTTGATGGTGATGATGATGAGGAGGATGATGATGATGATGTTCATGATGATGTTGATGTTGATGAGGATGAGGATGATGTTCATGATGTTCATGATGTTGATGAGGAGGATGATGATGAGGATGTTGATAGTGATGATGATGAGGATGATGATGATGATGTTCATGATGTTGATGGGCATGATGACTAATGATGATGATGATGATGAGGATGATGATGATGATGTTCATGATGTTGATGGTGATGAGGAGGAGGAGGAGGACTATGATGATGATGTTCATGATGATGTTGATGTTGATGAGGATGAGGATGATGTTCATGATGTGCATGATGTTGATGATGAGGATGATGATGAGGATGTTGATAGTGATGATGATGAGGATGATGATGATGATGTTCATGATGTTGATGGGCATGATGACTGATGATGATGATGATGATGAGGATGATGATGATGATGTTCATGATGTTGATGGTGATGAGGAGGAGGAGGAGGAGGATGATGATGTTCATGATGATGTTGATGTTGATGATGAGGAGGATGATGTTCATGATGTTGATGATGAGGATGATGATGATGATGTTGATAGTGATGATGATAAGGATGATGATGATGATGTTCATGATGTTGATGGGCATGATGACTGATGATGATGATGAAGATGTTCATGACGTTGATGGTGATGAGGATGATGAGGATGTTCATGATGTTCATGATGTTCATGATGAGGATGATGATGATGATGATGTTCATGATGTTGATGGTGATGATGATGATGAGGATGATGATGATGATGTTCATGATGTTGATGTTGATGATGAGGAGGATGATGATGATGATGTTCATGATGTTGATGGTGATGATGATGATGTTCATGATGTTGATGGTGATGATGATGATCATGTTCTTGATGATGATGATGATGTTCAAGGTGATGATGATGATGAGGATGAGGATGACGATGAGGAAGGTGATGATGATGCTCATGATGTTGATAGTGATGATGATGATGATGATGATGATGAGGATGATGATGATGATGAAGGTGATGATGATGATGAGGATGATGATGATGATGTTGATGATGTTGATGGTGATGATGATGATGATGATGTTCATGATGTTGATGGTGATGATGATGATGAGGATGATGATGATGATGTTCATGATGTTGATGGTGATGATGATGATGAGGATGATGATGATGTTCATGATGATGATGATGAGGATGATGATGATGATGTTGATGATGTTGATGGTGATGAGGATGATGAGGATGTTGATGATGTTGATGATGTTGATGATGAGGATGATGATGATGATGTTGATGGTGATGATGATGAGGATGATGATGATGATGTTCACGATGTTGATGGTGATGATGAATGATGATGATTGATGATGATGAGGATGATGATGAGGATGATGTTCATGATGTTGATGGTGATGATGATGATGAGGATGATGATGATGTTCATGATGATGATGATGAGGATGATGATGATGATGTTGATGATGTTGATGGTGATGATGATGATGATGATGTTCATGATGTTGATGGTGATGATGAATGATGATGAATGATGATGACGATGATGAAGGTGATGACGATCATGATGTTGATGATGATGAACATGGCGATGTTGATGATGATGATCGATGATCAATGATCATGGTGATGGGATGATGATGATGAATATGAATATGAAGATAATGACGATGATGATCATGTTGATGATGATGATGATGAGGATAATGATGAGGATGATGATGTTGATGTTGATGATGTTGATGGTGATGATGATGAGGATGATGATGATGATGTTCACGATGTTGATGGTGATGATGAATGATGATGATGATGATGATGTTGATGAGGATGATGATGAGGATGAGCATAATGATGATGATGTTCGTGATGTTGATGGTGATGGTGATGATGATGTCCATGATGTTGATGGTGATGATGATGATGTTCATAATGTTGATGGTGAGGATGATGATGAGGATGATGTTGATGATGTTGATGGTGATGATGATGATGAAGGTGAGGATGATGATGATGATGATGAGGATGATGTTGATGATGGTGATGGTGATGATGATGATGGTGAGGATGATGATGATGATGAAGGTGATGATGATGAAGGTGATGACGATGATGAGGATGGGGATGATGATGAGCATGATGATGATGATGCTCGTGATGTTGATGGTGATGATGGTGATGAGGATGATGATGATGAATGATGATGATGTTCATGATGTTGATGGTGAGGATGATGATGATGATGTTGATGATGTTGATGGTGAGGATGATGATGAGGATGATGTTGATGGTGATGATGATGATGATGGTGAGGATGATGATGATGATGTTGATGATGTTGATGGTGAGGATGATGATGAGGATGATGTTGATGGTGATGATGATGATGATGGTGAGGATGATGATGATGATGTTGATGATGTTGATGGTGAGGATGATGATGAGGATGATGTTGATGGTGATGATGATGATGAAGGTGAGGATGATGATGATGATGATGATGAGGATGATGTTGATGATGTTGTTGGTGAAGATGATGATGAAGGTGAGGATGGTGATGATGATGAAGGTGATGACGATGATGAGGATGAGGATGATGAGGATGAGGATGATGATGATGATGAGCATGATGATGATGATGTTCGTGATGTTGATGGCGATGATGAGGATGAGGATGATGATGATGAATGATGATGATGTTCATGATGTTGATGGTGATGATGATGATGAGGATGAGGATGATGATGAGCATGATGATGATGATGTTCGTGATGTTGATGGCGATGATGAGGATGAGGATGATGATGATGAATGATGATGATGTTCATGATGTTGATGGTGAGGATGATAATGATGATGTTCATGATGTTGAAGGTGATGATGAGGATGTTGATGATGATGATGTTGATGGTGATGATGATGATGAGGATGAGGATGATGAATGATGATGATGTTCATGATGTTGATGGTGAGGATGATGATGATGATGTTCATGATGTTGATGGTG
>LPNX010875368.1:0-75000 GCA_001517045.1 Pseudotsuga menziesii | reverse complement strand
ATTATATCCATATTTTCAATATGCTCGTATTTAGCAGTTCATTTGATTATGCTGCACACCTCCATTTTTTATGAGATTTTAGAAACAGATATGGTTTCTTTTGCAGATTCTAAATATGTAAATTTTAACAAGAATACATAATTTTTTCTATTTTTTTCTTATTTATCTTCTGTCATCAATCCTCAACTCAAAAAACACACTGGTAGTGTTTCGTCCATATCTCTTTCGTTTCTCAACCATTTTAAAAAAACATTGTATGGTGCACTAAAGAACACCAACCTCTACATGCTATAAAAAACCCATTTCCAAATAATTGCATTAATACATTCAAATGCTGCACCCACAATTGACGTACCGTTTTCGAGGTTTGATCTCTTAGATAATTAAAAAACAAATTAAAAATATTATTTTTATTATTGGAAAAATAGTCGTGCACTAGTCCTATATGTTATCTATATGTATACCGATTTTCGTAAGTTTATTCCATCATTTAGACACTCAGACACTGCACCCACAAAAAAATATACCTTATAATTTGTCCAAAAAATAAAAAGTGTCCGTTAAAATTTATCTACTTTTATATAGTTAACAGCATTTTCAATAGAAAAAATATATATATTTGGAAAGGTCATTCAATTTCCTACATTTCTTGTTTTTTACTTATCGCAATATTCATTGTGTAAGTGTCTCAAAATATCCATGCAAGTTGATGGATGCCTATTTTTTCAGTTTTGTATTGCATCTAACATGCCAAAAGAGACCCTCAACTTCTTGCACACACCCATGCAATCATATACAATCAGGACTTAAAAACTTACCAAAGTGGTGTTCTTTTCGAGATAAATCACCTCAATGAATTTGAGATCCCCAACAATGGTGCCAAAATATTAAGCCTTGTCGGGCTTCTTCTTTGTTGAGTCGCCAGGTACCAAGAAATACTTCCCTTGGTTTTCTTACTGAATGTCGTTCTTTTGAGGGGTATGAATGACTAGGGATCAACCGCTTTAAATTTTGAAATGGTACCCAGCAACGACACCAAAATGTTACCAGTTTAAATGGCAGGTCTAGCCACGAGTAAGAATATGTGGGAAGAGTAACCATTGTCACCTTAGTCAATTATCCCTAACTTCTTTGGAAGTCAAAACCTCCTAGGGGAGAGCTCTATTAAAGCCCTGAAAAGACACCAAACATAAAAGATATCTCTTTTTGAGTACTGTTATTGATCAGTGCCCAATGGATTCAAATCAAATAGCTTAGTGTTATGCATGCTTATGGGGTATACTAATATGGACATCCCTTTAACAATAGAATCATTATTATACCCTATTAAATAATATGTGATTATTAGGAATTAACACAGCAAGAATAGAAACCATGAGCCTTTATCGTCATCGAATAATGATTCAAAGCATAAGTAAAAAAGTTGGTATTAGTCCTATGTAAAGTATTCAAAGGTATGTTTCATAAGTAATAATGATAGTCCAACATGTTCTTTCAAGAAAAGAAACAAAGCATATGCATATAGTAATATTCATAGTAACATGTAGCAATGAATAGTATCAATCATTCAAAATATCCCCCTTGGATACCCCCTAAACACTTTTAAAATTGTGAATGTTTATTGTACTTGAATTCTGGTGAGGAGCTCAAGGCCAAGGCCCCACCAAAAAGAAAAGAAAAATTAAGCTTGTAATTTTATGAGTTAAATCTCTAAGTGGTAGACTTAGGAGACTTTAAAACATGAACGTAAATTATAGACAGGAAGCTAAACCACTAGGGATGAAAGTGGTAGACTTAAGAGACTTAAATAATAACAAAATATAGCCTAAGGTAGCCTTAACGTAGGCTACTTTGGGTATTTGTATCCCCAAGTGCCAAAACGTGCTCAAATAAGCGAATCATTTCAAATGAAAGGCTAGAGTGAGATGGGGCGAGGGCATTACAACCCATCTAACCCCTAGAATGTTGTAAAATCCCTCAACGCCCTCCCCAAAGCATGAAAAGGATTGGCATGGAGGGAGGCTTTCCTCTGAGGAAATCAAGCCAAGGAGAACAAGGATTCATTAACTAAAGGAAGAGAAGGGTGTTCAAAGTTGCTACAAATGAAGACAAGTGTCTTGTATTTGAATTGGAGGCCACCAAAGCGCTCAAGCAGGATATGGATCCATAATACCTAGAGTCAACCCTTAGGGGCCCCGGACACCAACCTTGAGGTTAAAAACCCCTTTGAATGGCAACTAACACTACCATTAAGTCATAGTACCCCTAAAGGAGGACCAAAGGGCCCAACCATGACCACCATTTCTTAATAACACCTCTCGTGGTTGAAAAATTGGTCCTCTCTCCCTAAGGTGCACCTGAAGGTGTGTTGGGTACAGGTGCAACATAACAATCCCTACGTCATTTTATTAAATATTAATGCATTTTCATGTAATATAAAGCTATGATTTGATGTTCAAATTATAAATACAGATTACTCAAATTGACCCTATTATTGTAGAAACTAACCACCAACTAACACATGTTTATAAAAGATTTGGCGAGATATCAAAAATATTAGATAAACTATTAAATTATAAATGAATATTAATAACATTAAATGTAACATTACTAGCTCTATGGGTAGCTTTTGAATCCAAAGTGAGTTAATCAAGCTAAGAGATTCAATTCTTTGGGTCCTTTTGGAGTTAGGCTCAGGTGGACCCTCTGAATGTAGCAATCCCTCTATCTTTTGAAACTATGAACCACATAAAAAGCAAACAAACAAACAAAAAATAAAACAACCATTAAATATTATATTTATATGGAATTAAAAAAAATATTTAATAATAGTAAAATCATTCATAAAAAAAGTTAAAATGCTACAAATATTTTATAGATTTTATAAATTTTAGTACAGATCATTCCAAATATCTTTTTAACATTGTAATTTTCCATAACTAAGTATTCACAAGATCAATGATTTTCATATTAAAATTAGTCACTTACTTAACTCAAAAATTCTCTAAAATGAGTTTATTTGTAAATTTTGTGATATAAAAAAGGTTGATTATTAGTACCAATTTTATTTTAACTTCCCCAGAAGACATAATTTTACTCAAATTTGTAGATTTAATTATTTTTCAAAATTTTTTTACTTATTAAATCCATAATGACTTTGGCATTTTAATTTTCATAGTATTAACATCATAATTCATAAGCATCTAGGGATATATTAGGTTGTTGAAGTGGAGTACAAACACTCTTGATATTAAAGTTGAAGGTTCCATTCTCACTAACCCAAGTCTATGGGTCTTTTGCTGCTCCGTGTAATACCCCTCTTAACATTGCAAGTATTAAAATGTGAAGGTGGGGATATGGAAGTTATAAAACCATGCAATTAATTCAGAGGACCTGAGTTTATAGGAGTAATTGAATGCTCAATTGTCCTTACGAAGATAAGTGGCTAGTCTTTGGGAAGAGTTAGTTATCAGCTATGAAAAGTCCTAGGCAAAGAAAGAAGGGAATGCTAAGAAAGAAAAAAGAACCAAGAAAAGGGAAAGGGAAGCTGCCAGAGATTATGCAGAGTGGTGTGGGCTCTAGAAAAGTTAACGAGAGAGCTCTCAGCTAACACCTGAATGGTGTAATGTCCCTAAAATTAGTAAAAAATAAAATTGTAGACTAATAAAATGATACAATTCAAAAACATTGTTTAAACTTCTACAAAATGAAACTTGGTTGTATACTGAACCTAAGTGTCTTAAGTTAACTTCCTCTTTAAAAGGCTTTTAAAGCTAGCATTTGACTGTTCCAAGATATAAACTCGCTTCTGGACCTTCTCAACTTCATTCCTTATTCAAAGTTTACAATGGATATTCCTTATGTGGACTTCTTAGATCGAGTTCACACACAGGAGCTAAAACTTCGCTCTCAGGGCTTATGGGAGGTACCCCATCCATGGCTCAACTCATTAATTCCGAAGAGCAAAATTGTAGAGTTTGACAGAGCAGTTTTCAACGGAATACAAGGAAACACTCGCAATGAACCGTAATAATTAAGGAATCTTAGCTCCTTTCCCTTTTCTGTTCCACTAACCTGGGCATATTGTGCAACATAAAACTAACTGTCAACTCAAGGTTATTTGGCTGGCTTGAATGTTTTTGCAGGTTTTAGTGTTTGTTGAATAATTTTTAGGGATTTTATATATTGTATATAATATTTTAGTGATTTGGTTGGCTTGAATGTTTTGTAGGTTTTAGTAGTGTTGGATAATTTTTAGGGATTTTACAGTATCAATAATATTTTAGTTAATAATTTTGTTATCTAATTGATAACTATTTTGATTTTCTTTATATATAATATTTTTATACTAAATAATTTGATTTTCGTTATATATAATATTTTTATACTAAATAATTTGATTTTCTTCATATGTAATATTTTTATACTAAATAATACTTATTAGATAATAGTTTTGATTTTCTTTATCTGTAATATTTTTCTACTAAATAATACATTGATTGTTGATGTTCTTCAATTGATTGTTGAGGTTCTTCAAGGTGACGACCTTTGTCATTTATTGGGTGACGGCCTGTGTGATTAACATCAATTTTTAACAATTTCTTATATGATTGGTTTGGAGGTTTTGCAGGTTTTAGTGTAATCTTAACCATTTCTAAATAGCATTTCGTTTCATTTATATTTCTAACTGATTGAACGGTTCTTCAGTTGGGATAGCAGAATGTCAGCGGTCACGCCAAATGAAAATGTATTCTATCTAGTAGCTTTCCTGTGGTCTGCCACACCAGCGTCTGCTAACAGCTTAGAGTATTTGATAGATCAAAACCAAAGAATCTTGAGCTTCTCTGAGCAAGCAGGTATCGGTGCCAAACAATATCTACCGCATTACACGACTGAGGAGGATTGGAGGAGGCATTTCGGAGACAAGTGGGACAAGTTTGTTGAAAGAAAGAATACGTACGACCCCAATGGCATTCTAGCTCCAGGGCAGAGAATATTTTCCAAGTCCAGAACCTTTCCTGTATCCTAAAAAATTGTATGTTTCTGTGCAATGAATTCAAAATCAGAGCTTGTAATAATATCGAAAAGACATGTGAAATCCCACCACTAGAAAGTATCCGAAACTTCATATCTTTCCGTAAATTATCCAATGTAGATAATTTGCATCTGTTGAATCAGGAAACTTTGCTGCTATAAAATATAGATCAACCCGTTTGCTGTAAAATCTACAGAATTCAAGAGCAACTATTACTCTGCGATGAAGGGTATCATTCAAACGATTGACAATGGATTATTATCACAAATGTTCTCTCCACTACAGAATCTTCTAATCTAAACTAATCATTATCCTACACGCATAAAAATTTTGTATGTCTACATGATGATGAAAAGATAGGTTTGCATTACAATGTAGCAAGGAAATTGGTTTTTATTGGTCTGTAAGAGGTGTATTCTATTTTAGCCTTAAGGGTTAGCTCAATTGGTAAGATTTGGGCACACTCTCTCGGTTTGGGGAGGTCACTGTTCCAGCCTTGAGTCCTCTGGGGTTAGGCCTTCTGCTAGGATGGCCATTTACCACCTCTACCATCCACTAATGTGGGGAAGTATTGCTGGATTTCCTGTGGATCTTTCCATCTGCAAAAAAAGAGGTGTATTCTACAGTCAGTCTAGCAAGGAGAGATGTGTAAGTTTTTTGAGGCTTATCTTAAAGGTCACAGACATACTTAAAAAAGATTGTTATAAAAAATCACATGTCCACTCAATTTAGATTTTAAATATTTTCTAAAACCACATCATTACAAATTAAAATCATAGATATTTTGTTCATTTTTCTCAACATTTCCATTAAAAAAAAGATTTGAAGTTAGAAAAATTTAATCCTTTAAACCTTTAACAATCTATACAAGTAAATAAATCTAATTAATAAAAAGCACATTAAGTTAAGCAATGCACATCAATGATATGTTGTCTTTTCAACCTTCAAGTTTTAAATCTATTATTTCTCAAGTAAATAAAAAAATTAATTTAATAATATCAATCTTCAGTGTATATTTAGATTTGTATATCAATCTTCAATTTGACTTGTTTTGCCATTTAGAAAACTGCACCTTTTAATTATGACCTTGAAAGTGAAGTGTGAGTATTTGTGAAGTAACATCATGTATGTTTGTAGGTCTCAACCTTTTATTCTAAAGAAGGAAATTAATCTTATTATTATTATTAAAATTGTGTTTGAATTTAGGAATAAAAATATTTTTTATAAACTTAAAATTTACAAATTTATAAAAAAGGAAAAATTAGCTTTATTTTTATTTTTATATAAATTATGTTCAAATTTAAGAATAAAAGTATTTTTTATTAATTTAAAATTTATGAATTTATATGTAATTAATTTTGAGTAAATATAGCTAATAAGTTTAAATTTTTTTAAAAGTAAAAACTATTAAAAATAAATACTATCTATAGTTATAAAAAAATTTAATTAGTATTTATGGTATTTATATTTATATTTTTTTATGTAAATTGTGTTTGAATTTAAAAATAAAAATATTTTTTAATAACTTAAAATTCATAAATTTATATATAATTAATTTGGATTAGTATAATTTATAAATTTTAATATTTTTTGAAGTGAAAACTATTATTAAGTTAAAAATAGAAAGATGCATGACACATGTCATTTCAAAAAATAATAAAATATTTTAAAAAATAGCATATTTGTTCAAATTATATTTAAAACATTTATACATAGAATATATTAAAGTACACAAATTAGTTAAATTAAAATGCTTCCTCAATGTTTGCACTTTAAAAGAGGTTTATACTTCTAGAGATTTGATACCTCTCATTTTTTGGTACGTCCCCTTTAAGATTGATCTATGCATAACTTATAAACTTCAATATTTTTTGAAATTTAAACTATTAAAAATAAGTACTATCTATAATTATAAATATATCTTTAATATGAAATTTTATTATATATAGATATAGTCCTAAATAAGCACATTCTACATGTCCTTACGAGAAGATGTGTAATTATTTATGTGTTCATCTTAAAGAGCTGACGCATGTCGTTTTAAAAAATAATAAAATATTTTAAAAAATAACACGTTCACTCAAATTAACTTTAAAACATTTATATATATTAAACTACACAAACAAGTTAAATTAAAATGATTCTCAATGTTTACATTTTAAAAAGAGATTTATACTCTTAAAGATTTGATCCCCTCAAGTTTTTGATACATCCCCTTTATAAGAATATGTAAATACTATCCAACATAACTTTTTTTTGAAATAAAAACTATTAAAAATAAATTCTATCTATAATTATAAAAAAAACTTTAATTTGAAATTTTATTTTTTAATTATATATAAATTTAAAAAAAAATTATAAAAAAAATATGAAATTAAAAATTAATTAAAGTAAAAAATAATAATTTTTTAATAAACTAAGTTGAAATATAACTTTTAAACCTCAGAAATAAAAGTTAAACATTTCCACTCTTTATTCAACATCTTTATCCTTATATTTTAGTTCTAAACTTTTGATGAGATAAGGAAATACTATGTCCACAACACACTTGTTGTCTTGATTTACAACTTTGATGTTTTAAAACTATTTTTAATAGTTTTTATGATATTTTAATATTTTTTTTAATATTTTTTATAATAGTTTCAAATTAATTTTAATCATTTTTAAAGAATACATTTAATTTATGGTAAAAATGTTTAGCTTGTTATGAATAACTTTAACAAAATCCTAATTTTTTTAATAAATTTTATTATCAAATTTATCATTACATAATTAAAATGGATTTTTGAATTTTCCAAAAAACTCCTACAAAACTTTCCATTTTTTTAAATACCTTATATATAAACTTTCCAATTGTTTATATAATATATTTTATATATTAATTAAATTTAACAAAATAATTTATCTTTGAATTTTTTATAATAATAATATTTTTTTAAATACTTTTAAAAGTAGTTAATAATAAAAAAAATAAATTAAATGTTTTTTATTTCATTTTTTAATTAAATATTAATGCACTTTCATGTAGTATAAAGCTATGATTTATATTCAATCTATAAATACACATTGCTCAATTTGATTATAGGATCTTTGTTATGAGTTGAAATGGTAGGGCTAGCCATCAGTAAGCATATGTGGGAAGAGTAACCACTGTCAATTTAGTCACTTATCCCTAAATACTTCGGAAGTCAAAACCTCCTACGGGAGAGCCCTATTAAAACCCTGAAAAGAGACCAAACACCAAAGATCTCCTTTCGAGTATTGTTATTGATTAGTTCCTAATGGAGTCAAATTAAACAACGTAGTGTTATGTATGCTTATGGGGTATACTCATGCGGTCATACCTTTAACAATGGAATCATTATTATACCCTATTAATGCATATGTGACTATTAGGAATTAACGTAGCAAGAATAATAACCATGAGCCTTTATCATCATCGAATAATCATTCAAAGCATAAGTACAGTGTAATGTCCCAAAAAATCGAAAAAAAAATTATAGGCTAGTAAAAACTACCTAGACGGAACATTATTGACTTGCGAAACTATATCGTACACTTCATGTACCACTGTTTACTCGTAAGCTGTTCTTGCGTTCCGTCACTTAATTTCAATCATTATTATTAATGTATTTTACTTTCAAAGTTGTAGTATTGTTTTATTTCTTAGTCTTATGTTTATACACCTGTCGCGTATGTGTCATTACTTGATTTAAATGCTTTGTTCTATCTGCATAGTCTTATTCGTTATTTATAAAGTCCTAACTTAACTTTGTTTGTGGAAACAAAGTGGGCGGAGTGGGAGGACTCATTCTCCCATGAGTGTCTAAGAGGTAAAGGTGTTTACTTGTTTGCATGCTTACTTAGTTCTTCGAACTAAGGCACCTCTTTTGCTTCACATGTAGATCATACTTTGCGATGGAGTTTTATTTAAAAAGTATTGAATATCTTGATTCTAAAAGACCTACTCCTTGTTGCTATGGTTCCTTACTAACTCAAATTTATAACATGGTAATTGCTATCTTCCTCAATTTAGATATCACAACTAAATTTCCTATGCACTACTTACACTTCATTAAGGTTTATATTTATTCATTTACATCTTAGCATATTTTACGTTCTACGTTTATTTTATTAAAGCTATTAACATATCCTATGTTTTCCTTAATTGCAAGTTATGTTTTTGGCGTAAAAACCAAACCTTTGATATTTATAAATTTTAATTATTAATATGGCATATTTTTTATGCCATGTTTACTAAGCATTAAGCTTAGGGAAGCGCATTGTATTAAGGCTCCAAGCCTATGGTTTACATGTTCTCTATATACTTTATTCCTTGTGGATTAAACTTTGGACTAGCGCATACTATGCATGGATTATGCACTAAACATAACCTTGCTATATAATAAACCTTGTAATATGTTATGGGGTGGTGAACATACCATATGGTTGAACCATATATGTTGGGGTTTAGCGATTTGCATGGTAGTGGAGACTATAATTTGGAAACAATATAAAACTATGGAAAAGTGGGTTTTTGGTTATGATATTGGAAACCAGCTGGTGCCATTAATGTACCTTGGTTTTCGTGGAAGCCCAAACTTAGGCTTGGCTCACGATTGACTTGTGCTTTTTGTTTTTTAATTTGGGGTTTGGTCTTGGCTCTGTGCAGGGAAAATGGAAGTGACCTCCAGACTTCAAGGTATGTTTCGTTCTGGGTTTTTATGTCAGCAATTCATTTGTTTCATCGCTCTCATCATTGCCATACTTCTCACTTCTAGTTTCTCTTGGTGTTTGCAGGTGCCAAAGTATATTGAAGAGCAGCGTGGCTCAAACTCTGTTTATGGCTTGAATGTGGAGCCAAGGTGCAAGGTAAGCCTTACCAACAAGCCTACACTTGTTTTCTCTTAGCTTGTCTATGTTTAGTTTGAGTCGTTTGGTTTGGGGCTTCTCTATGGGGTTTTAAATTCGCCTTCAGGCTTGTGATGAACAAAGTTGGGTTTTATAAGTTTTGAGGTGTTTAAGCCATGAAGCGAATCTCAGAGCCCTTTGGCTCTGTGTATAAGTTTATGTAAATTAAAATCTTTATTTTGGGGGTTTCCATCCTGGGGAGAACCATTGCTTACAATGGTGCCAAGCCCATGGCATGACAGTATAAGCTTCATTTTTTGGTCTTTAATGGCGACTGTGTAAATAAGACTCTTTGGTAAATAATAAGAATATAGATATATATGTTGTTTTATCTATTTGCAATGGTTATTGCATTTGTTGTGGTTGTTGATGAATTTATATTGCACTATTTGTTTGTTATGGTGGGTTTGTAAGTGGCATTTCACCTTGGTTGATGGTCTGTGTAGAATGATATTATTTGGATCTTTATCTTTAGTGTAATACTTTTCATCGTGGGTAAATTCCATGCCATAGGTGGCATGAGCCTTTCCCTTAGTGGTTGTGTTAACTCCAAATGGATTTCATTACTGTTTATACTTCGTTGATTAGCATGTGGGGTGAAATGGGACAGAGCCATGGGTACAAACCCATACTGGCTTTCATCGCTGCAGAAGAAAACATTGACAATACTCGTTTGTAGTTTATATCCATAGTGGATGTTTTATTTTAATATCTTGTGGGTTCATTTAATTTGGCTGAGGCCGTGAATTTCTGCGCAGAGGCAGAGCTTAAGTCTTACTATTTAGTTGTGGTGTAATGGTTTGTTATTGTAATATTATTGATTTTACTATTGAAGCCTGCATACGCTATATGTATAGCGTGTCCTTGGTAAAAAATACCCATAGGGTTTGAATCTTGTTCATGGGTAATGTATGAGTTGTATTTATAATTTATAGATGAGAGTTGGGCTTGTATACCCACAGGATTCAATTAATGTTCCCATTGTAATTACTATGGTTTGTAATATGATTTTGATATGTTTAATACATGAATCGGTTCCTATGTATGATATAGTGTTTAATTCATTATATGGAATGTCTGTTGAGTTATGTATTTGGTTAATGTTAATCATATATGATATGGTAGTTTTATTTAGGCACGTGACTTGGGTTTGAATACCCATAGGGGTCGAAGTCGTGACCTTTGTTTATAATTACAGAGTTCTTTATAATTTGTTTTTAAATGATTTACTTGGTGTAATTATAAGAAATAGTTGTGAGGGTCCTTTAAAATATTTATGCATGCAATTATGATATGGTTTAGTTAGGACTGTGGATTTTATATATGTGAACAAAGATTTGATCTTGGACCAAATGGATAGTCACAATGCTTTGTTCGTTTATTTATGATGATGTACTTTTAAATGGAATGTTTTACTATTTAGAAGGTATTTAATGTACAGACCTTGAAAGGTCTTTTAATGGTTTATTTATCTTAGATCTTAATGTAGAATTCTTATAGATAGTATTTTGATTTGTTTATGTTTGATGTCTATATATGTTTATATATATACATAGTAGTTTAGTTTGTAGATAGTACCTTAGGTTATATAGATTGTAAGTTATACCTAAATGTATTTAGAACCTACTTCTAAGATTAATCTATTTAAATCTATAACATGTCTCTACTAAAAAATGGAATATGTCAGTAGAGTATATAAAGACTAAGTGTACAATAATAGTAGGTCTGAAATAACCTAGTTTGTACATAACCCAGTTTTATCAATAATAATACTACAGAAATTAAACTAGGGTGTAGAACCCTTCATGAACATTAGTAAATAAATTGAATTTGTAGAAATAAACCAATAAATATACCCTGGATAACCTGATATAGGAAATCACTTACATCCTAGGGTTAATACTTTAAGATGCAAACCCTGGAAGTTTTAAACAGAGAAACATATACATTGGGTTAGGAAATGCAACGGAATCATTTACTAAACATAACTAGAATTTATTTTAGGAAAGTAGAATAGACAGTCTAGGGCTTCATTCCTGTAAATGGAAGCTTTGTTAATGGTTGAACCTACACACTCAAATAACCAGCATTAATAATTCAATATAGATATGACCTATGTTTTTATGACCAAATCACTTGGGAACTACCATGTTCCACCCAACCATGACTTGGAACCATTCCTGGTTTAATTTCAGATCCCCCCGAGTTGGAATCCAACATGCAAGTAGCTTAGAGCTCCTAAGGTAGGGTTTCCTATCTGGTATATCAGATCTGGATCAGTTCTCCATTTTCCTTCCAGAAAAATGTTCTCCAATAATTTCTTGAGAGCAAAACAGGAAAAAATGACACCTCTAATGATAGATAAAAACCCCGAGCCTTTCCTTGGCTTAAGTATTTATAGACAAACTTTTCAGTCAAAGGGGTCTAGGTAAATCAAGAAATCTTGGTTTCTTGATTTAACCCTTTTCAATTACTTTCGGTAATTATTAATATTTTAACTTAGAAACTTTCTACTAGTTCCTAATTAGACTTTTTAGGATTTGTACTATTGATAATCTTTTCATAATAAATAATAATTAGATGGAGCTTTTCTTTCTCTTTCGTCATTAATGTTATAATTATATTCGACTCTTTATACATACCATGTGTAAAGTACACAATAATATATCATTTGTTAACATTTGTCTTTGGGCATCATATACCATGATCCCTAAACTTAATGACACTTCTTAATGAAGGTCAAGTAGGTAGATGTTTTAGGTCTACTAGGTTAGGAAACTCTAAACATCGTTACATGTTGGATTTCCCTCATATAACGTGGTAGCTCTTCAGTACTTGATGAGAATACAGAAATTCAAAATTTCATTTAATCACTTATAAATAAGTATGATGAGATCAATATTTTTATTGAGTCGTTTTCTCTCAGAATTTATTAAATTCTTTTCAATAACCCCTAGCGCTTACCAAAGCCCATACTCAATGATTTAATAGGGAGTTACAATTCAGTGTGGCTCTAGAGATCCTCGCTCAACACTAATGCTAGGATGTACTTGTACGATGGACCTAGGGATACAATGGCCAAGGATCCGATGCTCCATAGCTTATTCTCAACATCAATGTGGAAGGCTCCAGGGCTTATTCCCAACACTTCCAATTATCTTTTCATGTGTTCTAGAGCTTCTCACTCAACACAAAGGTAAGTACTCATGTGCTCCAAATCTCCCCGCTCAACACAAATCATCAATCACTCAAGTTCTACAGAGCTTCCCGCTCAACAAAAATAATCAATCACTCAAGTGCTCCAGAGCTTCCCGCTCAACACAAAACATCTCATCAATCATGTGCTTCAAGGTCCATGCCCAACAAAAACAAGCATATATATATATATCAACAATAATTGGCTTCTACTCAATAAATAAAACAAATCATCATGTTCAACAGAAATGGGGTCTTCGATCCAATATAAAAATAAAACATCAAGATAATCATCATAATCAATAAGCACATGCCTATAAGTGTTAGGTCCAAAATTTAGGATATTACATACAGCAATGGGTATGAGTCCTATGTCAAGTATTCAAAGATATGCTTCACAAGTAATAATGATATTCCAACATGTTCCTTCAAGAAAAAAACAAAGCATATGCATATAGTAATATTCATAGCAACATGTAGCAACAAATAGTATCAATAATGGCCTAGCAATGCTTAAGACAATAGTAGTAAAGCAACCATCTTGTGAAACCAAACATTCCCCAACCAATTATGTCCACCCAACTTCATACAAATGGTATGTAAGATAATCATCAGTGCAGCATTATCACATAAAGAATTATGATAGCATCACTTGTCATTACTATCACAAGAAATGATCTTATTACTTATTAACACTTGACTTCATGTGTATATATTAGTAAGTGAAATAGTATGTTTGAGACTTTAATAGTATGCAACAATATGTATAACACATGTCACTCATTCATTATAAGTATTTCTAACATTGGTAATTGTTTAGTCATTCATTTTAGTGTAAGAAACAACCATGTGCACTTGCTAGGTGATCATATCAAAAAATGTAGAATGTGTGTATTTAGCTCAATAATATAATTGTTTATAACAAAATCAAGTATCAGCATGGGAACAATACAAATTAAACCATTATTAACAGTGTTTGTATAATCATTTCAAATTTTGGAGTTCACATTAGCATATGTAACCAAGTATTCATCAAACATTCACATTAACTTTGACTATATTGGACATTGTTTGTATGCAAAGAGAAGTACAATCCATTTACTTGTTGCAATTTTTTTATTAGGAGACTAACACTTTATTTGTGGTTGTTCATATCAAAAGAGAATGTATAGTGGAAAAATGGGAGGGATGACACTGTAAAGGAAGACTTGAGGTAAGTGTAGAAGACTAAGGGAGAAGGAGAAGTGGGTTGTTAGGGGCGCAATGAGTAGAGTGTTAGGCCTAGGGTTGGTCTAAAATAGACTCGAGGTCTTAGGGAGTGAGGATTTGAGGGAGGAAGGAAGAAGGGTAGGTTTAGGGTAAAAATAGGATTGTTTTAGTACCTTTTAGGGAAAATTTTGAGATTTTTGGAATTTTTGTATTTTTAGCATTCCCTATAATTCCACCTTAGGGTTTTTAGGGCTCTAGGGGCTAGGTCAAATATTTAGGGGAGGATGAATGTTTAGGCAGGCTAAAAAATGCAAAAAAAAAAAAATTATTTTTATTTTTAGGGTTTTCAACATAAAATTGCGGACCTAAATTTATCCTAAAACTAACCCTAGAACTAGGTTTTTTTAGAAGAGAAAAAGTGTAAAAACCAAGGGAAACCCTAGCCTAGAAAAAGACCTACCCAACCTGGGGCTTATAGGGAGGATGGAGAACCTAGTGAGGAAGGGTTCCTAGGTCAAACTAACTAACCTAGAAAAACTAAGGAGAAACCCTAGGGCACCCTCACAAGGAGGCATGCCTCAAATTGCTAAAAGGTGACAAGAAGGAAGGTAATGGAATATCCTAGGGAAAAGTGTAGCTCTAGGGATACCACTAAGACTTCAACATGCACATCCACCAACATCGAAACAAAAGAGGTAAGAATCCTGACCTCTTGGTGCTCGTGTTCATCCAACAAATGAAAGCATCGCCAAAAGAAAAGATTCACCAAAGAATTACTAGAAAAGAACTTGCATTAACGAGAAAACTTCCTCAAGAGGAGTGCATCCATCCAAATAAACCCTAACATGGGTAAAACAAGTAAATATTGTATTATCCCATAAGTTTTGTCTTCAAAATGAAAGTGAGGAGATCTATTTATATGATCTCACACTCACTTTTTAAAATATACAGGCCTACATGCCTTAAAATAAGTCAATTTGAAATTATAAAAATGTCAACTAAAAATTTAAAAAAAAAGCAATAAATATAGCCTAAGGTAGGCTTAAGGTAGGCTACATGGGGTATTTGTATCCATGGATGACAAAACCTACTCAAATAAGATAATCACTCCAGCTAAAAGGCTAGAGTGAGCTGGAGGGATGACGTTATACCCCATTTAACTCTTATAATGTTGTAAACTTCCTCAATGACCTCTTCAAAGCATGAAAAGGTTTGGCATGGAGGGAGGATTTCCTTTGAGGAAACTAGGCCAGGGAGAGCAAGGACACACTAATTGAAGGGCCAAAAGGGTGTTCAAAGTGGATGTAAATGATAATTAATGTATTATATTTGAAGCATAAGAAACCAAAGTGTGCAAGAAGGATATGGAGATATGATACCTAGTCGTTAACCCTTAAGAGCCCCGGACACCAACCCTTAGGTTAAAAAAACCTTTAAAGGAAAGTCAGCAGTGCCATTAAGCCATATTACCCTTGAAGGAGGACCAAAGGGCCCATCCACGACCACCATTTCTTAATAACACCTCTACTGGTCAAAAAATTGGCCCTCTCTCCCTGGGGTACACCTGAAGGTGCACTATGTACAAGTGCAACATAACACTGACTCCAATTGGGGGATGAGTGCTCTTCCCAGGAGTGCTCAAGAACTTGTGAATCTATTGGTACTTGTAGACCTACACCCATATCAAATGTTTAAGAGATTAAAAATATACAGCGGAAGACATCTTCATCCTGCCTTGTTTGTAAAATGAAGGAAACAAACTAAGAACAATAAAAAATAACTAGATAGTGAGAAGACATCACATTTAATGCACACAAATATTCCTAATGCAACTAACCTAACCTAAACCTGGTATCAAATATAATAGGTTAAGTAAAATCATACCACCAATGTAACCATTTAAGTAAGCAATTCATACCTGTCATCTTACCTTTTTCCTTTAGTGTAATCCAAGACAATACCTTATTGATGATATGTTGAGTTTGTACCAAGATCTTTATGTTGATGAGTGCAGGAAACCAAACCATCTTAACAACATGGAAAACTTGAAACTGGTGCCATGGAGAAGCATCACTTTGACAAGATTTGTTTATCCATGCTTCTGTGGACTTATGTATGGGACACCTTCATCATACATATATCCTGAAAATGTTTTACTGAAACTCATCGATAAGTCCTTGACTTGGGAGGTTATTCGTAATATTGGACCTTGCAAATATTCATATGTGAGCCACAACCTGTCTCTGCATTTACTCACACATTTCTTTGGGTATACAAGCACATTTCTAATATTTTTCTCAATCATGTTATTAATTCCAATAATCCTTGAAATTTTGAAATTGTCAACTATACAATTCATACCTTCATGATTCAAATGAAAAGATAAACAATACATATTACAAAGTTGAGGAATGAAAATCACACCTATCCACCTACCTTCCTTGATCTTTTTGATATGTATCATCAAGGACTTACTGATAAAGGATAGGGTGGGATGAACAACCTCTCCAATGCTTCTTTCGAAACTCATCATATACTGATATTTTGGGATCACCACAAGTCAAATTTCTGTGAAAAAATCCTCTATATAACCTGCTTCCTTGATTCCAAATAAATATGATGGAGAAATCATGGAAGAGTTACCAAATATACGTGATCCAAAATCTTCAAACTTTTCAGAATAATGGATCATCTGCATATGAAAAATATATGCAAAGTCTGGCGATGTTTCTTCTTCAATTATAGTGGCAAAAGGGTTGAGCCATTCTTCATCATTAGCCTCATAAGGAGAAGGAACAATCATATCTCGTTCCAGAGGGTCTTCATAAATCATGTCTTCATCATCCCTGCTTAAGGTGACTGAAAGTTCTTCATCCCAAATAGTGTCAAATTCTGGCTCAACATGCGTAACTTCATCAAGTTTTTCTTCCTTGCTACAACATATGGATACCATGCTGTATGGTGTGGAGGAATCGTAGAAAGACGGACTATAATGTCCCCAAAATTTGAAAATAAATAAAAATTTATTTGGCTAGTAAAAACTACCTAAATGGAACATTATTCAACTTGTGGATTATAACGTACACTAGTTGTACCATTGTTTGGTCGTAAGTTGTTCTTACGTTCTATCATCTTACTTTTAGTTGTGAATATTACTGTATTCTACTTATGATTTCCTAATTCTTGTTGCTACTTTGATTCTTTAGTTATACATTGTTGTGTATGCATCGTTACTTGATAATATGCTTCGCTTATTTCTGCACAGTCTTACTGGTTATTTATATGGTTATAACTTAACTTTGTTTCTGGAACTAAGTGGGCGAAGTGGCGGGACTCGTTTTCCCATGATGGTCTAAGAGGTAAAGTGTTCACTTGACTAGTAGGATTACTTAGTTCTTTGAACTAAGGAACCTCTTTCATATCATATGCATATTATACTTAGCGATAGAGATTTAAAGAGCACTAACTTATTTTGATCATTAGCTTCCCTACTGTTCGTTAATACGCTTCATTACATACTCCGAAGCAAGGTGATTTCGATCCTCATTAATTCCCTAACCTCGATAATTTTATGTATTTAATATCTATTAATCAATATATTTAAATTTCATGTTTATTTTATTACAGCTATTAACATATCTCTTATTTTTATTGGAAGGTTATAACTTGGCTAAAGATCAAACTTGGGTTTTATTATAGCAAATACTACCATGGCATATTTCATATGCCATGGTTTCTAAGCATTAATATTAGGGAACATGCAAGGTATTAAGGTTTAAGCCTAAGGTCTAAGCAATACATGCCAATACTATGCATGGTGTTTGGACTTAGGGTTGGTGCATAAAGTGTATGGACTATCATTATACTATACACGATACCTTGTATTAGTGTTGGGTGAAAAGTTATAACATATAGTTTGAAACTTATACGATGGGGTTTAAGTCCCTGGATGAAATGGAAACCATCATTAACGTATCGAATGCAAACTATGGAATAGTGGGTTTTGGGTTGTTAGTTTCCACTAGGATGGCGCCATTAATGTTTCTTTAGGTTTGGGGCAGCCCAAGCTTAGTGCTTGGATCCACGAATAGTTTGTTCATTTCATTTGGTCTATTGATGGTTTTGGTCTCAGCTCTGTGCTGTGAAGGAGGCAATGCCCTGGGTGATGAAGGTAAGCCTTGTTTGGTTTCGTCACTGCATTTTATGTTTATTTCGTGGCTCCTCCTTCATTGTCATACTTCTCATCCTCATTGGGTTTGGTTGAGTTTGCAGGTGACATGGTAAGCAAAGGTGGGATGGCTCAAAGCTTCACTATCAGCTCAAGGGTGACACCAATGTATCCATGGTAATCCTGCTTTACAAGCTAAGCTTGTCACTTCTCGCCATTGTGGATAGGACTGGGTTATATTGTTGTTGTAATTGGGGTTTTGATTTTCCTTAGGGCCTGTGTATGCAAGGTTTGGGTTTGTAAATATTGATGTTGTTAGCAGCCAATGGGAAACTTGGGACTTCTAACAGACTCTACATTTCATTTATGTAAATCATATGTTTGATTTGGGGGTTTTAAGCCTAGGAAGAACCATTGCCTGCAATGGCACCATGGACCTTGGAAAGACTGTATAAACTTCGATTGCAGACTTTAAGGTGACTGCGTAAATAATATATCTCCTGCATTTTTTGTAATGGATAAAAATATTGGATTGTGTGTATCTTCTTATGCTGCGATGGAGGTTTATAAACTTGTGTTGCATTAGGAATTATCCTACATGGATGATATGTGTATATTTGTTTATATATTTATTCTTAGATGTTAATACCTCTCAGGGAATGGGTGAGGCCATGTCGTGCATGGCATTTGGACTTCCCAGGGTTGCTGTGATAGCTTCAATGGTTACATTTCTTATTGTTTCATTTTATTATTATGTATGTGGAGTGTGGGAAATACATGGGTGAAAACCCACGATGGCTATTGTTGCTGTAGGTTTACTTTTAATGGGCTGTGTATTTAAATAATTTTGGCCAAGGTCATGCTATAGCGTGGGTATAGAAGCTAAGGTCTTATGACCTTGCTGTAGAGAATGTATTTGGTTTTGTTTTTTAAACCCGCATATACCTTGTGTATAGCATGGTCATGATTAGGGTAAACAAATACCCCAAAGGGTTCGAATCCTAGTCGTGGTTGATTTATTGAGTATGTATTTTGAAATGGATGCGATTTGGGGCTTAGATGCCCACATGATTCGATTCATGTCCTCCCTTGTATATAAATGTAAAATTCATGGTTTAAATGTTATATGGATCGTAGGCATGGTTATGTAATTGATTACTGCTTATGTATTTCATGTTGTGGTTTTTATTACGGCATGCAACTTGGATTTATATATCCACAAGGGTCAATACTACAACCTCTTGTGCAACTTAAGGGTTTTAATTTAATTCCTTGAAATGTTACTTGGTTACTGCTTATGCAAATGCCATGAGTTAAATATTAGATGGGACTTAAATGATTTATGCTCATGATTCTGATTATGTGGATTTATATTGTTAGGACTCTGAGATTTAAATAGTGAAAATATATTTGGTCTTTGGACCAAAGAATGGTCACGATACTTACTATATTCATTGTTTATGATGATGTTATTTAATGTAATGAATTTAGTAGTTAATGTGTATTTATATATGTAGACCTTGGAAGGTATTTAGTGGTTTATTTATCTTAGAAATAATTATAGTTTGTACTTAGTTGATTTAATTTATATTTCCATTCTAGAACTGTTAATGTATACTTGTAAATAGTATTATGATTTGTTTACTGTTGATGTTAATTAGATAGATTCTAATCTAGGTTTTTAAATGGCACATTAGGTCTGAGCTAGTATTAACTTAACATGATTCTGCTGACAAATGAATTATGTCAGTAGAGTAAAAAAGGCCACAAAGAAGCTAGGTCCTAGTTCTGAAATAAAACCTAGTTTATACTTAACTCAGTAAAAATAATACAGGAATTACAGCTAGGGTGCAGAACTCTTGATAAACATTTATAAATAAATAAAACATGCAAAAGTAAACTGATGAATAAACCTTGGATAATTCTCTTATAGGAAATAACTTACAGCCTAGGGTTAATATTTAAAAAAGTAGACCCTAGCAGACTTTAACCAAAGAAACAAGAACATAGGGTTGGGAAATGCAAAGTAATCATTTATCTAGCTGATCCGGATTTATGCAGGAATGCAACAGAATACAAAAATAACCATAGAAACAAATATGCAACAGAAATAACACTTCATTTCATTAATCAAAGAACTGAAACTTGTTTACATACATAATGGAAATAAACTAGCTAGATTGCTGGTAGCTTATCTCTGAAAAGAGATGTGGTGGCTACATGGCTTTGAACTCCTTGTTACAATGAGGCTTGAAGGCCTATATATTATTGAGAAACAATGGAAACCCTACACATCCAAAAACCTAACCCTAGGAGGTGAAATGCCAGAATGTGGGCCATGTTGGGTAACTTGGTACATCAATTTCCCAGGGTCGTAACTTTGGCATACTTCCTTCGTTTGACATGCATGATACATTGTTAGAAAGATCTCTTCAATGACTACATATATAAATGGAAAATATCAAGTCTAGAATAGACTCATAATTTTTTATGCTGAAAAAACGTCGTTTAGGGCCTCAAAACGACTCCGAAAGTTTAGGACCCGAAAACTGCCAAAAATAGTAAATTGTGCTACAATTAAGGAAACTAGAAAACTGAAAGAAACAATGGTGGGGGTCCAAGTGGAATAGGTGGCTGGCTGCCAATATCCTCCTGGATCATTCCTCCCCTCTTAGGAAGCAATGGTCCCTGTTGCATTGAGTTCCTCCATGAGATGAGGAAACTTCTGCTGAACTTGGTCTCTGGTGAGCCACTTTCGCCGGTGAAGGAGTTGGCCTGCTTTGACAACTCGATATAGCTAGATCTTCTGCTGGTGATTGTTCTTGATCTCTATGTCCATAATCTGATCAATTGTGGCTTGTTCCATGCATTCAGGGTTTAACTCTGTTGGTGTGAGTTGTTCAGCCACGTTTGATGTGTTCAGTAGAGGTGGAAAGTAGGGTCGAAGGTAGTCCACGTTGAACATGGGGTGCAAACCAAGAAATGGTGGAATACTGAGCTTGAAGGCATTGTCCTCGATAACCTTGGTGATGGTGTATGGCCCATATCAAAGCGAGTGAAGCTTGTGGTGGGGTCCAGTGAGGCGATCCTTCTGCAAATGTAGCCACACTTTGTCACCCACCTAGAAGTTGTGTTGCACCTAATGTTGATCATACCACTACTTGTACTTAGCATTGGATTTGTCCAATATGTCATGAAATTGTTGCCAAATGTGCTGAATGTGCTCAATGAAGTTGTTCTCCTTAGAAACTTCAGACTAGACATTATTTGAATCAGCCTGAGTAGATGCAAATGGCATGGCTACGTCAATGGGACATAATGGCTGGAATCCCAAGCCCACCTGAAAGGGGCTATGGTCAGTTGAGTTGTAGAGGGCCCAGTTATAGCTATGTTGTACATAGGGGAGGCTCTCATCCCATGTGCATGGATGCTTTGATTTGTACATGGGAAAAATGTGTACGATCATCAGGTTGATGACCTCTGTCTGGCCATCAGTCTAGGGATGGAAAGCTATAGACTTTGTGAGCTTAGTGTCTAGAATTGATCATAGGCTAGACTAGAATGTACTAAGGAACCTACTATCCCGATCTAAGATCATAGACTGTGGGATCCCAAAGTCTACCCACACTCATCCAAAGAAGAGTTTAGCAATGGATTCTGCTGTGATATTCTTCTTGCAAACCTCCATTATGGCCATCTTTGAGAATCTGTTGATGACCATGAACACACAGTCATTTTTGTGCTTAATAGAAGGAAGGATTGACATGTAATCCATGGAGATGGATTCCTAAGGTTGACTAGGGGTAGCCAATGGAGTATAAAGACCTTGATTCTTAATGGACGGTTTGGCAATGGCGCAGGCAGTGCAGGATCAGATGTACTTCTCGACGTCCTGTTGAAGGGTTGACCAATAAAAATACTTTTGTAGTACTGCCACTTTTTTCTTGACCCCAAAATGCCCAACAACCAGATTGTAGTGCGCTTCCCAAATCATCTTGGCATGCTCACTTAAAGGAACACAAAGGTGTCGCATGTGACATAGTATTGCATCCTGGAGGTGAAAATTTGGAACTTGTTTTCCCTCCAAGATCATCCTGTATGTGTGGCTTAATTCTGGATTTCTCTTGTAGAGAAGCATCGAATTAGAGGTCTTGTGCCCACAAGAGTTGAGCACAGTGGTTATCGCCACGATCGATGGTCAGCTGAGGTAGTCTGCAACATTATTGGTGCTTCCCTTCTTGTACTTGATATTCAAATGAAACTGTTGTAGATATGTGGACCACTTCTAATGGCGATCATTCTGTAACTTCCCTTATGTCTGTATGAACTGCAGGGGTCGATGGTCTATGTGGATGATAGTTTCCTTCCCCAAAATGTAATGCTTCCATTTTCGGCAAGCCTGTACAATGGAATACTTCTCTTTTTCATAAGTGGGATATTTGCGGATTGTGTCAGATAGTGTCTCACTGTGATATGCCACTGTATTCCCTTGTTGAGTAAGGACTACCCTAATAGCATAGTCAGAAGTGTCTGTCTCGATCTCAAATGGTTGTTGCAAGTCTGGTAATGTGATCACTGGGGCACAACAGAGGTGATGTTTCAATTTTGTAAACACCTTCTGTTGACTTTCTGACTAGAATAATTTTGCTTTTGCTCCTTCCTTGGTGACTTGACTCAAGGGCCAAGTGATATGAGAGAATCCCAACATGAACCTGCGGTAGAAATTAGCAAGACCCAAAAAGCTGCGAAGCTCTGTAAGAGTAGTCGGGGCTGGCCAATCCCGAATGACTTGGATCTTGGTTGGATCCACATGTACCCCATACTCATCAATAATGTATCCCAGATACTGAACCTGGGTCATGCCAAAAGTGCACTTGTCCAAATTGGCACACAACTTGTGTTGCCACAGCATTTGGAGGACCTGTTGGATATGGTGGAGGTTCTCTTCCCAAATCTGGTTGAATATCGGGATGTCATCCAAGTACACTACTACAAATGAGTTGGTGAATGGCTGCAATATGTCTTCCATCAGTCTCATGAAGGTTGTAGGAGCATTCATTAGCCCGAAAGGCATGACTAACCATTCAAAAAGGTCGTCCTTGGCTTTGAAGGCAATCTTCCACACATCAATCAGTTTGATCGGTTCCTGGTGATACCTAGACTTTAAGTCAATCTTGCTAAAACATTTCACCCCTTTAAGCTGGTCTAGGAGGTTATCAATCCATGGGATTGGGTACCTATTCCAGACAGTGATCTTATTCAGCGCTCGATAGTCAATACATAGTCTCCAAGTCCCATCCTTCTTCTATACCAACACGATAGGGATCCCATAGGGAAATGAACTTGGCCAAATGTGACCCTTCTGCAGTAGCTCCTGAATTTTCCTTTTGATTTCATCATTCTCCAGAACAGAGTGTAAATAGATCGGTCCATTGGGTAGTGGCACACCTGGGGTCAGATCGATGGGGTGCTTGACCTAATAGTGCAGAGGAACCCTTGTGGGTGAGGTGAATATGTCTTGGTACTCCTCCATGACCTTGTCCATTTGTTTCTGTCATGTGGATGGGCCATGTCTGGAAGTTGTGGCCATGATCTTCTTCTTTCCCTGAGGGCGGATCATCAAGAAAAAAAATCTATCGATTTTGGAAATGAGCTTACTGCATTGTTTTGTAGTAACCAAAGAGATAGCAGTAGGAGGTGTTACCTCTGGTACCCTGTACAACTTATTTCCCAATGCAATAATAACAGCGTGAGGCCGAGACTCATACACAGCATGTCACTTCCATAAGTATGGCTGACCCAATAATACATCACAAACATCAAGAGGAGAAATATCACATAATACCTCATCGGTGAAGGGCTTAATGCTGTAGGGAAGGCGACACTATTGGCTGACGCAGAGATCTCATCCTTGGTGAAGCCACCTGATGGTGTACAGATCCGGTTTTGCTGTGGTTGGAAAGCCTAAACGCTTCATGAAATCTAATAAAATGAGGTTCTTTTGGCTCCCACTGTTGACAATGAACTGTAGTGGGGAACCCTTTACCCACATCTAGGAGTGAAAAAGACACTCCTCCTCCTCTGAATCTTCTTGTTCTTCCTTTTGGATATTTGTGGTGGTGGTGTTGGGCTCTACATCGATAATATTCTTCCCTCTATCAGTCCCCTTCTTGGGTTCCGATTCAGTGTCAAAGTATGCATCTAATTTTGAAGCCTTTATCTCAGCCACTAGTGACTACTTGGCCCAACACTCACTGGTGTTGTGAGTAGGGCTCTTATGGAACTCACACCACTTTCCCACTTCCTTATTTGGCTTCACAGTGTTGTTCTTTTCTTGCGGCTTTGGAAAGTTGTCTTGAGTCACCATGCCTTAGATATATCCTTGGTTATATGGTTTGGGGGCACCTTTCACTTGCTTCTGATTCGCAGATCCAAAGTCTCACTTTTTTTGTTTGAATTTTTGCTCAATTTTGGCAGCATACCGGTATGCCATACCAAGCAAGGAGATGTCGAGGAACTCCATTTACTCTTGAATGTATCTTTGTAGACAACTGTGGTACTTTAGCACAAAATGTTTCTCTAAATATTTGATACCCAACTTGGTGCACAGGGTATGGAACATATTTGTCATCTCATGCACATCTTGATCTCTTTGATGCTGCAACATACTCCATTGTATGTACTTGTCCTCACAGCTCCCCATGGGATAATATTGTCCCTTTATGGCATCTTGGAATGAATTATAGGTGGGTACAACTGAGAACAGAGATGGTTCCTCCTCATCCTTTCTATCATAGTAGGTTTCCCACCAGTCCTTAACATGGGGGGCGGCTTTGAGTAGTGAAAAAGTAATCTTTTCCCGGTCAGAAAAGTCATGAATCGAGAAATATCCTTCTAATAGATTCAACCATCTATATACGGTGTTTGCATCTATTCGGCCATCAAATATGGGAATTTCAAAGTTTACTTGTACCTTAAAGGGGGTTGTGCCTCTAGGGTGGCTACTATATGCAGATGCGCCGCCAGTGGGAAGTCATTGAAGGATCTGGGCGAAGTTATCCATCATTGCATTCCTTTGTTTTTCAAGGGCTTCCTCGAGTAACATTTTGATAGGATATTATGCACCCTCATATTTATTTTCATCCCCCATGGGAGGCCGTTGAGATTTGCGAGGCTAATCTTGCAAAGGTTGAACCAGATCAAGCCCTAACTCTTTATACCCTGCCCTTGTTGGGGACATGTAAAGAAGGATCGAGAAAGAGAAGATTGCTATGATACCTTTGATCCGTATTTATGCAGGAACGCAACAGAATACACAAATAACCATAGAAACAAATATGCAGTGGAAATAACACTTGATTTCATTAATCAAAGAATTAAAACTTGTTTACATACAGAATGGAAATAAACTAGCTAGAGTGCTGGTAGCTTATCTCTAAGAAGAGATGTGGTGGGTACATGCCTTTGAACTCCTTGTTACAATAAGGCTGAAAGGCCTATATATTATTGCAAAACAATGGAAAGCATACACATCCAAAAACCTAACCCTAGGAGGTGAAACGCCAGAATGTGGGCCCCGTTGGGTAACTTCATACATCAATTTCTGTGGGTCGTAACTTTGGCATACTACCTCTATTTGACGCACATGATACATCGTTAGAAATATCTCTTCAAGGACTACATCCATTAATAATAAATATCAATTCCAAAATAGACTCATATTTTCCCGACCATTCGATGCTGAAAAAACATCATTTAGGGCCTCGAAACGGCTCCAAAAGTTTAGGACCCAAAAACTGCAAAAAATAGTAAATTGTGCTACAATTAAGGAAACTGGAAAATTGAAAGAAAAAATGGTGGGGTTCCAAGTGGAATAGGTGGGTGACCACCAATGTCCTCCTGGATCACTAGCATAGCTAGAATTTAATCCAAAAAATTGGAATAGGAAGTCTAGGGCTTCATACCTGTAACTTGGAGCTCTTTTAATGGCTAAACCTGCACACTCAAATAACCAACATTAACAATTCAAAAGCAGATCTAACCTTTATTTTTTATGACCAAATCACTTGGGAACTACCACGTGCCACCCAACCATGACCTGAAACCATTCCTGATTTAAATATGGATCCCCCCGAGATGGACTCCAACATGCAAGTAGCTTAGAGCTCCTAAGGTAGGGTTTCCTATATGGTATATCAGGTTTGGATTAGTTCTCCTTTTTCCTTCTAGGAAAATGTTATCCAAGAATTTACTTGAGATAAAAATAGGCATAAAATGACTCCTCCAAATGATAGTTCAGAACCTAAAGCCTTTCCTTGGCTTGAGTCTTTATAGACATATTTTTCGGTCAAGAGGATAGTTAAATCAAGAAACCTTGGTTTTTTTACTTAACCCTTTTCAATTACTTTGGGTAATTTTTAATATTTTAACCTAGGAACTTTCAACGAGTTCCTAATTAGGCTTTTTTAGGTTTTTTACTATTTAATATATTTACCTAATAAATAATAATGGATGGAGATTTTCTTTATTTCTTTCATCATTAATATTATTACTATATTTATTCTTTATACATCCCATGTATAAATACATAATAATATAACATTTTCTAACATTTTTCTTTGGGCAGCATATAACATGATTAATAGACTTAGTGACACTTCTTCATTAAGGTCAAGTAGGTAGATGGTTAGGTCTACTAGGCTAGGCAACTCTAAACATCCTTGCATGTTGTATTTCCCTCATATAACGTGGTAGTTCTTCAGTACTTGATGAGAATATAGAAATTCAAAATTTCATTTAATCACTTATAAATAAGTATGTTAAGATCAATATTTTTCTTGATTCATTTTCACTCAGAGTTATTAAATTATTTTCAGTAACCCCTAGCACTTACTAGAACCCTAACTCAACGCTTTAATAGGGAGTTACAACTTAGTGAAATTCCAGAGCTCTTCACTCAACACTAATTCTAGGATGCACTTGTACAATACACCTAGAGATACAATGGCCAAGAATCTGAAGCTCTAGATCTTATGCTCAACATCAACATGGAAGGCTCCAGGTATTATTCCCAACACTTCCAAATCTTATCTTTTTATGTGTTAAGAGATTCTTGATCAACACAAATGTAAGTATGCATGTGCTCCAGATATCCTTGCTCAACACAAACATTAATTACCCATGTGCTCTAGAGCTCCTTGCTCAACACAAAACATCAATCACCCATGTGCTTCAGAGCCACTCGCTCAACACAAAACATTAAGTACTCATGTGCTCTAGAGCTCCTTGCTCAACACAAAACATCTCATTAATAATGTGCTTCAGGGTCCACGCCCAACACAACAAGAGTATATATATATCATCAACAATTGGCTTACACCCAATATATAAAACAAGTCATCATGTTCATATGCAGTGGGGTATTCAACCCAATATATCAAAATAAAATATCAAGTCAACATCATAATCAATAGGCACATGCCTATAAGTGTTAAGTCCAAATATTGGGATATTACATCGACCCATAAATGTATAATAACCATCATCCTCATAATTCTTGTCATTACATTCCTAGAGATCTGATAGATCATAAGGATTTTTTGCATGTTGGAAGGGAAAACTCATCCTATCTTTCTATTCTTCAACTCCTGCAACTAGGAATTATGTATCTTTGTATATAGGACCATCATAATATTCACCTTCTTATGGAGCTTCATATATCATGTTTGAGATATCATTAGTTAGGCCTTGGACCATGGCTACTTCAACTTGACCCTGGTTTTGGGCTTATTTACTAAACAATTCACTTTCATGCTTGACATGAGGTATCCTTTTGTCACGTTGCTATGAATCCCAGCGACTAAATTTTTTTTCCACCAATTATGCAAAGGATGATATCTTTCCTTTATCTAGGCCCACAAACAAAGAAAGGGCCTTTCCTTCTAGGTGAAGGACAAGTGATCGCATGTAAACATCTTCTTTTTCTTTAATACCATATTTTGAAGCCAAAACCATAAACCATTCCACATGATGTGTGGCATTATCATGGTCACCCTTGAAGGAATGCCAGAATACCTTCAGTAACTCATATAAAAATCCTGGAAAATATGATAGAACAAGAGGAGAGAAACCTATTTCCATTTATGTAGTAGCCGGATTATCAAGATCTTCAAATTCAAATGGAATATCATCTTTGGTTCCTTCTCTTGAATCATCTTGAGTCTATATTTTTTCGGGGTCTCTTCCCATATACTATCGATCATGTCCTTTATTTCATGCTATTAGATACCATAATTCCAATCCATGATGAATTCATTGATGAACTTCCTAAGTGAAGAAAAAAAGTTGCGAGGAAAAAATTAATATCGATTTATGAAAGATAAGTTGTCTTCTAAGTGAAGAGATAGCAGAAAGAATATCATCCTAATGTCTTCGTGTACAATGTTTCTTTCTTGGAGGAATTGCATGAATGTATGCACATGTACTACTGCATGATGCTTACACTACTGGAATAAGGGAAAAAATTCCTTCCCACCATCTTGAATGGCATACTTGTGTGGAAATATCAGAATGCACAAAAAATACAATGCATCCATCCACAACTCGTAATTAGATTCCATCTCGCTAGGCTTCCTTTCCTTTAAATCACACTTATTTATTTTTCTTTGTTTGGGGTTGCCAGGAGAGACCTGTCATGTTACTTAAAAAAATATCACCAAAGTGATAAACAAAACAAGGCTGTACCTAATTGATGGGGCAACCTGAGTTCTTTGTGTAGTCACCAAATAAGTCTATAGGCTAGTCCTTTAAAAAATGTATGCAATCATATACAATCAGGACTTCAAGACTTACCAAAGTGGCATTCTTGTCCGGATAAATCACCTCAATGAATTTGAGATCCCCCAGCAATGGCACCAAAATGTTAAGCCTTGTCGAGCTTCTTCTTTATGGAGTCACTAGGTAATATCGGCAAGATTATCCCTTGACAATAATATTTTCTAAATACCAAGAAATACTCACCTCAGTTTTCTTATCGAATGCCGTTCTTTTGAGGGGTATGAATGACTAGGGATCAACCACTTTAAATTTTGAAATGGCCCTCGCCAACGATGCCAAAATCTTACTGGTTTAAATGAAAGGTCTAGCCACTGGTAAGAATCTATGGGAAGAGTAACCACTGCCATCTTAGTCACTTATCCCTAACTACTTTGGAAGTCAAAATTTCCTAGGGGAGAGCTCTATTAAAACCCTGGAAAGACACCAAACACCAATGATATCTCTTTTCAAGTAGTGTTATTGATCAATGCCTAATGGAGTCAAATAAAATGATGTAGTGTTATGTTTGCTTATGGGGTATACTAATATGGTCATCCCTTTAAAAATGGAATCATTATTATACCCTATTAAAGAATATGTGATTATTAGGAATTAACACAGCAAGAATAGAAACCATGAGCCTTTATTATCATCGAATAATCATTCAAAGCATAAGTACAACAATAGGTATCAGTCCTATGTCAATTATTCAAAGGTATGTTTCACAAGTAATAATGATAGTCCAACATGTTCCTTCTAGAAAAAAAACAAATCATATGCATATAGTAATATTCATAGAAATGAATAGTATCAATCATGGCCTATTAATGCTTATGACAATAGTAGTAAAGAAACGATCTTGTGAAACCAACATTCCCCAACTAGTTATGTCCACCCAACCTCATACAATGTGTGCAGATAGTATGTATAACACTCATTAGTGCAACATTGTCACATAAAGAATTATGGAAACATCATTCATAATTATTATCACAAGAAATGATCCTATTCCTTATTAGTGACTTGACTTTCTGTGTATATCTTAGTAAGTGTAGTAGTATGTATCTGACATTAATAGTATGCAACAGTATGTACAACATGTGACACTCATTGATTATAAGTATTTCTAACATTGGTAATTGTTTAGGCATTCATTTTAGTGTAAGAAAGAACCATGTGCACTTTCCAAGTGATCATATCAAAAAAATGCAGACTGTGTGTATTTAGTTCAATAATATAATTTTTGGTAACAACATCAAGTATCAGTATGGACACAATACACATTCAACCATTAATAATAGAGTTTGTAACAACATTTCAAAGTTTGGAGTTCACATTAGCATATGTAACCGAGTATTCATCAAACATTCACATTAACTTTGACTAGATTGGATACAATTTGTATGCAAAGATAAGTACAATATGTTTACTTATTGCAAGTTGTTTATTAGGAGACTAACACTTTGCTTGTGGTTGTGTAGATCAAAAGAGAATGCATAGTGGCAAAAGGGGAGGGCTACCACTATAAGGGCATCCTTGAGGTAAGGGTAGAATACTAAGGGAGAAGGAGGAGTGTGTTGTTAGGAGGGAAACGATTAGAGTGTTAGGCCTTGGGATGGCCTAAAATAGACCTGAGGTCTTATGGAGGGAATATTTGAGGGAGGAAGGAACAAAGGTAGGTCTAGGGTAAAATTTGGACTGTTTTAGGACCTTTTAGGGAAAATTTTGAGATTTTTGAAATTATTGTATTTTTAGGGTTCCCTATAATTCGACCTTAGGGTTCTTAGGGATCTAGGGGATTGACTGATTTTTTAGGGAAGGAGGAAAAAATTTTAGGGAGGCCAAAAAATGGGAAAATATATATATTTTTTTATTTTTAGGGTTTTCAACATAAAATTGCAGATCTAAATTTAACCTAAAACCAATCCTAAACTAACCCTAGAACTAGTTTTTTTAGAAGAGAAAAGGTGTGAAAACCAAGGGATAACCTACCCTAGAAAAATCCATACCCAACCTAGGGCTTCTAGGGAGGATGGCTAACCTAATGAGGAAGGGTTCCTAGTTTAAAAAATAAACCTAGAAAAACAAAGGAGAAACCCTAGGTAACCCTCATAAGGAGACATGCCTCAACTTGATAAGGTAACAAGAAGGAAGGTAATGTCCTATCCTAGGGAAAAGTGCAGCTCTAGGGCTAGCACTAAGACTCGAACATGCACATCCACCAACATCCAAAAAAAAGGTAAGAAGCCTGACCTCTTCGTGCTTATGTTCATCCAACAAATCAAAGCATGACCAAAAGTAGAGATTCACCAAAGAATTACTAGAAAATAGATTTCATTAAATAGAAAAATTCCTCAATAGGAGCATATCCATCCAAGGAAACACTAATAGGGGTAAAACAAGTGCATAGTGTATTATTCCATAAGTTTTGTCTTTAAAATGAAAGTGATGAGATCTATTTCTATGATCTCACACTCACTTTTTAAAATATCCAGGCCTACATGCCATAAAATAAGCCAATGAAATTATAAAAATGACAACTAAAAATTGAAATTAAATAATAAAATATAGCCTAAGGTAGGATTAAGGTAGGCTACCTGGGGTATTTGTATCCCTAGGTGCCAAAACATGCTCAAATAAGAGAATCATTTTGAATGAAAGGATGGAGTGAGATGGAAAGAGGGATTTATACCCCATATAACCCATATAATTTTGTAAACTCCCTCAACGCCCTCCCCAAATCATTAAAATGCTTTCCATGGAGGGAGGCTTTCCTCTAAGGAAATCAGGCCAAGGCGAACAAGGATCCACTGACCGAAGGGCAAGAAGGGTGTTCAAAGTTGTTGCGAATGAAGACGAGTGTCTTGTATTTGAAGTAGAGACCATCCGAGCACTCTAGGAAGACATGAATTCATGATACCCGATGGTCAACCCTTAGGGGCCCCAGACACCAACCCTAAGGTTAAAAACCCCTTTGAAGGGAAATTAAAAATGGGATTAAGTCATGGTACCACTAAAGGAGGACCAAAGGGCCCAACCCTAACCACCATTTCTTAATAACACCTCTCGTGGTCGAAAATTGGTCCTCTCCCCCTGGGGTGCACCTGAAGGAGTGTTGGGTATAGGTGCAACATAACAATCCCTACATCTTTTTATTAAATATTAATGCATTTTCATGTAATATAAATCTATGATTTGATGTTCAAATTATAAATACACATTACTCAAATTGACCCTATTATTGTAGCAACTAACCACCAACTAAATCATGTTTATAAGAGATTTGGCTAGATATTATAAAGAATGAATAAACTATTAAAATATAAAAGAATATTAATAACTTTAAATGTAACATTACTAGCTCTATGGGTAACTTTTTCTTCCATGACTGACGTAATCAAGATAAGAGATTCAATTCTTTGGGTCCTTCGAAGTTAGGCTTAGGTGAGCCCTTTGAGAATTATTACCATAGATGTAGCAAGCCTTCTATCTTTTAAAACTATGAACCACATAAAAAAACAAACAAACAAACCAAAAAATAAAATAACCATTAAATGTTATATTTATATGAAGTTTAAAGAAAATATTTAATGATAGTAATATCATTCATAAAAAAAAGTTAAAATACTACAAATATTTTATAGATTTTATAAATTTTAGTATAGATGATTCAAAATATCATTTTAACATTGTAATTTTCTATAACAAAATAAGTATTCACAAGATCAATGATTTTCATATTAAAATTAGTTACTTAATTAGCTCAAAATTTCTCTAAAATGAGTTTATTTGTAAAATTTGTGATATAAAAAATATTGAATATTAGTACCATTTTATTTTAACCCCTCTACCTTTAACAATAGAAGAAATAATTTTACTCAATTTTGTAGATTTAATTATTTTTCAAAATATTTTTACTTATTAAATCCATCATGATTTTGGTATTTTAATTTTAACAATATTAACATCATAATTCATAAGCATCTAGGGGTATATTAGATTGTTGTATTGGAGTATAAACACTCTTGATATTGAGTTGAAGGTTCCATTCTCACTAACCCAGGTCTATGGGTATTTTGAGGTTAGGCTGCCTGTAATAGCCCTCATAACATTGCAAGTATTAAATTGTGAAGGTGGGGATATGGAAGTTAGAAAACCATGCAATTAATTCACAGGACCTAATTTTATTGGAGCAATTGAACCCTCAATTATCTTTATGAAGAAAAGCGGCTAGTCTTTGGGAAGAGTTAGTTATCAGCTATGAAAAGTCCTAGTTAAGGAAAGAAGGGAATGCTAAGAAAGAGAAAAGAACCAAGAAAAGAGCAAGGGGAGCTACCAGAGATCATCCAGAGTGGTGTGGCCTCTAGAAAAATTAACGAGAAATAACACAGATCTGTCAGCAAACACCTAAATGGTTCCAGTGTAATGTCCCTAAAATTCATTAAAAAAAAATTTGTAGGCTATTAAAATGCTACAATTCAAGGACATTGTTTAAACTTCTGCAGAATGAAACTTAGTTGTATATCGAATGTAAGTGTCATAAGTTGTTTTCCCTCTATGTGTTCTCATGTATGATGATGATGTGTTTATGTGATGATGTTATATTACTTGGACTTGTTTGTATGGTTACCCTTCCTACCTACTAGTTGCGGATATTTGTCAATGCTTACATTATGTTACATTTTACTTTTATGTGATAAATCTTTAAATCCATTTCTGGTTTTATTTATGAGTCTGACTTGCCTTCATATGTCAAGGGGTGGAGTGGCAGGATTTATCCCTTGAGGGACCACTCATAAAGGTAAGGATTCCTCTTGCTAAGGGGATTGCTTAGTTCGTAATGAACTAATGCAAGCTCCTATTCTTGTCCAAAACATTTCGCCAGTGAATTCTGTCTATGACCGTGGAAATTAAAAAAATACTACGTCTACCGCACTACATATACACTACACTACTCCTATTCAAAGCTAGATGAGAAGAGGACTAAAGTCCTAGGCCTAACTATACCTAATTCCTATGTTCATAAGGTTCCTAAGAGATTAATTATATGCATGTTTATAATCTTTATGGTATACAATTTATATTTAAGGTTTAAAACCTTAACCATCTTGTAAAATATACTTTGAAACTATATGGCAAAAGGGTTTATGATTTATGGCATACTTCATGTTGCCATAGAAACTTTGTAATAGCATGGAAATGGAGGGTTTTATGGTTTAACATTGGAGGTGGTGAATTTATGAAAAAATAATGTGAACATACTATAGAGTTGTGGGTTTTCTATTTGATGCATAGTGGTGGAAAAGCTGGCGACTTAAATGCTTATAGGGAAGCGTGGGAAGACTGCCTCAAGCACTAGTTTAAGGTTGGAAATTTATTCATTTGGTATTTCACTGGTTTTTAGTTTGGGGTTCTTATGATTTCAAGAGCCATGTTGTGCAACTCAACAGACTGCCCGATCTCTGGTGGTAAGCCATGTCGATGGTCTACATATTATCATTTTTTGGTTGGATTTAGTTTTGTGTCTTGCATACTCCTAATAATGTTTATGTTGTTTTTGTAGGTGATAGAGCATGGATCATTCATGACTTAGAAGTGGTGCCATAGGTTTCCTGCGCAACCATTATTCAGGTAAGCCCCAAAATTGACAAGGCCCTTACCATTGTATGTTTGGTTTTGACAGATATTTAAACTCTGGGTGGGGAATTGTATCACTGTGTAGTTTTTTTTGTTTGGTTTGATAGTTTTTTGAGCATCCAAGGGATGTGACTGTGTAGTTTTTCTCCATGGCACTACCGTATGTAATTTTTTGGGAAAATATGAGCTTGGATGTCCAATTCTTGGCTCAGTTCTGTGTATCGTTTTGCAATGATTTGTAATGGATTGTATTAAATTTAATGGAAGTTTTGTGTTTTTATATTTTATGGTGTGTTTCATTCTTACAGTTCCATTACTTGCAATGGCACCGAGGATAGGTTGACTATGTATTTCATGCAATGTATTCATGTGGTGATAAATTCATGGATGTATGAGTTTATTTTAATTTTGAGGTTGGGTCTTACATTGCAGCTGTAAGCATGAAGCTTGGCTCAGCCCTGGGCATAGATACGCAGTGTGTAATTGTATTTAAGTTTTTATAATGTGATTGTGCAATGATGTAAAGAGTGTAGCTCTGTTTGGTTTGAACTGTTGATTTGTAATGAAGTTCTTTTGGGCAGCCTGAGAGGTGAAACCCTTACTATACAATTCACAGCGTTTTTGTTTTGTTTTATTAATGGTGCCTACATGATTCGATTTTGGGTTGTTTAATGTATTATATTTGTTGTTTGAATAGTGTTGGTTTTGGGAATCTCATAGGATTCAATCCTAGATGTATTACAATTAAAAGAACAAAAGTGTAAGAATTTTTTTTGTTCAAGTGAGATTATGATTTTATCAACAAGATTCCACTAGCACGATATAGAGGGAATGACTCTATCTTGTTAAATTTGTTTATGTAATTAGTTAGTTTTGATTCTCTGTTTATCATTTTATTTATTGAGATGAATATATGTATTGACCTACATCCAAACCTTCTCATTTTTTATGGTTGGGTTGGGTTAATATATTTGTGATGAAATCGTGAAGTCCCCCATCCAATCATGGATAGGATTCGATGGTTGGGTTGAGTTAATAAAACTTAGCAGCATTATGTTTTCTTACCATGGATATATATTGTTTATTTAAAGGTTATGTTTGGTGTTTTGATATGATGTTAATGGTTTATATATTATGTGGAAACAATAGCATACCCACTGGCAATATGAAATCTTCCAGCATTTTTTATTTTATGTTGAGAGTTTGATTTTAATGGTTTTATGAGATTCGAGCTATGGTTAGTTTGTAGTTTATTTAATTATTTAAAAAAATTTATACATAGTTTTAATTGCAAGAACACAGAGGTTGGATCTCTAGTCTGTATGGTTATAATTTGTATATGGTTTGTTTTAATGAATTTGCTAGTTTACATTTAAAGTTTGAACAGAATTTCAATAGCTAGTTTATTTGAATAACTAAAGTTTTAGAATCTAAGATGTGCATGTATGACCATAAAAAAAATAATACTGAAAGAATATAAACTATATTTTCCTATGGTTTAGATGCAAACAGTTCATGCTTTAAGGCTATCTAAACAGAAGGAAATTTAGTTGAAGCAAACATATAATATACAGATTTTCATTCTAGATTATAATCCCTACTTTAATAAAAATATGTAAGAATTGTAGAGAAGGTAGAAACCTCATGCCTGCAATTTGTAGCTATTTAATGGCTAGAAACCTACAAATTAAAGTACATAGAGATAATAAGGACATAAACAATTCTGACATCATATATGTCAACCGAATAACTTGGAAACTACCACGTTCCACCCAACCATGACCTGAACCATTCCTGGTTTCAATCTGGATCCCCCCAAGCTGGTTCCACCATGCAAATAGTCTAGAGCTACTAAAGGTAAGGCTTCACCAATCTAGAATATCAGGTTCTATACCAGATTGATTTCACTTTTTGGAAAAAATTTCTCCAAAATTCTTAGGAAAATAATGAGCAGATAGAATAGAATGGGGATCCCCAAGCCTCTGTTTGGATTGGGTCTTTATAGACAATCTTAAGGGAAAAGGGAAATTAAATTTCAGTTAGATCAAGAATCATTTATTTTCTTGACATAATTTTTAACTTGATTTATGTGAAATTAATCTTTATTTAACTTAACTTAGGAACTCTTTGAGTAGTTCCTATTTTGACTCTTTAGATGTTTAAATATTAATTTAATTATTTATTAAATAATAAAACATAGGTTCTTTATTTATTATTTATAGTTACTATTATTTATTTATAACTAATACATATGCTTACTCTTTTATTCATAACATATATATATATCATTGTTAACATTTTACTTTAGGTATCATATAGTATGATCCCAACCACATGGTACTTTCATTAGCTTATAATAATTTCTTTTGTTAAGGCCTTGGTAAAGTTAGGTTGACCAAGTTAGGTAGCTCTAAACCTCCTTTCATGTTGGATTACCTCATAGATCGTGGTAGTTGTTCAATACTTGATGAGAAACAATAATTTGAAATTTTATTTAATCAACTTAAAAATAAGTAAGATGTGATCGATGATTTATCATAGTCGATTTTACTCAACACAATTAATTTTCAGTAACTCCTAGCATTATTCAAAGCCCACACTCAATGCTTAAAACAAGGAGTTAGACTTAGTGCAATTCCAGAGCTTCTCGCTCAACACTAATGCTAGTATGTACTTGTATAATACACCTAGGGATACAATGGCCAAGGATCCAATGTTCCATAGGTTATGCTCACAATCAATTTGGAGTGCTTTAGGGATTATGCCCAACACTTCCAATTCTTATATTTCATGTGATTCAGAGCGTATGCTCAACAAAAACATTTCATAACTCATGTGATCTAGAGATGGTGCTCAACACAAACATAAAATACTCATGTGCTCCAGAGCTTGTACTTAACCCAAACATCAAATCACTCATGTGCTCTAGATCTCATGCTCAACACAAACATCAAATCACTCATGTGGTTCAAATCTTGCGCTCAACACAAAACATCAAATCACTCATGTGATACAGATATTACGCTCAACAAAAAACATCAAATCACTCTTGTGATCCATAGCTTGTGCTCAACATAAAACATCTCATCAATTATGTGCTTTGGTGTCCACTCCCAACACATAGAATCACATACATGATATATAAACATATGAATTAGATTATGCCCAATATATCTAACAAATCACCGGGTATTACACCCAATATACAAAATATAAACATCAAAGTATCATCATATGCAATGGGACTTATTCCCATTAATGTTAGGTCAAAATTCGGGATATTACATCAAGTCTCTGTTGTAGAACCTTTACTGAGCACATTATGTGTGCCAGGTTCTGCAATAATTAACTCTTCTAATTAGATTGGTGGTAACTTGAAGCTGGAGGAAGTGAGTCATAAACTCAAGAACCTGGGAAAGGGGGGTGGAGACCTTTTAGTCTAATAAGTTTCGAGGATTCCTAAGGCCGAGAGGTGCGTGGTTGTTTATCTTTCAGTTCCTAACAATATCATATATGCTTCCTAATGAACTGAGCCCTCATTTTATGTTGAGAATGAAACATGTTTTATGATTGAAATTAGGGAAAATGGTATAATACACTTGTTATTTCTTAAAATATATGAACATATTTATAAAGTATCCATGAATATTTGACTCATAATTTTATTATAACCATGCAGTAGAATATTCATTAAATTTTACCAATATTTTATTGTTGTTATGAAGTTATTTATTTATAAATACTAATCATGTGAAGGGTAGTCGAGACCCAAAGGAAAAACATTAAGAATAACAAATAGAAACCCTAGATAATTGTTCACACATACTAACTCTATACAGATTTAAATTGATATGCAATATTACAACAAAATTTCCCTCACAAGAATCCAATTAGTGGAGTCTTTCCACATACATACATACATACATACATACATACATACATACATACATACATACATATATATATATATATATATTGTGGTATATGAATTACGGAGCTAGGGTTCATAAATCATTACATAGTTCTACAAACATGAAATTTTATTGCTACATTAATGTTTGAGATAGGTCGTAATACCCAAGAGAGATATAAATATACAAGCTATAGGATTATTCACAAATAGGCGGTACATTTACAGAAATATTTGTTATTCACGACACAACAAAATACATTTAAGAACTAGGGTTTGAAAATCAATGTAATGTCCTTTAAAAATCTATAGGAAGGCATATCTCATTTAATAAATACACATGCATGTCAAAACCGTTAAAATAACACCTTCTTCACTGAATGAAGGAGATAACCTAAACCCACATATCTATCCTTTATTGGTTAATAATTTGAGAAGGTAAACAAAAACTTAAAAGATTGTAACACTGCCAAAAAGCCACATATGATGCGGCTCTTCAAATTTTGAAGACTTATCTCAAAAATAGACATGACAGAAAGGAGAGACTGGTGACTAACTAATTAAAAGTTAGTAAGTTAAGCCACATATCTCTTACACTAAAATGACTTGTAAAGTAAATGAGAATAGGTTAATTTTTACACCACAATACAGTTTAGAAAAAAACATATAGAAATGTTACATGGTAGAGGTAGATTTTGTTCACCTGTAAGTTTTAACCCTTAACCAAGAGCCATCTCCGTCCATATTTGAAGTTATAAGTAACCATAGAATGATGAGAACAAAGACAAGTTTATAAGACCTATTTCTTGTCCTCCAGCAAGCAGTTTATAGTGGAAAGGAAATAATAGCAACCACAGTGACCATTATACTCAAAGCGTAAGGAGAGACCAGTTATAGTATAAACAGCAACAGTAGTAAGGGTTCAAGATGGAAATTATTAGGAGCAAAGCCATGGCATTGCTAGGGCTACTCAAGAACCACCTAGAATATCAGATGAAGCCTGGTGAGTGATGCATTGATCTTATGTCAAAATATTAAAGTGGATGCCAGTTGTAAGGAATTATCATTGGTATAGTAAATGTTTTTGGAGAGTGGTGTATGTCAATGCTTAACCTTGTGTTGGATTAGTTAGGGATAACACATGTAATGAGATTTACGTATAATACCTTCTCTATAAATTTAAAACCTAGGAATGATCCATGATGGAAAAAATCATAACTTTAAAACCTTAGGAATGGTTCCATGGTGGAGAACCTGGAAACAATTAAAAGAGTGTTAGCGTAACAACTAAGTATGTCACAAATCTAGAGAAATTGTCATCACTTTTAAGAGTAAGTCAAATTTGATAGTATCCACCTCATTTCTTATCCATACGAAACTTTTAGAGACGATATTTTAAGCCATCCCTTCTACTAGAAGAATTAGCTATAATAAAGTTACATAATACCTTGTAAAAAGTAAAAATAAAAACTTAGCATGTGATAAATCATATCAGAGCAAGGTTATAGCATTCGAACCTAATGGGTCATCACATACTTAACAAATTATATGTATAGTCTCTTTTAGTTAAATGATGAGTTATAGATAATATAAATTTTGAAGAATAACAAAATTGGTACATGTTACACACGCCTATCCATGGCTGAACCAGGACAAATCATGGAAGAAGAAACAATACCTCAAGGTATGTCAATACTGGAAAATGCAAGTATTTACATAGAATTGGAGGCCAAATGTAACGCCGAGATACAATCAGAAATGCTAGAAACTATGAGGAGTTTGAAGGATGATTTAGACAGTCTTAAGGAGAATAACATCAAACTGATGAATGCTAAATCAGATCAGGAAGCGATAAATGAATTAATTTTGAAAATTTTAACCAATAAAACACCATAGAAAAATAATAGCCAAAACTCTTGCAATCCTAGGAAGAAAAGGAAGGAAAATATAAAAATTTATAACAGTGAAGAAACCACCGACAATTTCGATTAACCTATGGATAGTTAAAGAAAGTTCATGACATGAAATATAAGAAACAAAAAAGAAAACCTGTGGAATTACAACGGGAATTTAAGAAATTGATACCTCCAATGTTTGACGAGGAATCAAGAGAAGCTGTTGAATCTTGGTTGCTAAACATTAAACGGTATTTTCAAGTTTACAGCTATGATGATAATTTGATAGAAAGTTTGGCTACTTTCCAGCTAAATGGGAAAGCTTCTTTATGGTGGTAGGAAGAAAAAAGCATAAATAACATATGCAGTAATGAATTAAGTTGGAAGCTTTTAAAAAAAAAAATTAGAAATCTATGTCAGAGAAATACTATGATGAAAAATCGAAAGAGTTTAATGACCTGAGATTATAATGATTAACTGTGGGGGAATTTGTAACTAAATTTGTTAATTTACAAAGTTACATACCATATATAAAGGATGAAAAAGCAAACGTATATAGGTTTATATTTTGTATACCTTCGACTTACAAGGATAAAATTGAATTTGACATGCCCAAGACTATGGATGAAGAAATTAGGAAAACTAAACTGTCTTATCTTTTATTTAAACAAAGATTTGAATTAAGTAGAAATTGGAAAAACAAAAGAATGAAAAGATGGATCAGCGTAGAAAAGGATTTAAAACTTCCCCTTTTAGGAAAGGAACAAGAAGTTATACATATAACAATTACAACATATCAGTTTCAACCATAAATAATGGAACAAAATGTACATGGATTCTTAATAGTGGAGGGAATAACAATACCAAGGAAATCAAGTGTTGGGGTTGTAATGGACCTCATCTATACAGAAACTGCCCCCACAATCCTAACAAGAAAATGTCTCCCTTAAATATGTTGCAAGAATATTCTACAGTTAATGGCATTGCCTAAAACATACCCAGAATTAATGTTGTGCTGGAAGATCAGAAAGCGGATCATCAATCTACTATGTTGGAGGTGGAGGGTAAAATTATGAATACCCCTATTTCCATTATTATTGATTCATGAGCTAGCTTAAGTTACATTGCACCAAGAATAGTTGATAAATGCAAACTTTTAAAGGTAAAACAAAAAAATGCATGGTTTGTATAGCTAGCAATAGGAGTAAAATGAAAAGTTACAGAAATAGTAAAAGTGTGTGAGATGAGTTTTAATGAATGGAAAAAATAGTTGACTTAAACATACTCCCTTTAGGATCCTTTGACATTTTGAGTGGTATGGATTGGCTATAATCTCATAAAACCATTATCAACTTTTTAAATAAAAGCTTTGATTGTTCTCATAAAACCATTATCAATTGTTTACATAAAATGGGGATTATCGTAGGATAAAAGTAGTTTGTGCACCTATATCTATAGGAAAAATATTAGTTTTACAACTCAAAAAGTGTATTAGGAAGGGATTCCAACTTTATGCAATAAAAATAGTGGAGAATGAATCCAAGAAATTAAAAACAAATGTGGATCAATTTCCTATTATTAGGGAATTTCAGGATGTGTTTCTTGACAAAATACCAAGATTAACTCCTAAGAGAGACTTAGAATTTACTATAGATTTAATGATTGGATCATCACTTATGTCATGATATCCTTACCGTATGAGTATTCCAGAACTGATAGAGGTAAGAATGTAACTAAAGGAGTTACTTGACTAGAAATAAATTTGACCCGATGTCTCACACTGGGGAAAACCAGTTTTGTTTATTAAAAAGAAAGATGACACTTTTAGAATGTGCATAGATTATAGAAAACTAAACAAAATGACAATTCAAAAAAATCCACTACCAATAATTGATGATTTGATTGATCAAGTTAGAGGAGCCAATATTTTTTCAAAAATTGATCTTATATCAGGTTATCATCAAGTACGAGTTAAAGAGGAAGACATTCATAAAACTACATTTCAAACAAGATATGGACATTATGAATATGTTTTGATTCCTTTTGTACTAACTAGTGATCCTACAACATTTATGAGTATGATGAATAATGTGTTAATCAAATTTTTGGACAAGTTTCTGTTAGTATTCATGGATGATAGTTTAATATATTCAAATAATGGGAAGAACATGAGGAGGATTTGTGAATGGTGCTACAAACTTTGCGGGAACATCAACTATATCAAAAAATTAGTACATGTGATTTTTATAAAAGAGAAATACAATTTTTGGGACATATTATTTCAGAAAAAGATGTAGCAGTGGATCCTACTAAAGTCAAGGCTATTATAGAATGGCCCATACCAAAGGTTTTACATGACATCATATCATTCATGGAATTAACAGGATATTACCACAAATATATAGAGAATTTTTTCAAAATATCTCACCTTATAAATACCCTTCAAAATAAAAGTGTTAAATTTGTATGGAGTCAAAAATGTCAAGACAACTTTGATAAATTGAAACACCTACTCACAACAATACCTATATTAAGATTAGTCGATCGTAGTAAATATCGTGTAGTGTGCATTGATGAAAGTAAATATGTTTTGGGAGGTTTTTTGACTCAGGATGGTCATGTTATTTGTTACAAATCCATATGTAATTTCCCAATTCGAAAATTCCCAACATGGGCATAGTTTTGGAAAAATTGTCTTAACTAGTCTTGACTCTAGGGAATTTGAATGGCACAAGAGGGTCTCAAATTTGGTATGGAATGATGTGGGAAGTCTTAGGAATATTAAATGGACTCTATAATATATTTATTACAGTTCATATACATGTTCAACGTGATTTGGGCATGATTGAAAAATGGTAAAATTACTAACAATTTATGATGCAATTCCCCCTAGGGTGTGGGCAGAAATGGATCTCCAACTCTTATTAAACCCTCCCAAATTGTAATAATGAGTATGGGCACTATAATTATACTTAAGTTACTATCATTTGGTATTTTTAATAGTTCTTCAACAAAGTATTAAATCTTCATATTCGAATGCATAATTTCAGTGGTATTTCCTTAAGGGAAATGACATATAAAAGATCAACTTCAACTCATAAATGGTGCATATAATGGTTCAGAACATAGAAATATGAATATATACCAGTAAAAGCATTTCAATATCTCACTAACAGAATATAACATTGATCCAAGATGCAAAATACATCATATATACAACTCCATTGAAATGGGAAATCAACACATGGAAACTAGTCACATGAAAGCTTGGAAATGTGGCAATTTCCATATGTATTTCTTCTGATTTAGAATTAAAAATAATATGTGAGGCATAGTATATATCAATGAATAATTTACCCATGATTTGGAATTGACTGAACTCAATGGGACACAACCACCATTCACACAAGTGCGCATTCATAGAAAAACATGGAAATGTGGAAATGAGAATTGAAAGAATAGGAGGAGAGATGGGTCAAGAATAGTAGAAGCCTACTATATATATAAAAAACACTCCATGAACCTCAAAATGAGATATCATGGTGGCCTCTCTCCTAACCAACTTGGATGAGAATCTCACTCTCTTGAAATTGTCTCACTAGCAAGGTAAGTGTGCTCTCATCGTGCAATGGACAAGCTAATGCTCTCCAAAATGCCAAACGTAAATTCACTAATGATCAAAAGCCATTTCAATTCCTCATGAAATATTTGAATAATCCTCCTAAGTTCCTCCAAGTTCAACTTCACTCCCATAGGCTTACTCCAACTCATCCTTGATGTTTAGTAACCTCCATGACACTTAGCCTTCTCCTCAACCCTTCATCTTCCTTCGAATTCGAATGGTTCCCACCTAGTCCCAATTTTGCCATATTGGAGGATATTTTTACCCCTAAAATTTCATATTTTCATAGTTCTGAAATCAGGTCTTAATTTTCATATAATCTTCCATAATTGTTGTCATAAGGCATAGGGAATCTAGCTCCACATGACACCTAGTTTCTTCCTATACTCTTCGTCTTATATGGGGAGTTATTCCTACTCACCCATTCAAATAATTGGGCTCATGATATTCCATTTTAAAACTCTTCACCTTCCAATAACATTCCATCACTCATAAATTCAAATTTGGGGTTAATTCATTTCATATGTAAGGAAAACTTTGGCCACCCAAGGCGTCCATGGACCTCCAAATGTCCTTTTGAAGCAATGCCAATTTATTTTATCCATATTTATTATTTTTATGACCCAAATTAATGTGTAAATGATAAAATAAAGTTATATTGGGTCCCATAGCTCCCATATTGCAATATTTAATGCCTCCTCCCCCAACCTAGGGAACTAGTAGGTGAGTGAAACAATGCCAACTAGTAGACTTATTGGGATAGGGACATGACAACCCTCCCCAATAAATATTTCTTGTCCTCAATAAATGAAAAATTTTGGATTCTACAAAAAAAATTCATCTTCCCAACTAGCTTCTTCACTAGGAAAATCCTTCCATTGTACCAAATATTCTTTTATTGTTGTGCTTCGTAGTCTTCTCTCCCTTGTTCTCAATATTTTGTCTAGAATGAGGACAATTTGTCCTTCATCATCCCAAGGTGGTAAAGTATTTGAAACATAAATATGTTTCCGTATAACCTTCTTTATACAATAAACACGAAATACATTGTGAATGTTTCTTCCCATGGGAAGCTCCAATTGATAGGCCACTTCTCCATCTTTTTGAATCAGTTTGTAGGGGCCATAAAACCTTCAATTTGATATTTTTTGAACCTTTACCCTTTATGGTGGTTTTTTTGTAGGGATGCAACCTCAAATACACCAAGTCATTCACTTGGAATTTTCTCTCCATTCTATGCTGGTTTGCATATTGTTTCTACTGATTTTGAGCAACCTGCAAGTTATCTTTCAAAACCTTCAAAATTTATTGACTTTTTTCAATCCAATCCTTAGCCTTTGGAGCTCTACTATCACCAAAATTGTGGTAAATAAAATTGGATACATCATAACCATAAATTTATTTAAAAGGACATGTTCCAATGGACATATGGAAAGTAGTATTGTAACATTACTCACCCAAACACAACCATTTTATACATGATTTTTGCTTCCCAATAACATAGTTCCTCAAGTATCCTTCCAACTATTGATTCACCCTCTCTTTTTTTCCATAATTTTGGGTATGATAGCTTGTGCTAGGTATCAAAATTTTCCCCACCATTTTGAAGAGTTCTTGCCAAAATGAACTTAAAAATATGTTATCTCTATCATTGACAATGCTCTTAGGAAGCCCATGCAATCTGAAAATTTATTTAAAATAGTTCAACCACTTGTGTGGTGGTGAAAGTGGTAGTAACAAAAAATAAATGAAAAAATTTAGTGAGTCTATCCACCACCACAAATATGCAATCCTTACCAAATACTTTGGGCAAATTAGTGATGAAGTCCCTGGAAATGCTCTCCCATTTTTGTACTCAAATAGGAAAGGGATGTAAGACACCAGTTGGATGAGTGCGAGACACTTTATTTTTATTACATGTGGGGAATTCATTAACATACTTCAGAACATCATCCTTCAACCCTTTACGTGAGAATATTTCCCTCAACATTCAGTATGTTTTGAAGAAACTGGGGTGACCTGCTAGGGGAGAATCATGAGCTTTAATTAAAATTTCCTCCTTCAAACTCGAATTAGGGACCAAATAGATTCTTTATTTGTACTAGATGATTCCTACAAACTCCTTATACCTATCATCATGGTTTATCACATAAAAAAGTTCATAAGAAAATTTATACTTGGCATACTCTACTTCTAATGTGGCTTTCCAATTTTCTGCTACATCCATTAGAAAAATAGAAGATATTCTAGATAAGGCAGCAGCAAACACATTATTTTTTCCCTTCACATATTAAATATCAAAGTCAAATTCTTGAATCTTACTCACCCAATTTTGTTTCCTTTCATTTAGATCCTTTTGAGTGAGGAAGTACTTTAAGTTGTTATGGTTAGGTTTGAACACAATTTTTTTTTGGCACCAAGTATTTCCTAAACTTGATCAAAGCATGCATCATGGATAGCATTTATTTATTATTGTTGGTGAAAAATATTAAACAATTTATAACATATCCAATGATTTAATTGTCAACTTGGAGAGAGCGTAAACTTGTGAGGTACAGACAAAATATATGCAAGGGCATAGTATTGCTAACTTAATCTAATATTCTAGGGGACTAAAATTAACAATGCATGTGACTAAAATTGAATTAAGCTTGCAAAAGCAGGAAATGACATGGAAATAAATCTAATCTAGAAAAGCAGGAAATTGCATGAAATAAATCTAATTGCAGAAAACATGAAATTGCATAAATTAAACTTGCTAAAGAAACAATAAGAAATAAGAAATAAATAATTGAAATTCTATATTAAAAAATCATAAGAAAGAAATCCAAATTGACATGAGAGAGTAGAATGATTTTCATTAAAGCATCATATCCATTACATAACAATCAAAATCCACTCTATGACTAACTCACAAAGGACATAAACTATTCTCTACTTCCACACTACTAGAGAGATCTCTAACAAAATGAGGAGAGAGCGCTCATATTTATACATGAATTCAATATAAATAATCATAATTACAGATCCACTAATCTCCCAACAAGACCACTTTTCTCTTAACTAATCCCTTCAATTCCTCCATGATATCTTGAATAAAATATTCCATCTCCATGGTCTTCTCCTTGAAATTAACCCACATCTTGAAGATCAAATTCGAATTTGAGGCTAGGTGGTGACTTTTGAGCTTGTTAAAGTCTTCAAATATACCTGTAATCATCACCAAACTCATCCAACTTTAAGATATTATGAAAATATATTAATTTTCTTAATATTTAACCACAAATTCACTCAAAATACTCAAAAATAAATTATTTGGAAAATGGTAATATAAACCCATATGTATCATCAAAGTGATGGATATTAATGGTTTTATGGAAGGATAAAATAGGAATAAGGTGACAAATGGTATATGAAAGATGAATAAAATGTGGTATTTTTGCCACTCAACATTCCCCCCAACTTAACTTGTTGCATGTCATCATGCACTATACATTGATTCTCTTTAAAACTTTTGGCTTTATAGTTGGGCTTTACATGATGATGGCCTGTAACAGTCACAATGATTCCATGATTTGAAATGCATGAGTGGCAGCAATTTTCTTTATGGTTGGTTCTTATGTGACAACCATAAGTATAACAAATGTTGGTTCCTATGTTAACAACATTCGCTCATTTTACTTACATTTTTTCTACAATACATATGATTTAAAAGTATACATGCATTGGAAATGATGAACCATCAATATATATTAGAAATCATTTTCTTCATATTATGAATAATGCCAATATATATAGCAATGTTTGCAAAGCATTGTTTGGGAAAGACATGTTGGTTAATGGTAAATGAGATGATGAATATGTAAAATGGTAATGAATAGTCCCCCCAACTAAAGATGTATTGTGTATGAAAAGGAGAAATGAAATATAATGAGGGAATTTCCAAATTCATTAATTTTCTAGCATTTAAGAAATTACATGGTTAAATATTAGAAAACAACATACCTCCACTTACCCAAAAAGTTGATGAACTTATGCAATAGGAATGTGGCTGCTAATGCTGTTGGATCATAGAGTGTGAAGTGAAGAAGTATGAACTGATGCTTGGTTGGATGAAGTAAAATATGAAAGCTGAAAGTAGAACTATGGTACTCTCATATGGCTGGAAGTATGCTGTAAAACTGCTGATGGTGTCATGAAAAGTATATAGTCTTCACCTGCTACAAAACCCGATGGTACAATTCTTACCATGCAAATAAATGTGTCGATGTTGAACATGGAAAGAAGTCATTGTATTACTGACCATTGACGAATGTCATTAACCAATGCGAGGCAATCTCACCATTGATGTCAATGAGTGACAAGGTACCTAAGTACATCATGCAAACTGCAAATAAATGAGCTGATGTCGAGGGACATTGATGTATTCCCATGATTGCCAGTGAGAGAACTTTCCATTAAGGAATGCAAGCCTCAAGGTACTAAGAATGAACTCTAGTCTCTATCCCAGATAAGGTGTTGAGTTCGATGGGGAAAGAATTGTTTAAAGGTGGTCCTTAAGGAATCCCACATCATTCAACATGAGTTGTACATAATGAGTAGTAGGACTAAATAAAAGATCTCTCGGTCAAACAGTTTTTATGACAGGTATAACAAAGCAATGTAGTCATGGAAAGGAAGTTGAATGATTTTATTCATAAGGAAAAAGATGAACAAAAAATGAGGAAAATGTGTGCAACTCAAAAAGGTAGACATGAGAGAAGTCATGATATATAAGGCAGTGAAAAAGTAGACTCTAACATGGATGACAAATAAGCTTGGAAGGAAAAAGGGTAAGTAATCATGACATGGCATAATTGGCTTCTGAAAGGCTTCTTTGTGACAGCAAAATGTCATGACATACATAGTGGAAACTCAACTTCTTCAAGCTTTTAATGGAACATTTTTTTGAAAATTTTCTACAATTCTAGAAATTACTTCTGCATGCCATCCATTCATCTTTAATCCTGCAAAAGGTTAGCATTTCCCCGCAAAAAACTTGTAAAACTTGTGAGAGAAAATACATGAAAATATGTGCTTAACAAAAAGTTAAAGAGAATAAATAAAATGCTCTTATACTTGAAACAGTGGAAACCCTTCTTGTCAAAACCTGTGTTTAAGTGACTTTGTGAAAACATGTTAGCACAACAATCATAAAATTTTGAGAATATTCCAAGTTCATTTATAATTTATAATTTTATGATTTTATTTGTTACCTAATACTTTTTATTTATTTATATGTTTTTTAGTTTTTTATTTTATTTTATTTTTATTTTTGTAATGTTATCATAACCCTTTTATTATTATTTCTGAAATTGTTTTTGTTTATATATTTTTTAAATTTGATTTATTTACAAAAACAAATTCTTATGTGTTTATTTTTAAATTTTTTATGTATAAGTTTTATTATGTCAATGTGTTTTAATTGTTTTGCAATAGGAACAAAAATCAAATTTTTTGCATCCTCCTTTTACAAAGGTTAATGCATCTTTATGTAAATATTGAGCGACAGAGAGAGAGGGTCAGTCCTTTTAGTGGTAGACCCCTCTAAAAACATACTATCTTAATGATCTAGAATAGGAGAGTGTGCAAACAAGCGATTTTTTATGATAAATTTGGAAGCTTGAAACAAACACCTAATATGAAAGAAATGGAGCTTGAAATCTCATAATTTGTTATTGCATAATAATTTGTAGGCATAGTTTATATTAAAACAAACACCTACCTCCCCCAACCCGAAGATGTGCCAAGTCGCACTGTGAAAAAATAAAAATCAAGAAGAAGGCTTGGCTACTACAGTAGCTACCTATGATTTTAAAGGCGCATATTAATTTTATTGATTTTATAACATTATTTTATGTTTACTATCTTTATAGTATTTTTATATTTATAATATTTTTATAATATTAATATTTATCATTTTTTATGTTTTATCTAAAAAATTTATTGTTTTAAGATATATATATATATATATACACCAAAATCTCTTTATGAAAAGAGAAACAAACAAACAAATGATTTATTATATTTTTAATCAAGGTAGTCCACTCAACACTTTCTTATAAATGTCAAATTATTACGACAATATCAATTAACATTGTCAATATTAATGTAGTATTATTACCTAAGGTAATTCAATGTCAACTAGTGATTTATGCAAATGTACATATATTTCTGGTTTTTTTTTTTAAACCTTGTAATTTTTATTTTGAAAGTGAGCGTTTTCCATATCATCCACAATAAGCATGAATTTTTCTTGACAATTTTGAAATTATGGGGAGATGCAACANATAATTAAAATATTTGTTATTTTTGTTCTTCTCCTACAAATTGCAACCATTTATGAAATTGTATTATTCTAACACAATTCAACAGCAATTGTATTATTCTTTTCTTGTGCAATATTTCACCAATAGCAGTACTTTTTCTGTTTTTTAAATTGAAAATTGGACGAGAGTCATAACTTATGGACTCCTGCGTGGATAAAATTAGGTGGCTTACCATTAAAAAATATCGATGAATACTAAAACATCTGGAATAAATAATATCTATTCGATTTTGAAGTTTAGAATGGGTTGGTTTTAAGTTAACCAGCTCATAGACTCATGAAAATTGTATCCATGGGTCTACTTTTCTAATGGGTAAGATATTCCATTATTTTGCAGAGCTTAGCATACCATGAATACACTTTCTCTGAGTTGATTTGCAGTTTTCTCATCGATTTTGTGTAGTTACATCAATTCATTCTAAATTTGTAGTGGTGTTATTGCATTGGGTTTATTATCCTTCATTCACGTTTGGATTTTAGGGTTTCTTATTGACACAACACGATAGAACCAACTACTTCTGGTGTATACAATTAAACTAAGATAACTTATAGAACCAACTACTTCCATTATTATGCTTGCTGACCAAATAACATGACTGGGTCTTTTCTCTTGCACTCACGCTTCCTCTCCCTCTGCATGGTTGTTTAATTTGCTTGTTTTTCCAGTATCTCTTCCTCATCGTAACAATTATATTCAAATTGAATTTTGATTCTAAGCACATTATGTATGGATATTCCAAAACATATTTTATTATCGAATTTGGGGATGAAAACAACAGAAACAACCTAGAAGTAAAGGCATGTGTAAATTTTAACGTCGTATGTTAGCACGTTCTCCTGTTTATTCTTTCCACTTTGAATAAACAACCAGTGTAGCCATTGGTAATCACATGGCCATTTCCAAATCATACTAACAAATAGATTTGGCTACTCTGCATTCGCTCTGACACCGGCATCACCGTTAATGCCAATAGCCTCACCCGTGTGGAATCTTATGCTACTGATAATGCCCAATGGATCTACCACGGCTCATGGAGCTTACTTGGCAAGAACCTGAATCCTGAATAGCTCTTCTCATTGATGTGGGAATTTCCTCAGAACCAAGAGATAGCACGTCGCTACAAGGAATAAAAGACACATTTTTGCTGATAGTAATGTGTTGAATTCTATGATGGATTCAGTGGAATTATAATAACTGCAGATATGTCCTCGTGGCCAAATAAAGCGTTTTAAATAAGAGATAATCTAGAAGGTGGTTGACTACTTTATTGTATTCATCAATTATATCAAGTTCATGTCTCTTTCTCTATTAAATTAGAATCTCATATAAGAATTAGCAGCATTCAAAGCCGCCATGGAGAGGGTGAGTTGTCTTCAGCCTTAAGCCAAGATACCTATAACCCCCTAACTACTTACAGGAAATTCGTGAGTCCATTTGTCGGATTGAATGAGTTATTGAAGTCAAATAAAGATAGAACTGACTATTAGCCATCTACTTGGATACCAATTAATAAAATGGAATGGAAAGGATTTCAGAATTAAATTGCAGTGAGAAGACATGCATGAAACCAACCGTATAACACAAGATATTTGATTAAGCAAGTGAGTCTGTTGTTTCAGTCGTTTCTATGGATTCTTTTGAATACAATATTTATCTTTCATTTGATCTAGTCGAAGAACCAACAACTAGTAGCATCATATATAGAAGCATAGGTGGAAGCACCAAAAAATAAGCATATGTACGTCATTTTATTGACAACCTATGATAGCTAAAAGGGAAATCATGAATGGCCTTGTTTATCATCTAACAGACTTCAGATCCATACAAGTATTCTTACTAGCGATCTATAATCTCTAATTTGCAGACCGATCGATCGCTTAATCATTTTTATATTTTTTCAAAATTTTTTATGTTTGCAGGTTTAGTTTCTAGGCTAGGTTGAGATAGGCGTTGTTGGTGCGACTCGAACAAGGATGACATGCTATTGCAATTGAAATAAAAAGGGTTTTTCTTTTGCACAGTCAACTGAAATTCAGTCCAGCGTAAATGTGGAGAAGAATTAATTTGATGTTTGCAGGTTGTAAATGAAAAGCTAAAAGGTTGAAGCGTTTGCAAGTTGCACATGGAGGGCTAACACGATGTCTTATTTATTTTAAATCTTTTTTTTACATATTTTTCTTTTAAATTTAATATTATTATTTAGAAATCGCATTGTTTTAATATATATATTATGTATATGTTTTAATGTTTATAGATGCAAGTTCAATCAATTTAATAATATATGTATTACTAATTTATTAAAATTAGAACCAGAAAACTTAACAAAAAAAAACACGTTAATTTTTTTTATATATTCTTTTTAAATTTTGTTTTTAATCTTATTTTAAAGTATTCCTAAATCCAAACTAGATTTTTTATTCTTAATAAAATTAAAGGGTGAAATTTTTATTTTATTTTGATTTTTTATTTATTTATTTATAAACTAAAACAAACAAAGAATCATATCAAAATTAAAATAGAAACTATATAGATTTTTATTATTATTTATTTGTTTATTAATTTATTTATTTTATTTTCTAATTGTTCATAAATTAAAAAAAAAACTTAATTCCTAATGCATTTTTTTATTCCTAGTATGACTAGAAAATTTATTAAAAGAAAAATGAAAAGGAAAAGAGATCAAAAATTTTATAAATTTTTTTATTCAAAAAATTAAAACTAACTTTTTAATTCCTAACAAAATAAAAAAATAGTAATTTAAGACTATTAGAGATAAAAAAATTTACAAATAGAAACATTACAGGAAATTAAAGCAAAGCATCCTATATGCTAATTGAAAGAAACCGAAACCTACCTACTTTACTTTAATTAGAATTTACAATCATTTACGTGTAGTGAAATTTCCAGTGGAACCATACATGTAAAAGTAGTAAATGAAACCTAATATATTCAAAAGTATGCAAAATTAGGTATCGTAAATGTAAATTAACAAAGTAAAAGCAAAAACAAAAATTATCTAACCTAATACTTACTTGGAACCATTGTTCGATGTAGCTTTCGTTTGCACGATGACCCGAGATCCCTTCTTCATCCTCTTCAATATCCCATTCGAACAGGTGTTCTTCATCTGATATACATGATTCTTCAAATGTCAATTTTCCCTTGTATGCTTCAGGAGGAGTAATTACATCTTTGGTTGCTATCAAGATCTCCTCTTCTAGAGAAGAGGAGATCTCAATTTTTTCTAGGACCTGAGTGAGCTATTCTAGACTTATGCTCATTGTAAAATCATTTTATCAAATCGAATGCTTTAAAAAAATGAAAAACAAGTACATGACAAATAAAAAATAGTATATGATTTATTACCAAAACGAGTACAAAAACAGAAATTAAAAGTGCACGAAAATCTGTACAAAAGAAAAATGAACATATAAAAAATTAAAAAACAAGTTACCATGAAATAAAGGCTAGCCCAAAAATGAAAGCAATCCAAACTGAAAAGGAAAAGGAAAAATTTGCCTAAAAACAAACTCGCGTTTGCAGAAAATGAAAGAACACTCCTGCAAGAAAAAGTAAACACTTTGTAGAAAAATAAACACGCTTGCAGAAACAACAAGGCTTTGGGGTGACCCACTAAAGTGGATGCGTCTCGTTGTTTCACCACAAAAAATATGTAGGGAATTTGTCCTTGTGTATTTCATTTCCTCTCCCCCTTTTTATTTAATAAGAAAAAACAAACTATATAACTATCTAAACTCTGATCCATTTTCGCACCTCCCCGACAAATGGCACCAAAATGTTGGGGAAAATATTAAACAATTTATAACATATCCAACAATTTAATTGTCAACCCGGAGAGAGCATAAACTTGTGAGGTACAGACAAAATATATGCAGAGGTAGAGTATTGCTAACTTAATCTAATATTCTAGGTGACTGAAATTAACAATACATGCGACTGAAATTAAATTAAGCTTGTAAAAGAAGGAAATGACATGAAAAGAAATATAATCTAGAAAAGTAGGAAATTGCATGAAAAAAATCTAATTGAAGAAAACATGAATTTGCATAAATTAAACTTGGTAAATAAAGACTGAAATTATAGATGTGAGATCACGACAAATCTATACTATCAATTCATAACAAATAAATCACTGAAATTCTATATTAACAACTCATAAGAAAGAAATCCAAATTAACATGAGAGAGTAGAATGATTTGCATTTAAGCATCATCTCCATTACATAACAATCAAAATCCACTCTATGGCTAACTCTCAAAACACATAAACTATTCTCTACTTCCACACCACTAGAGAGATATCTAACAAAATGAGGAGAGAGCCCTCCTATTTATACATGAATTCAAGATAAGTAATCATAATTACAGATCCACTATTATTTCAACTTATCCCTTCAAATCCTCAACAATTCCATTTTTCACTTAACTCATCCCTTCAAATCCTCCATGATATCTTGCATAAGATATTCTATCTCCATGATCTTCTCCTTGAAATTAGCCCACATCTTGAAGATGAAATTCGAATTTGAGGCTAGGTGGTGACTTTTGAGCTTGTTAAAGTCTTCAAATATACCTATAATAATCACCAAAATCATCCAACTTTAAGGTATAATGAAAATATATTAATTTTCTTAATATTTAACCACAAATTCACTCAAAATACTCAAAAATAAATTATTTGGAAAATGGTAATATAAACCCATATGTATCATCAAAGTGGTGGATATTAATGGTTTTATGGAAGGATAAAATAGGAATAAGGTGACAAATGGTATATGAAATATGAATAAGATGTGGTATTTTTGCGACTCAAAAATCATAAATTGAGTAAATCTTATCATGTGGTTGTAGCTTCCTACACTCTGACTCTATTGGGTGTTGTTCGTTTTTTAGGACTTCTCCAATAGGCTTCTCGTGATGCATCACATTCCAAGAAAAATGGCTTAGAAATATCAGGAAAGGCTAGAATAGGACAGTTTCTTATTACCTCCTTCATTATTTCGAAAACATTTTGAGCCCATTCATGCCATTGGAAAGCATCTTTCTTTATCAAATATGTGAGAGGTGAAGTGAGTTGGGAGAACCCCTTCACAAACTTTCTATAGTGGGTGTGAATTCCAATGAATCCTCTTAATTCAATGAGACTTTTGGGATGAGGCCACTTAAAATGGATCTTATTTTCTGCATATCCACGTTCACACCATATTAACCAATGATGTGTCCAAGATACAAGATCTCTGTCAAACCAAACTCACATTTTGACAGCTTAGGAAACAAATATTGATCATTCAGAATTTTTAATACCTCTTCTAGATGATGCAAATGTTCCTTTCAAGTTTTACTATAAATAAGAATGTGATCAAAGAAAACTAGTACAAACTTATGAAGTTGCTTATGGAAGATATTGTTCATGCATGATTGGAATGTGGAATATGCATTTGTCAAGCCAAAGGGCATGGAAAAAAACTCAAAGTGACCATAGTGGCATCTGAAAGCAGTCTTTGGTATGTCTTCTTCTCTCATTTGAATTTGATGATAACTAGATCTAAGCTCAATATTTGAAAATAAATGTCCCTATGGATCTCATCCATGAAATCATCAATCCTTGGGATTGGGTATCTACTATTTAATGCCTTGTTGTTTAATGCTTTGAAATCATTACACATTCTCAAGGTTCCATCATTTTTCTTTACCATAACAACTGAAGAAGAAAATGGGATGGAACTAGGCCTTATGAGACCCAAATCCAAGATTTCTTTAATGGAATATTCAATCTCATCTCGAATCCTTTTGGGGTGTCTATAGGGATGCATTTTTATAGGTTTTTTTCCTATCTCTAACTCAATGATATTCTCCACCCCTCTATCTGGTGTTCTTCCTGGGGGAAGGTCTCCAAAAACCTTGTCATACTTACTCAATAGATGCTCTATCTCCTTAGGATGCTTGGAAATATTCAAGTGAGGTTTAGGATATGTAATTAAACATTCAGTATCCCATTCTATGTCTCCATGCCTCAATATAGAACTCATGTTGTGAGAGGACACCACTTTATTTGGGTAAGTGTTCATTCCCCTCAACAATATGGGTTTTGCTTATGAATTTTTGAACCTTATTTTAGGGACTTGATAATTCATTGTATGATCCCCTAAATAATACAACCATTGTACTCCAAAAACCACATTTTTATCAACCACATTTACTACATAAAAATTGTCAGTGATAGTGTGATTTAATAGAGTAACTTGAAGCTTTGGAATCCATTTAGTGTATTCCATAGAATTGTTACCTGGAATGATGACTGTGAAACTGTAAAAATTTTTATCTTGTATCTTTCTCCTCTCCACCACTGAGAAGCATATATGAAGTTGTGAGTGGCTCAACCATCCACTAGAACCATGACCTTTTGGCCTTGTATGCTACTCTTGAGCCTCAAGGTGTGGAATCTAGGTACACCCGAGAGGGCTGCAAATTTTATTGTATTAGGAGTAGGTTGTTATTATTATGTTGTTTCATACCCTTTCTCTTGGTCTGCAATTTTTGTTTTTTCCTCATTCTCCTCCTCTTCATCATCTTCAGAAAAAAATTCAATGTAGTGTTCCTTCCCCTTGGCACATCTATGTCCCATAACCCAATGTTGTTGGCATGTAAAACATATCTTATTTCTTCTAAGTTCTTCTTTGCTTGGTCCTCCTTTATTTTCTTTGGTATATGAGTCCCTTTTTCATGGTTTCTTACCTTCCTTGAACTTGGAATGGAAATTTGGCATGGGATGATATTTAGTTTGTGGCAATACATTCTACAAATCCCTTTCCAAATTCATGGCATCCTTCAATGTGGATGGTTTGTGGGATTTCACTAGACCTCTCTAATTTTTTTTCAATCCTTAAGTAAACAATAAAACCAACCTATCCATAGATACATCAAAAACAATTATTGAAAGCTTTTCAAATTCTAACAATTGTACTTCAGGGGTTCCTTCACTGAAATAACTCACTAAATATTGCATATAATGGTTCAGAAAATATCAAGACAAATATATACCATTAAAATCATTTAAATAGCTCACTAAAAACATTAAACATTGATCCAATTCACAATATACATCATATATACAACTCCATTGAAATGGGAAATCGACACATGGAAACTAGTCACAACAAAGCTTGGAAATGTGGACATTTTCATATGTATTTATTATGATTTAGACTTACAGAGAATATGGGAGACATATTACAGAGCCATGAATCATTATCCCATGATTGGGAATCAACTAAAATAAATGGGGTGCAACCACCATTCACAAGTGTGCCTTCATAGAAAAATATGGAAATATGGAAGTGGGAACTGAGAGAATGGGAGGAGAGATGGGTCACGAACAATATAATCCTCCTATATGAAACAAAAAATTCCATAAAGATCCAAATGAGAGGTCTAGGTGGCCTCTCCCATATCCAACTTGGATGAGGATCTCACTCTCTCAAAATTGACTCACTAGCAGGGTAAGTGTGCACTCACCGTGCAATGGACAAGCTAATGCTCTCCAAAATGATAAAAAAAAATTCAAAAATGATAAAAATACATTTTAATTCCTCATGAAATATTTTTTTAATCCTCCTAAGTTCCTCCAAGGTTGAATTCACTCCCATAGGATTTCTCCAACTCATCCTTAATGTTTAGTAACCTGCATGCCACTTGGCCTTCTCCTCAACCCTTCATCTTTCTCCAAATTAGAATGGATGCAACCTAGTCCCAAGCGTGCCCTCTTGGAGGATAATTTTATGCCTAACATGTCATATTTTCATAGTTCTGCAATCAGTTATGAAATCAGTTCTGATTTTTCATTGAAACTTCCATCATTGTTTTCATAAAGCGGAGGGAATCTTGATCCAAATGGAACCTAGTTTCTTCCTAAACTCTTCCTCTTCTATGGGGAGTTACTCCTACTCACCCTTTTGAATACTTGGGAAAATGATATGCCATTTCATAACTCTTCACCTTCCAATAACATTCCATCACTTATAATTTCTAATTTGGGGTTAAGTCGTGACATGTGTATGGAATAATCTAGCCACCCAAGGCCTCCAAATGTCCTTATGAAGCAATGCCACTTTATTTTCTCCATATATATGATTTGTATGACCCTAATTAATGTGTAAATGATAAACTAAATTTATATTGGGTGCCATAGCTCCCTTATTGCAATATTTAATGCCTCCTCCCCCAACCTAGGGAACTAGTAGGTGGGTGAAACGTTGTCAACTAGTAGACTTATTGGGATGGGTACATGACACTAGAATGTTGAAGGAGCATGAAAAAAATTATGTAGTACATGACATGGAATTGTCAGAAATCATCCATGCTCTTAAGCTTTAGTGACATTATTTGGTGGGTAATAAATTGTTCTTGTTGACAGCTAACATAGGGTTAAAATATCTATAATTTGATAAAAAAAACATTAAATGCACGCCAATCCATATGGCTTGCATTTCCAAGCGATTATGATTTCGAAGTTAGGAATATCAAATGGAAATAAGACATTGTAGCAGATTCTCATAGTCGGAAACAACATGAGTTGCACACTGTAGTAATTAGTGAGTATGAATCAGGATTTAAAAATACGATAAAAATGGTATCAAGTAATGATTCTAAGTATAACAAGTGGACGGAAAACTGTAGTAACATATCTGAATTTACTAGGGATATTGCATATCATAATGATGCAAAAGGATTTTTAAGTTGCAAAAACCAAATTTAGGGAGATACATGATAATCCTTTTGTGGGACACCTAGGGTACAAGAAACTGTTAACAGCCTCAAAAAATTATTTTTACTATCCCAATATGGAGAAAGAAATAGATGAATATGCTGCTAGGTGCTTTACATGTCAACAAGTTAAGGTTGTTCATCAACATCCATCCGAAACAATGCAACCTATACCCATTTCAAAATGGAAACAAGAAACTATAACCATTGATTTTATAACTGGACTACCTAAAACAGGAAAAAACGTGATTCTATTATGGTTGTAGTGGATAAATAAGTAAAGCGACGCATTTTATACTTGTAAAATCAAATTATAAAGCTATAAACATTGTTGATATATTTATAAGGTAAATTTTCAAACTTCATGGGATACCGAAAAGATTTATCACCGATCAAGACGCAAAATTCACCTCAAACTTATGGACATCATTATTTAAAGGTATGGACACAAAGTTGAATTTTAGTATAACATATCATCCTCAAACAGATGGTCAAATGGAGTGGGTGAATCAAGTACTAGAGGGCATGCTAAGGATGTGTGTAATGAATCAACCAAGCAAGTGGGAATCTTATATCCATTTAGTGGAATTTGCATACAATAATAACTATCAAGCTTCTCTCAAAATGACCCCTTTTGAAATATTGTATGGCACATGATGTAATGTACCCTTGAGTAGGGGTAATCCTGAGGACAAAATGGCTTTAAGACCAGACATGTTAGCACAAATGGAAATAATGGTAAGACAAATAAAATAGAACTTCCAGGTTGAACAGGATAGGAAAAAAAGTTATGTTGACAAGAAGAGGAAAGATAAAGAATACAACATAGGGGACCATGTGTTCCTATGGATCAAACCAAAAAAAAGTACCTTAAGAATAAGATTGTATGCAAAAATTTAACCTAGATATGTGGGACCCTTTGAAATTTTTTCCAGAGTAGGACTTGTACCTTATCAACTAGCTTTACCTCCACACATAAGAGTTCATGATTTTTTTCATGTCTCATTATTAAAAAAATATATTACTAATAAATCTCATGCCATTGATTGGAATAATGTACATGTAGAATTGGAGGGAGAGTTTCACGCGGAACCAGTGTGCATCCTCTATATGAGACAAGTCGTACTTCGGAAACAAACCATTGTACAAGTTAAAGTTCAATGGGATCATTATTCTCTAGAGGAAGCTACATGGGATAGAAAGGATATTATGAAACAAGATTACCCATTTCTAATTTAAAATTTAAATCAAACTAAATAGTCACTGAGGACAGTGGCAATATTTTAGGAGGGGAGGATTGTAATACCCCTCATAACATTGCACGTAAATTTGTTTAATTTTATTTTGTAACAAAAAATGATAAATGTTATGGAAATATTATTTTAATATTAAATTGTGAAGGTGGGGATATGGAAGTTAGACAACCATGCAATTAATTGGTGAGACCTGAGTTTATGGGAGGAACGGAACCCTCAGTTGTATTTATGAAGATGAGTGTCCAGTATTTGGGAAGATTTAGTTATAAACTATTAAAGGTTATAGGAAAGGAAAGAAGGTCATGCTGAGAAAGAGAAAAGAACCAAGAAAAGAGAAAGAGTAGCTTCCAGAGATAACCCAAAGTGGTGTAGGCTCTAGAAAAATTAATGATAAATAACACATAGATGTCAATGAAAACTTGAATGGTGATAGGCTCTATTGTAGAACCATCAATGAGAAAATTATGTGTGCTAGGTTCTATAATAATTAACTATGATTATTAGACTGGTGGTAACTTGATGCTAGAGGAAGTGAATCATAAAATCGGGAATCTAGGAAAGGAGGTGGAGACCTTGTATACTAAAAAGTTTCAAGGATTCCTAAGATCAGGTGGTGCATGCTATTTTATCTTCCAGTTCCTCACAATAGCATATATGTTTTCTAACAAACTAATCCCTCATTTGATTTTGAGAATGAAACATGTTTTATGGTTGAATTTAGGGAAAATGGTATAATACGCTTGGTACTTCTTAAGGTATATGAAAAAAGTTACAGAGTATCCATGAATATTTGACTCTTTTTTTAATTATAACCATGCGGTAGAATATTTATTAACTTTTACCAATGTTTTATTTTTGTTATGAAGTGATTTATTTATAAATATTAATCATGTGAAGGGTATCAAGACCCAAAGGAAAAACATTCAGAATAATAGATCGAAACCATAGATACCTATTCACACATACTAACTCTGTAGAGATTTAAATTGCTATGCAGTATTAAAGAAAAATTGTTGTGGCAAGAAGCCAATTGATAAATTATTTCCACACACACAGAGAGAGAGACACACATGTAGATATATATATATATATATATATATATATATATTGCAGTATATGAATGACAGAGCAAGGGTTTAGTAAATCAGTATACAGTTATGCAAACAACAAATTTTATTGCTACATCAATGTTTGAGACAGGTTGTAATACCCAAGAGATATATAAATATACAAGCTATATAATTATTTACAAAAAGGAGGTACATTTAAAGATATATTTGTTATTCACAACACAACAAAATACATTTCAAAACTAGGGTTTGGAAACCAATGTAATATCCTTTAAATGTCTATAGGAAGGCAAAGCTCGTTTAATAAATATAGAGGCATGTCACAACCTTTAAAATAAAACCTTATTCAATGTGTGAAGGAGATAACCTAAACCCATAGCTCTGTCTTTGCGCAGTTAATAACTTGAGAAGTAAAACAAATACTCAAAATACTATAACACTGTCAACAAGCCACCTGCCCCTCTTCAAAGTCTAAAGACTTATCTCAAAAATACACATGAAAGAAAGGCGAGAGTGTTGTCTTACTCATGCAAAACCAGTAAGTTAGGACACATATCTCTTGTAGTAAAATGACTTGTAAAGGAAAAAAGAAGAGGTTAATGTTTACACCACAATACAGTTTAGAAAATAATATGCAAATGTTACACGGTAGAGGTAGATTTTGTTCACCTGTAAGTTTTAACCCTTAACTAAGATCCATCTCTGCCCATATTTGAAGTTGTAAGTAATCATAGAATGAGGAGAACAAAGACAAGTTTTTAAACCCTATTTCCTATCCACCAGCAAGAAGGTTACAGTGGAAAGGAAAGAATCACAAGTGCAATGACTATTATGCTCAAAGTGGAAGGAGAGACTAGTGACAATATCAAAAACAACAGTAGTAAGGGTTCAAGATGGAAATTTTAAGGAGAAGAACCATGGCATTTCCATGGCTTCTCAAGAACCGCATAGAATATCAAATGAATCCCTACAAGTGATGCATTGACCTTATGTCAAAATGTAAAAGTGGATGTCAATTGTAAGGAATTATCATTGGGATGATAAACATTTTTCGAGGGTGGTGTATGGAAACGCTTAACCTTGTTTTGGAGTCATTAGGGATTGTTATAGCTGATTTTACCACTTATGGTGAATCCCATTTTTATGGCCTTCCCTGTCCCTCTGCAGACTCCTTAGACCCCATGGAATAATTTTGTACCTTTGATGTTTCCAAGATCATACTTAAAAACATTCAAAAATTGCCATACGCGACTTTTAAACCCTTTATCGCGTATATACGCGGGTTTGACCCCTAAAACTGCGTACATTGAGATGTGTGCAAAAGGCCAAATTCTTTTGGAGTTTTCCTTGATGTGGATCCAAATCACTTATCTCCTGACCTTCCATATGCCTTGAGATCGCTCGGATTCGACCCTTCAATACCCCATTGAAGAACTATATAAGAAACCCTTTGGATACATTGAAGGCATGAGGAATTGAGAGCAATAAAACTATAGTCCATTGCTGCCGGAGCTTATACTTGAGTCTGCATCCCTTTGTCCCTTGGAGAAATTTTGTGTTCTTCCCAAGCTTGCCTTTTTCTTGTGAGCTTGCTATTGAGAGATGCAGGATTGAAGTGGTGGAAGCCCAAGTGGGGGACTCATTTTCTCTGAGTCACAGACGTGCCGACAGAGTTTGTCTTTATTGTAATCTCTGTTTTATATTAATAGAAATATATTTTCCTGTCCAGTAATGTGTATTTTAATGAATATTTGATCCATGGATGATTTCAAATGCTTATATGTTATTGATTATATATGCTAGAGTAGGTCTAACACAATTATATATAGCATGATTATCTTGTTTATTGAATGTTGAGGAAGCAATTTATCAATTCAAGATGGAGTTGGAAAGCTCAATGGGGATCTACATCAACCATATAGAATAAGGTACGAATCGAGATCCTTTAGTGTTAGATATTTGGTTTCTCTTGCATATAGGAAAGGATTGATTTCTGGAGTCAAGCTGTCTGTTGTGTTACCCCAAGCCATAAGAATTTCTCTCCGTAGCAGGGATAACACATGTAATGTACTTTAAAACCTAGGAAGGATCCATGGTGGAAAAATTCATAACTTTAAAACCGTAGAAATGGTTCCATGGTGGAGAACCTGTAAACAATTAAAATAGTGTTAGCGTAACAACTAAGTATGAAGAGATGTGGCTCTATGGCAAGCATAAAAGCCCTCGGGGGCTGATCAATAGCCCCTAATCTTGGTGGCTTAACAAAAAGGTTTTTTTAGTTTTATCATCATTGTCACATGGTGTACAGTTTTGAAGTGGATGTTTTGGATTACATAAAGGACCTGTGGCAGGATATGTCTGCTTTTACCAACCCGGTTATCACTATGTCTTTTTTCTCTATCCTGAATCAGCCGCTACCATATAAACTACCAGCTGGAAATGTTTGCGAACCCGCATCGGTTATGGATGTGAGGGTTTGTGATGGGTATTTGGATATCCCATTGGACCAAGGTGTAGGCCACTCACCGACACTGTTCGAAGCAATGTTGTTGGATCCAACAATTGGAGGTAACCCTTCTTCACATTTCCCCTCTGCTCCTTTCTCAGATCCAGATCTCCCACTAGTGGACACCATTATCGTGCACACTGAATCCCTCTTTTCTATGCATCCAAACCTTTCTCCCCCGCTAGAGAAATGTTTTTTCATTGATCTTGATTTGTTGGAGGTCGGATACCTTGGAACCCTACCTACACTTTCAAAAATGGTTTCTTTTGGGCCTCCAATTAGTGAAGTTTTCAATATCGAATGGTTTATTGCTCCATTCTTGCAACCTGATGATTTAATTGGAACCCCACCAGGGTCATATTCATATCACAGTGGAAGGGATTCCAGAGAGGGATCTATAGAAGGAGACAATGGGGGTTGGGGGACCCTATTAGGAAGAGAAAAAACAAGTACCTTACCCCGAACGGTGGACCTCTGAACCTTATTTAAAGTGTTAATGTATCAATTAAAGAAGTGGGGAAGATGGAAAACATGGCTCTAGTAGGGAATATTAGAGGGTGGAACCCATCTCAAGAGGAAATGGAAATATGAGTTCAAAGAAACTGGATGGGGTTGCTTCATTATGAACTAGAAACCACTCGTCTTTCAAAAGGATGGTTTGGGTTCCTCTTTAACTACAAGGATGATGTAGAAAAAGTTTTGAATCAAAAATAGAACTTGGCTTGGTGCCTATAATGCTAAAGAAGTGGATACCCTTGTTTGACGCAGATAATGAAAGACTGGATACAATCCCAGTGTGGGTGAATATTTTGGGTCACCCATCAGTGTTTTGGAACCTAGATTTACTACAAGACCTAGGTAATGCATTGGAGGTATTCTTAGAAGAAGACCTTTCCTTTTTGAAGACTCGTCGTTGAAAGTTTGCAAGAATTATAGTATCATTGAATATTCAAGCTGATCTCAGGGAGCACATCAATATTATTTGGGGTTCCATAACTAGAAAATATATTCTAGACTATGAAACACTTCCATTTAGATCCAATTGATGTCATGAAATGGGGCATCTGGTGAGGAACTGCAATTTGGGACCTCCACCAATCGCCACCCGAAAGAGATGGATTTCCAAGGAATTTGTGGCTTAGGAAATAGGAGGGCTTACAATGGGACAAGATGAAGCATGCCACCTCCATGAAGATGTTTTGATAGGTCAAACTCTAAACCCTATAGAGGAACAAAATTCTAACATCTCAGCAACTAAAATAGATCCTCCTCTTCAAAAAGCATTACCGCCACCCCTAATATATGTTACCATTTTCTTCTTTAAACGAACATTTGAATTAGTTACATCTGAATGGTTAAATCTCCCCGATGATGGATCTATGTAAGACTGATTTCCCTCCCCCCTCACAGGTGTTTACCTCCCCTCCCCCTTCTCCATAACCTCCTGCACCTACCCCTTTGATCCCCTTATCCCCACCATAGGATGCCTCTCCGGATTCACCATCCACCTCCTCCATGATTCATTTCCATCTCAAAACAAGGGATATTTCTGCTCTGAATGTCTCATCAGTCCCCCTCCTCGGACTTGGAACTAACCCTACACTTCCTTCAAAAGAAAACGGCGGGGAATACCTACACATCTTTCCTCTGCTCAGCAAAAAGCTCTTCGTGATCAAGCAAATGGTAGACATAAAACTCTTTTTGGGGAACTTAGAGCAATGCTATCCCCTAAAGGGGTTCCAAATGAAGTTTCTATCCATCAATCGTAGGGGTTTGGAAAGCACCCAGAGAAAATTTCCCTAAAGAGGATTCTCTCACTTAAAAAATTGGATGTATTCCTCTTCTATGAAACTTTAGGAACTGAACTGGAAGTTACAAAGCTGTTGTCTTCAATTACAAACAAATTTACTTACCTATATCATAGTTCTAGAGGTATTTTAGGTGGGATAGAAATAGGATGGAACCAGTCCACATTGTGTTGTAAAAACTTGTGGGGTGCTCCTTTTCGCATGGGGATTCAGATCTTCTGGGATGAGGAAAAGTCATGGGGGCTTCACTTGTTGACCAATATGCTATCACGTTAGTTCATATTGTGGGTTTTAAAATTATCAAAAATCAAACCAATATATTGCATGTATTGGGGGGATGAGGGGTTAAAGGTGGGGCTAGGTAGGGTGGTTTATAAGGATTGAGCTATAAAAAGGGATTGAGAGGAGGTTTTAAGTATTGGGAGGGGGTTTCAACAAAAATATTTTGGGTCAATATCTCTTGAAATTAAGGGTATTCTTTAATATCCCACGATCGCACATGCTATGTGATAGGTTCACTAAGTGAAGTCCCCGTGGGAAAAGTTAACCCTGAACATCCTAAATATATATGGTCCTTACAACAATAGAGTGTATTTTTTGGAATCTTTGCAATCCTCCCACCTTTCAAGGTGTGAAAACTTGGTTATAGGTGGAGATATGAACTTCACTTTAGGTGCACATGAAATATGGGGACCAAAAGTGAGAGTAGATCCCTTTTCCACTTTATTCAACAACCTCCTCCAGAATATTAAGATGGTGGACATGGACCCCAAAATATGAAACCTACAACCTAGACAAATAGAATAACTAGAGAGGACATGATTTTAAAAATACTTGACATATTTCTCTTGGATGAAAGTATTTTGGGAAGAGATCTGATGTTCAAACAATGGGTGGAATCAGGAGTCAATTCAGATCACATGCCTATCTACTTGGAATTTTTAAGTAACCCTAAGAATCCATCCAACCCTTTCAAATTATGTTCTTCTTGGTTAAAAAATAAGGAGGTTCTCAGGCTTATTCATTCAAATTTGATCCCTTATGTGGCTAGAGAGGGAACACATGCAACCACTCACTTTGCACAAAATATGTCTCTCATACAAATAATTTTGGAGTGGGATAGGAACAAAAGGATTTTGGATGATTAAGAAATCATTCAAATTGAGGCAGAGTTGGAAAAGATTCATAATTCTGAAAGGGGGGGGTATTTATCACTCAAAGAGAAAAGAAAAGACTAATTTCCATTGAATCCAGCAGGAACAAGATCCTAAATGAGAGGGAGGAGGTGTGGAGGAAAAAAATTAGATCCATCTAGATGGCGTGTGGGGATGAAAACACAAAAAAAATTCAAGTTTTTGCAAAATCCAGAAACCAGCAAAATACTATCTGGGAACTAAGGAATGATAATAATGACAGGGTCTCCACTTTTGAGGATATGGTTGATATTGGAAAATATTATTTTGAAAATATGTTCAAGGAAGATCAACATGCCTCAATTACAGAGGTCCTTCAGGTATCGCAGTACTTCCATGAAAGTATCTCTAAGGAGGATAATTCGAATATGATGGAGGAAGTGTTGGAATAGGATCTGAAAGCAACACTGCATAGTTTTTAGAAGGACAAAATCCCATGACCAAACAGATGGACTGTCAAATTTTTCCTGGATTCTTATGATACCATTGGCCCTGACCTCCTTCATCTGGTTGAAGACTCTTAGCTAAATAACCACTTACATCCTCCACTCAACACAACCTTCGTATCCCTTATTCCAAAAAAGGTAACCCAGATAGTCTGGAAGATTTTAGGCCTATATCCCTTTGCAACATCACTTGCAAAGTGGTTCCAAAGGTGATTGCACAAAGATTGAAGAAGGTTCTCTAAAAAATCATCTCGCCTTATCAGTTTGGATTTCTTGAGAACAAACAAATTCATGAAGCAATCGGAGTATCCTAAGAAGGTATGCATAGTGTAAAAATAAATAAGTCCAAAGGGGCAACTCTAAAGATTGGCCTCTCAAAAGATTTTGACAGGGTTAGTTGGTTATACCTCTGACTACTCCTTACTCATCTAGGATTTAATTATCCTTTCATAAAATGTATTTTTGCATGTCTCTCCACTGCATCCTTTGTTTTCCTCATCAATGGTTCAATGCCCCCTTTTTTCACTTTGAAAGGGGCCTAAGACAAGGATTCCCATTCTCCCCTATTATTTTCCTATTGGTTGCAAAAGGGATGAGTAGGGATATTTTGGATGCAAAAAGAAGAGGAATTTTTCAAGGAATCAAGATAGCCACAAACCTAAACATCACACATCTTGTGTTTGTAGATGACATTCTCATTTTTGCAATGGATTAATTAGATAGGCTGAAAATCTCTCAGAAATCATGTTCCTTTTCTGCAAATCCATAGGGAAGAAGTTAAATTATCAAAAATATTATATTGCTACTTTTAGCCTGGAATATGATATCATTAGGACCCTCTTGGAACTATTTCATTTCACTGCTACTACATTGGATGAAGACCTCAAGTACCTAGGTTTTAGGGTAAATTGAAATTTCTATAAGAAGGAAGACTGGAACTGGTTACTGGAAAAATTGGAACGCAGAGTAAATATTTCATGCAATAGATGGCTTTAGAGAGAGGGAAGGTTAATTTTATTCAAGTTTATCCTCAAATCCATCCCTGTCTACTGGATGGCTTTAGATTGGATTCCAAAATCAATATTGGAAAGATCTCAAAATATCCACTCCATATTTCTTTGGACAGGGAATAAGGATAAAAAAGTTATTCCATGTGTAAGTTGGGATCAAATTGCTAGGATTAAATCTTTGGGAGGGTGGGGACTCAAAAACTCCACTCTGTTTGAAAAATCTTTAGCTACAAAAGTAGGGTGGATGATTATATAAACAAGGAGCTTATGGATGCAGGTGTTTTTTCACAAGTACATAGCTCTATTTTCAATGTGGCAATAGATCAGAAACTCTGTTTTCATTGCTCCTCAATCCGATTCAATTATTTGGAAGGAAATATGCAATGCTTTTCCTCTTATTCATAATGGTATCTCTTGGAAAATTGGGAATGCAAAGAGAGTTCTAATGGGAGTAGACCCATGTCTAGGTATCCACCTAAACCATCTTCTTCCTCAATAGCTTGTTCAGTTGTTCCAGCATAAAGGTTTCTTTCATTTAAATCAAACTGTAGACCATGCTTCTACAAACTTATGGCATCAACACTGGTTGGGAAGCAGGGAGCTTGACATCCCAGATTGTTGGATTTTAGACTGGAATAGATATATCACTTCTCTTTGTGTTTCCCACATCAGGCTCACAGATTCACAGGATGAACTTGTATGGTAAAATGCTGCTCATGGAAGTTACACCCCAAAAATTGGTAATCAGCAATTATGTGTCACTTCTTTTCAAGATGATCCAAAATGGTGGCAACCTGGGATCTGGAAAATTAAATATCCTCTGAAGGATAAATTTTTCATGTGTTTCACCCTAGCTAATAGAATCCCAACTTGGGATAGATTGCAAAAAAGATCCTTGGAAGGTCTGGGCTAGTGCACTTTGTGTAAAGAAAATGAAGAAAGCGTAAATCACCTTTTTCTCAATTGTTCTTTTAATTCATTGGTTTGGGCACACTCTCGATCTCTGTTAAATCTCATAATTGAATGGATTGTTCATTCTCTTAAATATGCGTGGAAAACTTGGTCCCCCTCTCCACTTCTATCACACATAAAATCTCTTTCTTTTCTCCATATATGGGGAATCTGGCTAGCTCAAAATGTTGCCATGTTTTAGGAAAAATCCTCTTCTACTGAATCCATTTCTAAACCTAGCATCGACATACTTTCCTTTTCCCCCCAAACAAAATATGTGTCGGCACCAAGGATCATCACATAAGAACTGATTGATAAGTCTATGTCATGGGCATTTTTTGACGGGGCATCACAAGACAACAAATGTGGGGGTGGTTCCTTTTTTGTTTTTAACCAAGATCATCACTTTCAGATACAAATGGGCCTAGGGGATGGAACTAACAAATTTGTCAAGATTATGGCTCTAAAACACCTCCTCTATTATGCCCTGGAAAAAGAAATTAGTGTTAAAACTGTTGTTCCATTTAGATCTTCAAGCAATGAGTCCAAAAATATTGTTGCAGTAAAAGGAGAATGAATATACACACTAAAAAAAACAAACCACACAGGAAATGGATGAGTATAGATCAAATAATTACAACATCATTGTCATTAATTAATATGGCGTTACAATAGTTTGCATAAAGGAAGAATTTCAATCCTTTAGGGAGGAATTAGAATCTACCAACTGGATGTGACTGTACCTAATTGACTATCTAACTCAGGATGTCTCAATCAAAATTGGAGTCCAAATGGTTAACTTCATATGTCTAAACAACTCACACAATTAGTAATAAACAATTAATTCAGTCTAACTGAAGTGGTAGGTGAGCAAAGGCGCCTAATCCACATGCAACCATGCATAACTAGTGCTATCTAAACTGATTATGATCTAACTGAATGTAACTGGATATTAACTAAGATTATCTAGTTTTAACTCCAACTGACTAAAGGAGGTTCATACCGAGACTCCCAATGGCTCCTAAAATGTAGGGATTGTACTAGGAGGGCACCTAATTTGGTGCATCCAAATGCATTCAGTGGTAGATAGCCTCTAGTTGTGTTCCCCACACTCTAGTAACTGGTACATGTGGCCCCACTAGTCCATGTGGACCCAATGGTACTAGTACACTTAATTAATTAATTAAAACTCCTAAGTTAGGCTAAATTAGTATAATAGACAATTTTATCAAGGGAGGATTAATAATCCTAACACCCCCCCTGAATCCTAACTTAGGAAACTATAGGCCCTGGAAACAAGGCCATAAGTAACCTAAATACAATCTAAAATACATAATTCTTCTTAATACAACCGAGGAAATAGGGGGAAACCTCTTGGGAAACCCCCCCGGCTCAAAATAAGAAGAAATTGGGAACTACAAGTTAAAAACTTGCAAAATATTTTGTAGGAGTAAAGCAATATTCTAGTTCTTCTATGCGGCAACATCCTGAATTTTTACATGTGAACCTCTGAATCCAAATAGGTTCTTATGTTTGGAGAAATATTCCTATTTGGAAGAAGAATAATGTACTCAACTTAATCAGAAATATAGACAGTCACGTGGTGAAAAATGGACCCATGTAGAGCAGCTAAAATCAACTGATGAGATAGCAAAATTTATTGAGAATTTGAACCATGTGAGGAACACACAAGAAAATGATATATTTCATCCTTGAACATCAAACCATATGAGTTAAAATCATCCCCAAGTGTTAGGAGAAATTTTCCAAGCGGATGCAAGATGTCTCCAACTTTACTAGTTATGTGAGGAGATGAGCATGTGATCAAATAGATGGGTAGAGAAGCCCTGGAATTGTGAAGAGTGAATTCTTGAGCTCCATAATCTGATATAGCTTCAAAGATACCAATAATTCACAAAATCTGATATCAGCAAACTCATAAGAGAGAACTAACATTGAATCCTCAATAGAAAAATTGAAGGAGACTTGCAATGCTTGATTTGTAATGTCCCCGACCCTCTGACCGGCGACAGTACGCTACCAAACAATCAAAAACCTTTGGGAAAATAGCCCCATGAACATGAACAAGCATATAATGCTGAAATATAAAGCTTAAAACATACAACATACTAAGATGCATAATTCTTCATATAGATAGTGGAAGCAAACATACATTCATTCAAGCATACCACATGTTCATCATATTCATTAATCAGTAAATATAAATGCAGAGACGGAATAGTCAAGAATACTCATCTTAAAAGGAATTCATCCTGCAACCAGCTACATCACTGCATCGTTCCACCCAACCATAAGCCAGCGTGCTCATCAATCTCTTAGTAACACTGCCACCCCCAAGCTGGGCATGATTCCTCAAGGAATAAGGGTAAAAACAAGCTTACACATAGCCAAGGTACACAAATCAACCAAGCCCACATAGTAGGGTTTGTCAGGCCATCAAGGAGCTAGGAAAGGCTAAATTTTAAGCTGGTGATCTTAATGGACAACTAAGGACACCTACACCAGAGCTAACCTGACTTCTAAGACATCCACACACCCATCAATTGGAATCAGTCTGTTCTCTACTTAATAGTCCCTTAGGCCCTGATTTCCCTTTCCAATACTCTTCAAGGTTTGTGAAGAAGAAAGCTAGCAGTCTAACACTGTCTAAGTGGCTCCAAACACCAGCCTTCTCAAGCATACCCAGCCTCTAATCCTACTCTCAACAGTCCAAATACCAATCACTACATATCGCAGTAAAACAAACAGCTCACATCTCTATGAAGAAAATAAAGATAACAGGGTGACAGCCCAAACGAAAGGGTGAACACAGCTCAGGTCGGACAAGACGATTCAGAGTTGTTCTTGGCCCTAGCATGGCCAAAACAACTCAACGGCACCCAAAAGATGATTGCATTCACAGCAACAAACGACATGGGGGAAAACCACAACAAGCCATAGTTTCAGGGGAAGATCAGCAACCGATCTCACGGCTAAGCCATGAAAACATTACACAGCCCAAAAATGAGAGACAAGTCCAATTCTCAATCTTGGACAGGGGAGAAACAGGTACACAAACCACAAAACCATGAGGGTAACACACATACACATAGTCCGATAATACAAAAGGAAAATTGATCCTCTTCACAGGCCGAGGAAAGAACATAACCGATCTCACAGTGAAGAACCACAGATACCTTTCACAGTCTGATAATGTAAACAGGGTCAGACTCTCTGCGTGAATGGAGGAAGAACAAAACAACTCAATGTCAAAGGAAAACTAGCACCGCCCTACGTGAGAGTGAACCAAGCCAAAACCTCCAAAGGAGTGGGATCATGGAAGAGTGGAGTGAATGTTTCTTCTGCCCCATGTGACGTGAATAGGAGAGTATACTGGTGGAGTGGGCATGTAGGCAAGGACTGACAGTCCTATGACACCCACCACTACTCAGCAATACTACTCCCAACTAACCAACAACAGAAGTTTAAATGGGTGGCCGACACATGGAAAACTCCCAATGACCCCCACAAGTTGGAAAACCCCCCCTTAACCTTAGGAATCATGCCCTTTTCATTCAATGTTGCATCATCGTAGCTTGCTATAGGTTTATTTTAATTGGTGTGCATATTTACATGATGCCAAAACTATAATGTGCCAGATAGAACGATATACCATCGGCAACAATCCCTATTGCCGAAACATACATGGCCAAATCAATGGTGGGGCTTTTTCCTTTAGCTCCACACCACAATTAATTACAATATATACATCATGTACATTTTTAATGTAACCGGGGTCAAAGCTGGGGCATTACAATCCCCTCCCCCTTGGAATAACACCGTCCTCGATGTTCCAATACATAAGAACAAATATACAATTTGTACATCCAAAATTTCAAAATTTTACAAATCTGTCCCTCATTCAATTATTTACTTGAACTTTCAGGACCAAGCCCCTCAGCTTCCACGAGCTTCTCCAACTGGTTCTTAGCTTTCGGCTCATCCCCAAGTCGAGGAACTTTGTGGCTGCTACCCTCTTTATGTCCCCTCGTTGGGTAGTCCCGACGTAAATGATGTCCTCCGCATTTCCAACATTTCGCTGGCTGTTTCATCTTTACTTGCTCAATTTCCTTCGATTCTTCATGCCTGGAACATTTCTTAATGGATTGCTTGAATGAATGTCCCATCATTGATCCATTTTCCTTGCCTTTACGGATTGCTCCCAGAAGGATTTTTACTTCCTTTTGCAAACCAATAGAGTCTTGCAAAATATGGTGGTTCATCTCATTCTTCCTTCTCTGTATCTTGAGCATCTCTCCAAGATTTTCTTGGGTCCTGGAAATAGTTTGAAGGAGACTTCCAGCCAAGTCCAACAGATTTTGGTCTTCTACCATGATCAATGTGCACGATTGGATTTCACTTTTCTCACCTGTGAAATGCACCATTGAAATTCTGTCAAACCAAGCATAATATAGGCATTAAAGTTAGTCAATTAATTTCCCAATTGGCATGACAGTCCAAGTCTCATCAAGGAGACTTTCATATTTTTCATGCCTTCCCAACAGGCACATGATCTCATTCATGTCCATTCTTGGGTAGAAAATTAACCATTCCAGCGTTCACAATTTACTTTAAACAAATACATACATTCCATTTTCAGTCATACATGCATTCAACAATCTTTTGTTTTCATAATGCATAAATATATATATAATCAAAAGGGCAAGAGAGAGCAGCAAGAGTTTTTTTTCTCCCTCTTTGTTTTGTTCCATCCTGGAACCCACACCACCGCTGTGGCTTTTCATGCTCTCAGCCTCTTTCACTTCACCATGAATGCTAGACTAATCCCTCTTGGTCATGAGACTTAGTGTCTCCGGTCTATTTCAGACCTCTCAACCATGGAGCCTCCCCACATGGTTTGTCTCGGTTGCTAGGACCTTCACAGCCTCACTAGCACCTTTTCAGTACTGCTCATTCTGAGCTCTTTAGGACAGTCACATGTCCACATGCACCTCTAGGATGCTTTCGTAGTCCTCGCTTCTAGAGATACCTATATTCAAACATTGAATAGATTCACATGTTTAGTTTGTTCCCATCGGTTTTTACCTCTTAAACAAGAGCTTAAAACATCACAACCAAATCATATACACATGCATATTCATAAGCAAGAATTGTAAAATAATCCAATACTTATCTATATTGTGCATTTCCT